>JAAKBD010000542.1:0-18944 GCA_012656105.1 Phytophthora syringae | reverse complement strand
AGGCGTCGTCCATTTTACCGATGACGACATTATCAGGGAGCAAAATAAGTCTGTGATGGTGCAGTCGCTGTTGCAACAGAAGGCATACCGAGGACAGGAAGTATATGCCGATGATCAAGTGCAAGTCCGAGTGAGCGAGCAGGAAAGTCGAATTCTGCTACCAGCGATATACTGGGCTCTTGCCTATAACGAGGCACACGATTCGCTATGGGCGGGGCATCTACGGAGTGAACATACGTACGAGCGCATGCAGCGTTTGTACTGGTGGCCCCATGCGTGAAGCGGTGTCGAGTTGGGTGGCTGCTTGCCAAGATTGTGGATCAAGAAAAGCAAAGCCAGCGGTAGTTGTTCCACCGCTACGGAGCGTGCGAACCGGAGCAGTGTGTGACCGGTGGGCCATTGATGTTGCGGGCTTGCTACCTAAGACAGTCAATGGTAACCTCTACGTTATCGCGGCAATGGAGTACACCACGCGGTACGCGGTTACTGCAGCTGTGTCGGCGCACACGGCAAAGCAGATCGCTCGGTTTCTGATGGAGAAAGTGGTGCTTGTTTACGGACCGATGCGCGAAGTGATGATGGATGGCGCTGCAGAATTTGGTAGTAAAGCTACTGCAGAGTTGCTGGAAGTCATAGAGCCAGCGGGCTATGATAACTACTTGGTGAAGATGATGGAGCCCGGCGCTGAATTGGTCACGCATTGTTCATTTTTAGTTAGCCATTATTATCCGACCCACTTGCTGGACCAGATGGCTACGGATATAGGCATGGACTTGCGGGAGGAGGCCATTGCAGCAAACGACGTGGAATCAGACGTAAAAGACGCGGCCGGGGCCGAAATAGCCGAAGAAGCAGCGGATGAGAATAGCACCGGAGCTGAAGTCGATGAGGTCGCGGATGGAGCGCCACCCGAGCCACCAGAAGCCAATCGACCCCAGCAACGCGGTGCCATCAACCGCAAAACGACCCAGAAGACGCGGAGGCAAGCGACGACGTGCCGAGCAACCACCACAAGTCGCTCCCGACGAAGAAGAAGCCGAAACCGAAGCCGATGAGCCCAGTGAGCGGACAAGACGACGGAAGCGGATACGCGCTGCAGCAGCACCCGGAACGAGTGATGCTATTGCGGGACGGACACGTGCGCGGGTCCGCCGAGCCCCGTACGCAGGAGCTGAGCAGAGCGGAGCTCAAGGGAGCCGTACAGGTAGTCCCACTCGAGCGAGGGCACCAGACACGGCACTCGACGGCGCACAAGTCGTAGACAACGAGCGAGGAGAGCTACCAATTGGACAGCGTGCAGTCGAAGACGGAAGCCAACGAGAGCGAGACGACGAAGCTGATGCAGGACGACAGCTCGCCCACGAAGGTCGTGGACCCGCGCAAGAAGTGGCAACGGACGAGACCGGTGGAGTTACCAACCCACGGAATGACAGTGTCGACGGGGAGGTAGGAACGAAGCGACGGCTGACGCGGGTGACGTGCAGCTCCAAGCACCAGGAGCAGGCGAAGACCCAGGAGCGCACCCCACCAGCCGGACGTATCAGCGCAACGGGATGTGGCCGCACACGACGAGGAAGCTCGCATCTACTTGTTCGCGGGCCGCGGAAGAGGCACTGACAGCGTCGTGTCGAGGAAACCAAGACTTGCTAAGATTCAGCCCGGAGAAGCCGTGGTGGAGCACCGCCGGAGAAGGTACCGATCGCGTACCGGGCGTTACGTGCTGGAATTCGAGATTCTCCGTGTGGATTATCGACCTGACGGAGGACCACCGACACGGATGTGGATCAATCAGCGGGATTATGAACAGCTTTGGCGCGAAGGGCGCATACGCAGCGGAGGTGCCCGAAGTTCGACGGACGGCGCGGATGAGAGCAGCCAACTCAATGATGAGGCCGACATTGTACTAACACCGGACACGCTGGCGGCACGGGAAGCCTGGCAGGTTGAGCAAGCGGCGATGCAATCGTAGGTCCCGCAACCAGACGAGGAGCGACAGGATCAGGAGTACCAGGTGTAGTAGGCGCGGATGACCACGGAGGCGGACAAGTGAAGAATGGCGTAGCAGAAGGACAAGAAAACGAAGGGTGGCAAGACAAAGAAACAGGAAGCGGAACAGCGAACCAACCCGAGGACGGATTGGGCAGGGGAAGAGACTAAGCGAATGAAATTGGAAGGCCCCCAGCCTACGACGAACAGCGACAGCAGGACCACGGCGGAGCATATGCGGACATCAGCGGCTGGACGACGACGGAGATAACGGCAACAACGGAGACCAAGAGTTGGGAGATGTGTGCACCCCGAAAGAGCAACCAACGGAAGATCCGACAGACCAAGATTGGCGAACAGGCCCCCACTATGGCGATCTTCTGGCAAACCGACGCGGTTGCCAGATAGCGGGACGGACCAAGAGGCGCGAGCAGCCCAGTACATGTGTAGGAAGCAAACAAGTAGCAACAGAACCAAAATAGCAGCCAAGAGCGCAAGACTTCGTGTTACGTTACGTCGCCCACGATCTGTGCGGACGACATCGCGCGAGCACAACAGCAGCCGACCCGAACTCGAGTAGCTAGCAGACAGCAGGCGTGAAGGACTCCCGGTGTGAGAGCGAGACGGTATCAGCAGCCCGCATTGAGTGGGTAAGCAGCCTCAAAAGGGTACTAAGAGCCCACGGCACCCCCACTCAACGGCCCCGAGAAGATCACCGAGCGAGAACAGCTACCTGCACGACGCACGGAAGAACTAGTGTCGGGCGCACACGTGTTTGTATTTAGTAGGTTGCATTTAGTTCCGCGCACGACGCTAGAGACCACCGGCCACCCGTCCCTGATCAGGAACAGCCCGGAGCGGAGTGTACGGCAGTCACGACTGACGAACGCAGCGAAACGACCCTGACGGACAGCAACGAATACAAGACATTGCTTACTGTATTCTTTGTTTTCTGCAATGCAGGATGGTGCATCGACAGAGCGGAACGTTCGGCGACGTGGTAGTCGTGCCGCTGAAAGCCCGGAAGTGCGCAAGAAAGGCTTGAAAAACCAACGAGAGCAAGCTCGTATTCGTTGGGAGGAAAACAAGCGCGAGTTCAAGAAAGGTCGGTGCAAGGGTACGGGTGGGGCTTATCGGTACTTGTGGCAATACGATACGCTTTGCTTGATGGGCGACATGTAGTTTAATTGGAAGCAAGCAAACGACAGCTCGGCTGTAGCATTTACTTGCTGAGATAGGAAGCAATCCATCGCTGCGCAGCCCAACAAAGGGTCCATTTTGTCGGGTATACCGACCCGCTATCAACCTTTAGTACCAGTATACGATGCCCCGCAGTGACCTTGTACAGTAGCAACATAGCATACGGCGCATATGCTGCGGCTGCGAAGCAGACACAGGAGATGCGCCCTGAGCTAAGTTGAACGTATAGAAGAGTTGATTTCGATATAATTGAGTGAGTTAAGCATCAGATGCTACCATATACAGAATCTGTATATTGCCTATCTCAGCCTTCGCATAGCCCTAGTTCATGGATGGATTTGTTAGTAGCAAAGAAAAATGTTAGGTTTTATTTTACCCAAAGCATCTAAGCCAGAGTAAGACCTGCAGGAGATTAATGGAGTTCTCCCGCCTGTACTTTGAGATAGTATCCTTACTCCTTTTCACGAGCTCGGCGTAGGATGATCATTGAAACTCCGACCATGATGATGGCAGCACCAACAAGGCTGAGGACGTTCACGCTCTCACCCAATATGAAAATATCCATGGCCGCGACGAATACCACGTCGAAGTAGCGCATGACAGAGGCGATTCCTGCTTTTTCTTGTTGGAATCCCTTGGTCATAAAGACCTGTCCAATAAAGGAGAAGAAGCCACTACCGAAAATGGCAAAGAGGAACGTCACTTCAACCGGAATTGTGAGGGACTGTAGATGACAACACACAATTAACACAGGTTAGCCATTGTTAGAATATCAAGTTTGCATCAAAGTAACTTACCACGCCCGTGATCAACAATGTCATGATCGATGTGGACGACCCAAACACGAAAAAGTAGTGAATGGCGACCAGGTGGTGCACTTTCGTCAGTCGCCGTAAGAGGATATAGATGACCGCCGAGAGGAGTGAACCACCAATTGCACAGTAAATGGCTAGCGCTGGGGCTTGATGAGTGGCCGTATCAGTTGGGAACAGGAATGCAGGCCTCGTCACGAACATTACGCCAAGAAATGACGTAATTCCGGCGAGCACATCAACTCGATTGATCTGTTCTCCTAGAACGACAGCACCCTAGAACATTAAACGGTTAGTGATGACAAGAACATACTTGATGAAAAGAAGGCATTGCTTACCAGGAAGAAGGTGAAGATTGGTGAAGTGAGAATTATTACGACGGCGTCCGTCAAGACCATCTTCGACATGGCGTAAAACTGAATGTTCACACTGATTGTCCCCACAATGCAGCGAAAGAGCAGAAGTCCACGATACTTTGGCTCGACGAAGATATCCTGCTTCTTGTAGCGAATCCACATCTGTTTCATTGCAAAGACACAATGCGTCAGCTGGTGAATCCATCGGTACAAAGGTTGAATAAGCGACTAACAAAGTTTAGGATGAGTGCAACGGTCATCCGCCAGAAAACTGTTTCGTGCGATGTCACTCGATGACTTGCATACTTGATGCAAATCGAGGCGATGCTGAAGTTTGCTCCGGCAAAAACAATGAATCCGAGTCCTCTAGCTCGTTTCATACTCCACGTGGCAGTGTCAGCACTTTTCATCGGAATGGAAGAGTCCGCGTCATCAGAGCCACAAGAATTCAACAGAGGTTGATCGTCGTTTTCGACTTCCTCTGGAAGTTTTGCTTTCGAATCGGGGATGGTGCGAAGGGCATCAGGTGGAAGTGGCTGGACTACGCCAGATCTGCTCTTGGTAGTAACCATCTGACTTCGGACGATGCTGTTCAATCTGCAAATGACTTTCACCAGGCAATGGAGAAAAATGAAAGCAGCAAGAATAGCTCCAGCTAGCCTCGTTGCATCATCAAACGATATCGATCCTAGTACGTCCTATTTTCAGTCTGTACTTCCAATCAAACAGATGAGATGAACATTTTTGCTTCGGTGTTAGTTGTGTCCGTTTCAATTTTCAGTAACTACGAAGTACTATAGTGTAGCAAAAAATCGTCGAGCAACTACATATTATCGGGGATCGGCAAAAATCGAGCAATGCATTATGTCGCACTAGTAGATTTGAGGTACATCTCAATTGGCTTTAGAATGGAAATGGAATTATTAGGCCCATGATATGAGGATCTTGAAGCTATAACTCGAGTTTGTTTTTGCTAGCATCGTCAATGGCGCTAGTTTGATCGAGCTTTGTGTACTACGATCACAGTGGCTCCAGCTAAAATAATAATTGCTCCAAGGATACTGAACAACGCCACGTGCTCGTCAAGCACCGTAACATCCCAAAGTAGCACGAATACTACGTCAAAGTATCGCATAACGGATGCAATGCCAGCGTTTTCTCGATTGAGGCCCATGGAAAGGAAGACTTGGCCGATGTACGCAAAGAACCCACTCCCAACTATAGCGAACCAGAATTTGGGCTCCAGCGGAAGATATAAGCTCTGGGCAAGGAAACATACATCTAGTTGGCCACCGTCTGAAAGCAGGTAAGAAAATATCTACGAGTAAACAAACCTCGTTGAAAATCCTCAGCGAAAGAACCGCGTAGCATGATCCAAACGTAAGAAAATAATGAATGGATACTAAATAATCCACTCCGCGCATTCTCCGTAATAGTACGTACACGATAGCGAGCGCTATGGAAGCCCCCAACGCACTGAGAATGGCGAGGGGGTCCGCTTTGTCACCACTGGCTTCGTCTTGTGGGAAAATAAACTTCGGTCTTGTCACGAATATGGCCCAACAAAGGAGGTGAAGGTAGCGACAACATCGACCCAACTGACAGGTTCTTGTAGAACGGCAGCTGCCTACACTTGCATGCTGTGTCAGTATTTTTAAAACAAAATTGTGTGCAGGTACAATACACGATACCTTACCAGCAAGCTGGTAAAGATGGGGAGGTAAAGATGATTGCCACAGCGTCCGTCAGTACCATATTGCACATGGCGTAAATCTTTAAGCTCACACTGATTGTACCGATGAAACTGCGGAACAAAATAATGCCCCAGTACTTCCTCTCCACAACTAGGCCTCGCTTCTTGTATCCCAGCCAAAACTTCACAATAACTGGTGATCATTAGCGACGACACTAGCAACACTGTGAAAGAGTATCAAACATGTACGTACACAGCTGGCAACCCACGCGATAGTCATCCGCCAGAATACCGCCGCATTTGAACTCGAGTGTTTGTTCGTAACTTTTACACACACAGCTACGATACTGTAGCTGAATGCTGCAATCACGATGTAGCCCAAACCTCGCACTTTCCTCAGCCTGTCGGTAATTTCTGGTAACACGGTGGAGCCCGTTTCCAGGTCGTCGTTGATTGTCGATGCGCAGCTTGGGGCCGATAAAAACGGGAAAAAGTCGTCTTCCCTTTCCAGAATTCCAACATCATTGTCCTTCTCAGCCAAGTCGGTCAAAGCCAGTGAAAGGGCACTTGCTTTTCGATGCAAACCATCTACGTAGGGCATGTTAGAAACTATCAACAAAACCAGTGAGCCGAAAGTTGTCGTGTGTCAGAATGACAAGCACGGACAAGAAAACCCCGGGCCAATTCCATGCTAATATTACGCTTGAGTTAGCCATCCGTTTCGAGCATGTGACGTGTGACGAGTGGCTCTTCAAGGTGGATCTTTGTCAAGCGTTGCGAGGAGCTCAGTTCCGATTTCGCTGCTTTAGAAGAAAATGAGCTGGAAACAGGTCGAGTTCAAAGGTAGCGACAGTGTGGATCGTCTTGAGCGAGTCCAGACACTTTGCACTTCATCCAACCCGAAACTCGATGCGATTTTAATCATTGGCGGAGTGGACAGTTTCCATTCACAGGCGTCGCAAGCTGCTCTCAAGTACCTTTTTCTCGGCAGTTCGGGCCAGGAACTTCTCGGTGAACAGGTTATTTCCCACGAGCATGAATGGCTCGAAGACGTCATTCTGCTCGTCGGTCCACAAAGAATGTCGGTGTGTTATTCATCGGAGAGCGAAGCAGCCGTGAAAATCCTCCCCGTCATTTCGAAATGGCGTCACGTGACGGAGTATGTTATTCATGACGGGATGGAGCTGGACGAGCAAGAAGAACGGAAGATCAGTGCGTTCAAGAAAATGATGGCCGGTGTCAAGTGTGTGGGGGTACCTTTTGGCTTGGATCAGGACAATGCTAACTTGCAAGATACGATGCTCCCGGAGAAGTGGCCCCTTGTCCAATCCTACGGGCTGGAAGGCGAGTCTACAGCCAAAGGCTTTTTCACCATGAACCATCCAGTGGTGAACGTTTCTCGGGAGTTGATGGACGTCATGGCTCAGTTCGACGCATTCAGTGCAAAGCGACTTGTGCAAGAGAGCCAACGGTTCTTAGCGCACCATTTCAATGAATTCTTACTGAAACTGGATCATGCTGAGTCTCCACAAGTTCGCAACGCCAAGTCCGAGAGCGATTTGGGAGAAGATCTGTTGAGCTTTTACGAGTTCGGGACCATGCAGTACAGCGCTAGAGGACTGAAAGTGGCTTCGGATAGAGGGAGTCGGGTACTGTTCGGAGTGCGAACGAGCTCGTTGACGGAGAAATCGACGTCATCGGCGTTGCTAGCGAATTCGGGTGTTAAGGAGGGAGTTTCTGCGACGCATATGGTCGTGCAAGCGGAAGACCCGTTTACGGGGTGCGTTTTGCCCGTACGTACTTCTTTCGTCGGGTAAAATCTGCCAACGAGTAGTGGACGAAGATGCTCTGGTGCCATCGTCTGTGAAACCAGACGCAGCAATTACGAAAGCGGCTTCAGACACCCAAATAATGATTGAGTTATACGCACTGCTTCTCGAAGGATTTAAAGCTGGTGCTGCTGAGTTGATTCGAGTGCATGGATCAAAAGGCAACTTCGCTTGATCGCTGTATCGAATCAGCGTGTGCTGAAGCCATTCACGCAATAGTCGCGATGGACAAGACGCGATCTCAGTTGCTGGGATCCAGCAAGGTTCCAACTAAGTTCATTAATGACCAACTGCAACTGACAGTGGAGATTATGGACGCTAGAGGGCAGCCAGTTGACTCCCTTACAGAAGGTACGCACGTATCACATGTTCTTTCACTTATGTTATGATGGTTGACTTTATAATCGTTCCTATGTTTACAGACTGGTGTCTTCTGTATTGCTCAGCGAAGCTGGAAAATATCCCAAGCGAAACCAATCCAGCAACCTCCTTAGGCTCACTTGTTGTCGGAGATTCGTTTCTGTTCCGTGGCAGTCGCAGTGTTCCTGACTCCTCAACTAAGCGAATTCTCGCCATCACGAGGCCGTTTGCATACTTTCGTTCATGGATTCAAGCCGGGAAAGAAGCAGAGTCCGTCGACTTACTGATGCGTACACTACAGTCTGAGTTCATCATGCAAAGTCGCTCCGTTTGTCTCGGTAAAGCTGTGACACCACTCGATGCAGACATGGAGGCCAGTACAGAAAGACGTGTGCCTCAAGCGGACATGTCTTCCAAGGCGATGATTCTTCTTGACAGTGACCTTCTGCCTATTGTCCATGGCACATGGCGCATTTTCACTGGCGGTATGGTGTTCACGAGTCCTCATGTCAACCCGATCATCGTGTCCATCGAGCGACACGTTAAGAGCTTGACGATTCTTCCATCCTCATACGAAGAACTTGTATTGCTGAAACTGGACCTAAAAGAAGACAGCAACACTCACACGAATCCGGTAGGTGTTTACCCAAATCTGATTGTGGTAGAATATGTCGCTAACACTTCTTGCTTTTGCAGGTGTCAGAAGTGCTACCCTTTTCTTTTGATTGTCCTGCTCTCTTTATCCCTTTGCTCTCGGGAACACGTTTTCAAGACGAAGTATTTCGTGCGCTGGAGGAATGGAAGGTCACTGCAGCTTCACTAAACGTCCCTATTTTTCGGACCAGCGATCTTAGCGAAAAGTTTGAGGGCGATACTCTTCGAGACCACGAAGCTGCTGACTTTGACGTACCAACTCACGTAAAGCTGGCATGTGAGTTTCTTGTGCACAAACAAACCTTTGTCGGACAGGATGCCCGTGCTATTGATGACTTCTTCCCGAAAGACTTTATCCCAAAGACCCCAGCGCAGCGACCGCACTCCACAGCCAAATATCGACAGATTATATGTTCCTGTTACCGTCATGATCGGAATTCCAGGAAGTGGAGCCCAGGCAATGGCCAATGCAGTCTGCACAATATCTTCAGCCAATTTCAAGTGGAGTGTAGTCAATGTCGATCTTCGCGATTTAGATGAGACGAAGCAGTTCAAACTGGAGGAGGCTGGGTATTTCACGATTTACGAAAGGCTGACTAAAGTGTTTGGCCAGATTAAAGATACTGCCAAAACGCTGCAGCTTCCTCCTCGCATCATGCTGAGTGTTGTAGGATATGTCGACCCAATTATGGTAGCCTGCGCTATTCGAGGTGCCGCTCATGACGCTCCGCTTCCAAGTAAAATTGGAGCAATCATCAACTGCCTCAGCGCGACGAACGTTTACTTACCGGACCCACTGGGTGCACAAGTACCGTTCCCAAAGGTGTTTGATCAAATGACTGCTGGGTTTGTGACGCACTCCGTGTTGACAAATAGCAATGATGTCACTCCTGCTATTCTTCAGCGCTTGAGATTTCACATGGACCAAGTGAACCCGTTTGCGGATGTGATGGTCCTTTCACACGACGTTTTTGAAGGACCTCTCACTCCATTGCTTGCAGTTGATCGCTTCGAAAGTGCCTATTACAAGCAGTACCGCAACTCTCACTGTCGTGATTGGGATATGGCTGCAGCCAACACTGCAGCTCCAACTTACACTCGATACGTTGCAGAGATGGAATCTGTCCATGCACCTGTGAGCTTTCGCTTCGAAATCGCCCCCAATATGGACCGGTCCAAGTTCTCGTATCTAATCATCAGGACGCTGACACCTTTTGCTGCACTCACAAAATCAACGGACCGGGTTTATCCCGTGGAGAGCAAAGCTACAAAAGGAATTCGAATCGCTCAAACACTTGCCGTGGAGAAAGTCCGTCAAGAAGCACAGCAGTCAGGCTCTTCAGTTGCTACCCCTGTGCTGAGGGTGTTTTCTCCAACGGACAATCTCAATCATGCTGGTGTATTGAAGGACAAGTTTGCTTCACGGATGAACCTGGGTGTGTGTATGAGTACCGGTCGACAGGTACTTTATCTCGCTTGTGGCCCGCGTCAGAGCATCAAACTGGTAAATCCGACAGCCTTGAAACGATGGAGATGAAGTTTACTGGTCAAGGCCTTAACGCAGAAAAACTTCGAGAACTTCTTCTCAATTGTTACGCTCATGCTGAAGCCTCGCCCAGCCAAGTTCGGTCCAAGGCTACTATCAGTCTCGAGGAAAAACGCGATATTCAGCGGCAGCATGTACGTACCAGTTTATGTTTTGGGCACGATTGTTTTTTTTCACTGACAACGCTTGGTGGTTTTTGTTCCTCCCTCTCTATGATTTGTTTAGGCGATGGACCCGTTACCTGACGGATATTTGTTTGATGGCACCAACTATGTTGATTTCTTTGGGGGCCGCTACGAATTCCACCCCTGCATTGCCCAATTCATTGATGAGTACATCAATGCTGCGAATGATGCTAGAAAGGCGACAAACACGAAGGCCTCACAAGAACGCGAGTCTCAGCGAGCGTTCGTCACGCAGCTAGCGTAGATTCGAAGTGGTCATTTACGGCATTTGACTCAAGCGGGCTGGTCATTTCTTTTTAAAAGTCAGCAAAGTACTTAGCATTTTCTTCTGGGTCGATACTTTCTGCACTGGACAAGCTTTCATTTCTTGGTGGGGGATTCTGAGCTCGTGCTGCATTGTAGTCAGCGATAGGATCATAAGGCACAGTGATTGAAGATTCCTTCACGCTGAGTATTTCCCAATCTACATCATGAAACCAGGCATGTTGCATTACCTTGCAGCGATCAAACAGGAAATGTCATGAGTACTTAGATGGTGCTTGAAACACAAGCACCTAACGATCCTCACCTCAGTTGCTCCATCCCTTCCAAGCCGTTCGTGGGGATTGATTCTCAGCAAACCACTAATTGTTTAGGCATCCGTTTTGGTTAAAGCTCACAGTGTTTAACAGCAGACCTACATCTTACCTTATCAGCGACAGCAAATCATCGCTCATCTCTGGCGGTTGCTGGGTTCTCCCATACTCCGCCTGGAAAGGGACGCTAGCAATGCGCTCTATCCGCGCGAAGTATTCAGCCATTGTGCTATCCGATGGACATTGGTACTCCCAAGGCGGTTGACCAGTTACCATTTCATAAATCACAACGCCAAGGCTCCTGCACGGAAAACAATTCATTGCCGTCAGCGCAGTACATGATATACACAACGAGTGCAACACATCTTACCACCAATCAACAGCATGTCCGGACGGTTCTCGATGGAACATCTCCGGCGCCATAATATAGTGCGTTCCGCACATGGACTGCGTACGATCCGCCGAGTCCCCCACCTTTTTGGCCAGTCCGAAGTCGATCACCTTCACAAACCCATTCCGTCCCACCAGCACATTTCCGCTCTTGAGATCGCGATGGACAAACCCTGCAGCATGCAGATCTCTGACTGCCAGCACAAGTTGCGCAGCGAAAACCTGGCGACCTTTTCCGGGAACTTGCCCGAGTCTCGATACTTCCCACACACTCGTACAGCGCTCGCCCCTCAATGAATTCCTGCAGTAACGCGACATCCTCCGCCGTCTCGAAGGTTTCAAAGCCTCGACACAAGAACGGACTCGCGACATTCTGCAGAATAAATTTCTCGGCTTCCAGACGAAGTTTCTGCTGCTCTGAGGCGACTTTGGCTCTCGGAATTCTCTTCAATGCTGCGACACAACCACGACCCGATCGTTAACCACAAAATTCTGGGAGAAAACACGTCTCGGCCGTCTCGTAACCATAGAAATCAGGCGAATTTGGCCGCCGAACGAGATATACACTAGCGAAAAAATGGCATCAGTTCAAGATGTTTTCGTACAAAAACAGGTTGTCAATTGGTTATTTACGGTTACATAGCAAAAATCACAGTAGGTGAGATAGTTTGCTCCTTCAGAGCGCGTACCTGGCGAAGCCTCCGCGGCCCAGGAGCTGGAGCTGCTCCAAGTCGTCCATTTGCTGGAAGATCGCAACTGTGAATTTGTTTCTGAAAATAGAAATTGGAATCGTATCCAATCAAATCATTTTATTTTTCAAGAAACGGGGCAGAAAATGGCAGCCATGCGAGGACGAATGCGCAAGGAGATTGCGATGCTGGAGAGCGACCCGCCGTTCGGTGCGCTACTGCTAGCGCATGACCAGACGCAGTAGAACATGCTGCATCGAATGAACTAATTTTCACGTTTGTATGGCCAAATTGCGCTCTGCAGGCGTCAGCGCGTGGCCTAAAGACGACAAAATCGACCAACTCGAAGCTCGTACGTTGTTTTTTCATAATACTATTATGTTTTTTTAAAGAATATGATAATTTTTAACGAGGTGGGTCTTGTTTAGAAATCCTGGGTCCGGACGGGTCTCCGTACGAGAAGGGCGTGTTTCAGCTGGAGATCGAGATCCCGGAACGGTTGGTGCAGTGACACAAAAGTGAAGAAATTGAAACTGAGATTGGATGAACTATGATCCAGGTACCCTTTTGAGCCACCCAAGGTGCGCTTCATTACGCCCATTTACCACCCAAATATTGATGAAGGAGGTCGCATCTGCCTCGACACGCTCAAGATGCAGCCCAAGGTGGGTCCAAACAGTCGTGGAACAATTCTCTACTGAAGGGTGATGTTGATGAAAGTATTGTGAATTCGAACACTATTGCAGGGCTCGTGGCTGCCCTCGGTCAACATCAGCACATTGCTGACGACTATTCGACTGCTCATGGCGGAACCTAATGCTGACGATGGACTGATGCCGGAAATTGTACGACCTAGACATTCTATCGTGAAAGGCCACTGCTCTGATATGGGGTATTCAATTGATCGTTTGTTGATGCAGGCCGACATTTTCAAGCACAATCGAGAGCTGTTTAACCAGAAGGCGACGGAAATAACTATGCAGCATGCTCGCGCTAGCCAAGTTCATGCGCCTAAGCCTCCAGCGGAGGCGCCACAAGCTGCGCTGCTGGAAGAAAAAGACACTCTCACTCAAGATACAGTGGAAGCAGAGACTCAGTCACAACGCAAGGAATCATTGTCTTCTGATGATTCCTTTAGTGACGGCGGTTCATCCCGTGACGGGGATGATGGAAGTTCTGGGGATGAAGGTGATAATTCTACTGAAGCAGAACAGACAGAACAACCATCAGCCAAACGGAGACGCCAAGACTAGCGGAGGTCGCGTGAGACGCGTGAATGAACATTCGGGGATGGATCGTGGTTAGCAATACAAGTCAACGTGGTTCACTGGGCACACGTAATGCAATTTTCATCGATATTGTACTTTTACAGACCTCATTAACGAACTTGTTCAGTAGTGCTACGTTTGTATCGGATCAATGTCCTAGACTGCAAGTGACTTGGATTACCGTAGTGGAGCCGCTGGCAAGCTTTCAAGAACGTGTGGACGAGACTTAACGTGCTTACCACTCTGACTGTGTCTCTGTGTATCATTGCAAAACGAGTCTGTAGTATCGACGCTCGATACACAAGCTGCACTTCGTACCTTCCCCACTTGCACGAGCTCGATGTTTTCCTTCGGGGTTGGAGTGTAGTCGAGTGGTTGAAGGATGGCTGGGGCCTCTCGCTTCGACTGCTGTAATGCTTTCTCGCTTTTCCACTTGACTCCAGTCGTGTTTCCTGCCATGGTGGCGCGTTCGACGTAGCTGCGATTGGCAATACGATCCACTCGTGCTTGTTCTTCTTCGGCTTCGGTAGTCCCGAATTCCCATCGACCTTCGCGAAGAGCAGAACGAAATTTGGACGCTGCCTCACTTCATCGCAACCTTATGCCACCACGAGGTCGAAGGCTTTATCCTCTCGTCTTATCGGGATCAGATATAGAATGGAGTAGTTGGTATGTTTTGTCAAGTGCTGTAGTCATCTTCCACAGTTTTGCATATCGCCAATATCATCGTAAGCCTAAGTGTGCATCAAAATCTACTGATGTTGCTGTCGCAGAGTAAATCTGTTTCTCTATCTACCAGCTCTTGTTCTTTTTCGAGAAGTAAAAAACAGTAATCCCCTTACTATATAATTGGGCGTATAGGCACCAAGTCCACGGCACTCATCACCAAGAAGCAAGGCAGCGACATCAGTAGCAACAGGAGCAAGACACGTAGAGTATTTGCAGTGCTACAATAATTCGCGAGAGCTTGAACCCGCTGCATCGAATATTGAAGCTCCACTTGCGCCGCTCACCATAATGCAACAAACAATCTTCGCAGTCATGACGGCTATTGTGCGTTTATCTATGATCAGGTTATCGTTTGCGCTGTGCTTGAACCGCGGTATTCTTGCTGTTGAAAGCAAATAGTTCAGTTTCGTGACGTGGCCGACGTGGTGAACCTACACCTGATTAATCTCCGATGATTGTGCGCCTATCATTTCGTCCACTGCGCAATCGTCCGGCAGCAGAGCAGATGAAAGCGTCTCCGTTCGTCACTTGCGTCTCCGCGCTGCAGTTCGTCGCTCGGCGTTGCAAATACTACGCGTTCATCAACGCCTTCATTTGCAGCGTCGCAATGGGCAGCTACGTGGCTGTGTCGAGTGTGGAGTATCCGCTGGTGGTGGTCTACGGTGTGAGTTTCTGGCGGATCCTGGCGATGATCAAGTGGTTCGAGTGGATTGCGACCAAGAAGTCCCAGATCAACGGAGAGAAGCGGGTGCAGCTCACGGACGAGCAGATCAGATCGATCTACTACCGCATCCTGTGGCTTGTAGTGCCGACAGAGTGCGTCTCCTACTGGTTCGCGCAACAAACTGCTGCAGCTGCCCACGACCCAGTGAATTGGTGGACTTTCCTCACGAGTTACGCTACGTTCATCCCCAAGTCGCTCATTTTCGAGGTCATTTTTGACTTCTTCCACTTCGCGATGCACTGGATGTGCCACTACAGCACGTGGCTCTACAGGAACGTGCACAAGCGCCATCATCTGCACCTGCACCCATGTCCATTATCAACGTACGAGCAAGATGGCGTTGATCTCTGCCTCACCAACGTGTTGCCATTCTGTCTGGCGTGGAGTTTCGGTGTCTCGTTCTCGGATTTCCAGCTCCACTTGCTCTTCGCCTACAAAACGTACGTCGAGGTGGCCGGCCACTCGGGCTTGGAGATTAAGGGCTTTTCGTTCCCACAGATGCCACTGCTGAACAACATCGCCAGCATTTGTCTGCGCGTGCACGACCACGACTTGCACCACACGCACCCACGCTGGAACTTCGCCAAGCGGTTTTCGCTCTGGGATAAACTGTTTTGTACTTTTCGCCCCGGTAGCCAGCTAGATGCTGAATCTTCGTAGGGCATGACTTGCTGCTAGAGACGTCGAATTATAAATGAGCAAGTCGGAGCTAACTCGATGATACCAACGTAGGGAGTGTTTTCGGGAGATAAAGACTGTAATAGGCATAACAAGCAGTTTTGTGATGTGCTTCCAACCGGAACACTTTACCCGGTGTGCGTGAATATAATAGCAACACATTTTTCACACCGGCCTTGTGAATATTTTCAGGACACCGCGATAACCCTCAGGATAATTCCACTTCGTTTTGAGCACACAAGAATTAACACAGAGGTCTTCTCTCGAAACGTCCACTTCTTTTTGAGCTCAATAGCAGACACTTACCAACGCAATGGCTGCATTCCTCACCAAAAAGCTTGCTGTTCTATGGGCGGCAGCACAGGTTGAACTCCAAGGCACGTACTCCATCGAACGTGTGCAGGCACTATTCTCATACAGTAATGAGCAGAGCTGGCTACGTATTTTTATTATTCCACTCATCACACCACTGCCGAGTCTTATGCTGGTCACCATCATCGATCTGATCCCTTTACGTCCGATCAGCGAAGGAATTCATGGTAACCAGCTCTTCTTCGTGAGAGCAGTTGTCTCGTTTTGGATCGTCACCGTCATGACGTATACCCAGCTCAAGCTCATTGTGGCTTCGATGCCGCTATCAACCATTCAGATTGTGGGTATTAGTTCTCTTATCGCTGTGATGACGGTATGCGTGTTGTACGCATTGACACTCGCTGTTGGATTTCCATTACCTTTCGGCCAAATTATGATATCGCCAGGGTGGTTGCTGCTGATCATTTTACCTCTCATTTCGTGGATAAAGCGGGCCCGAACGGATGAAACTATATGGCCCTGCGTTGTCAACTCGCTCAAAGTAATGGCGTGCCAGGAATTTCTTGTGGTTGTATACCCAGCGTACTTTTACATATTTACTACGATACCGACGACGTGGAAAACCGCGTTTGCGCTCGTCCTACCAGTGATGAAACTTGTTTTGCGCAATATCATGGCCCAGACGGTGGTACATTTGAATGACGAGATCCCGGAATTGTCATCTTGAACGTAGAAGTCTTCAGTGCGCTGTTCGTGGCTTTTCGTATGCAAAACAGACCATCACTTGAAACAACTTGCGTTCTGATGGCTGCGGACGCATTGCAGATGGGTGCGTCATTGTTTGACATTGGAGTTGTACTACGACGGCTAAAGAAACTAAGACAGATGTGCACTAAAGTACCGACGTTCGATCAAGACCAGCGCGCAAGAACTGAAATTGATATTGCGCAGGATATTTTCAATCGACACACCAGTTCTCACATCGCTTCATCGCAGAAGCTATCCCCAGTTCCTACATCCATTTTGAGGATGTCGTCCGCTGTCAAGCCATTGGGACGCCGACTGAAAAGAAGCTGTTTGGGCAGCAACCACTGTTTTCCCTTTTCTAAGTTGGCGATCAACGCTCTGGGCCTCACCAAAGGACTTTGTTCCAAGCGCTCAATGGTAGCAAAGAGGCCCTGTATGTGAAAGAGCTTCGCAGGGTACTGTACATCACCGAGTTCGTGGTCTTGCTAAATTATGTAGAAGTCGTCGTCCCGCTTACATTTGGTGAGTTGTCAAATGGCAAGTGCGAGAGTCGAACTCACTAATGTTGGCCGTGTTAATGTACAGCGGCGTACTTGTTCACCATCTCCCTAACCGTGTCTACTACGAGCAAATGGTGAGCATGGACCACGGTCAGCTACACAGGACCCTTTTCAACTTGGTGCTATATTCGGGGCTGCAGCTAGTGTCACTGTTCGTTCTGGACATGGTACTATGGCACAAAATGCGTTTTTCTGTCTTTCGACAGCTAGCATTTGTCCTCGAAAGCCAATTCAGTCGAGTGCAAAACCGACTGGTCTTTTGGGTCTTCTACAATGTGCAGTCGTCACTTCAGCATTGTGGTGAGCTACATAGTGTTTTTCAACTGCTTCACCATCACTACCGGTAGATGTCACTGAAAGTGTATCTCATCCACAGGTTTTGACTACACGTTCCAGTTCGCCTGGTTGAAAAAATTGATTTGAGCGATAAAACCAATTAAACTGTCTACCAGTCCAAGGTATGTTACTCGAGTTCCATGTGTGTACACCACACCACTTTTCTCCCTCGTAAATACGTTTACTATCACTTTCTCCGACCAAAATCTGAAGAAGAATTCTTCAAGTCGCGTGGTATCCGTCCCCTTGTTCTCTTCCTGCCGCAGCCCCCAGCGTCTCCGTGGCTTTCTCCACCCGTGCACCATTCTCACCGCCATCTCCTCTTTCAACTGATACCTGATTCGCCCCGTCTCTCGCCATGGACGAGTCGCTACTCGCTGCCAACGACCACCTCGTCGGAGCGGAAGAAGAAGACGAATTGCTCTGGAACGAGCTCAAAGACGACCCCCGCGCGCCCCCGTTCGGCTCCACAGCTAGTTCGGACTCCGCGCTAGGCGGTCACGTCGGTGGCTCGTCCCACAACCCCGTGGCGCTGCCGTCACTTCGTGTCAACGTTCATCTGCCCGCCATTTCGACGCTATTCCGTGAGGTGCTGGACACGGCTAAAGCGGCTCTTCCAGGGGCTCAAAGACGTGGCCATGGACAGGACGGACCGTCTACCAACGTCAGGGTGTCTCCCGTGCCCGACCGCTTTGGCAATGTGGCCAATCTGGACGCCTTCCTCATCACGTTGTACAATTACTACTACCATAAAGGGTTCTGGAGCATTGTGGTGGTGGAGCTCGTGAGTCTCTTTACGGGACTGTTTAGTGTGATGCTGTCCAGTTTCTTACTGGGGTGTGTGCAGTGGGGGCCTCTGCTGGAGTGTCACCGCCATCCGGAGACGGGAGGCTGTGCTCAGGAGATGGAGCACTACATGACGTGCAAAGTGGACAATAACGGACTTTTGGGGCTGATTGGCGCCTTTTATTTCGCCATGTTCTTGGTATATTGGGTCTCGAGAGCGTTCCACTTGGTGAGCACGCTCAGAGACACGAGGGAGATGGAGGTTTTCTACAAGGAGAAACTTTACATTGACGAACGACAGGTGCAGACGATTGCGTGGGATCAAGTGGTGACCAGAGTGTTGGATTTGGTGAACGGCGCGAATACTCCCGTGAATATGAGGCAGTTGTCGTCCTACAAGCTGCAGATTGACCCGGCGCTGCTGTCGTCGCCCCACGACTTCGCGAGACGCATCATGCGGCGTGATAATTATTTGATCGCCTTTATGAACCATTCGCTGTTTCAGAGCAAGAATTTGCTGCCGACCTCG
>JAAKBD010000540.1:0-13339 GCA_012656105.1 Phytophthora syringae | reverse complement strand
CGACGCAGCCGACAGTGCAGTCACGGTGGAAGCCCTCCTGGCTTGGCACTCGCGTTTTGGCCTCCGCCGAGTTGGATTTCTGATCAGGGGACTCACTTCAAAAATGAAGTGGTAAGTGAGCTCTCCAGGAGATTATGAACTCAGCAGGAATTTACTCCCGCGTATTGCCCGTGGATCAATGGATCCATCGAGAGGGTCAATCGGGACGTGCTACAAGTGATTAGAATTATAATCTTGGAGTATCAAATCAACCATCAAGGCTGGCCGTACCTGATACCGATGGTACAGTCAAGTCTCAATCACACCGCGGTTCCGTCGCTCAGAAACCGTGCGCCGGTGGAATTATTCACTGTGTTGCCGTGCCCGACACCTCTAAGAGAATTCTACCTGCCTGGTACGGGTGAGTTCCAAGAGGTACCGGCAAGTGCAAAGATTGATGAATTTCTCGCAAACTTGCGAAGCAGCATGCACGAAATGCATGAGGACGTTGGAATCAACGGCTGAAGCAGAGGCTGCTGAACAAGAAACGAGAACGAGGAGAAACCATGGTCAACTTCGCAGAAAGGGATTATGCATTACGTTCCCGAGTCGAGGACAAGAGTGGAAACAAGCTACTTGTGACTTGGGTAGGGCCGTACCGCGTGGTGCGCGCCGAGACGCATTCGTTTCTCATCCAACACCTCATCACGGGCGCCAAGATGGACGTGCACGCCTCTAGACTGAAGTTCTATGCGGACTCCAGCTTGGACGTGACTGAGGAGCTTCTGGAGCATGTTGCGTCGCAGGGAATCGTCCTGGCGATCGAACAGCTCAAAGAGCATCGGTGGAACGCAAGTATCCACGACTACGAGGTGCTGGTCAAATGGAAGGGTCTCGAGGCCATTGAGGACTCGTACGAACCCTTGGCCAACCTCGTACGCGATGTTCCTGTCCTTGTGAAGAAGTACGTCGCCGCCGCGGGTCAAGAGCTTATGGCACACTGGCAGCGGACGACGACGCACACGGAGCTTGGACAACAAGAACCTGTGGTCAACGCGGAGACGGTAGAGCTGCCGGAACGCCGGAAGCCTACTCGTCGCCGACCACAGCGGCAGACGACTGCCAACAACAACAACGACGATTCTCAGGCGTCCACCGGAGGTGTACCAGCTGTGGCTGCGTTGCAGTCAGCGGTGGTAGTACCTGGACCTGCAGATGAACGACAAAGCCCAACAAGCCAAGACGATTTGGGGTTAGTCGATTTACACGATCAAGAACTGCAGCACGTAGGACTTGATCCCGTACCAATGCTGAGCTGCGAGCTTTGTGGGGATCCGCCAGGGCCAGGCACTTGATGTGACTGCTCGGGTGGTGAACGGCGAGGTTGACGTTCAGCGGCGGAATCAGCCTTTGGGGGCAATGTGGTGGATGGCAGACATCAAGTCAGACCCGCCACTGACTCCGGCAACCTCGAGGCTGCCAAGGCTGGCGACGCTGTGAGGGACCCCGTCAATCACAGACGGATGGCTGGCGGAACTCTGGTGCATCAGAGTCCGCAGCCATCAATGGCGAGGCAGATCCAGAGAATGGGTCTGGCCAATATTTCATGTGGACTCGGTAGAACAGGTCCCCAGAGATCCAAGTGGAATCCCTGGTGCCCTTGCATCTTTCCCTATCTGATAAGGAACTGTATATTACATCTTACTGAGAGATGGATGGCGACGGCCATCCACACCTCTCACTTTCCAATCTACCAGCTAGAGCACAAGCGACCAATACACAAGGCTACCGTTTCCCAGCAGGATCGCCACCTGCCTTGCCCCGTGTTCCCTTCGCTTCAATTCCGGAAAACACCACATATCCTAAGGAGTATGCAAACCACATTTTTATTACCGGTAAGAGCTTGTGAAGTGCTATCGTTTCGGTATCAGCAGCTGTAACATTTTCAACCCGTTCTTGAGCGGATCCTCACGTCTCCGATCGGATGTTTGCTCTGTTTTTTGCTGCAAGGAATGTGAGACGAATTCCAGAGCTCGCATCGTTCTGCTGCTACACCCTTCACTTGAATTAGTCATGCCATGACTAATAATGGTTGTTCATTTTTGCGGGAGAAAATGAAACTTCGTATTAGCTCTAGAAATCAATATTTGAGTTTGGCAAAATATTAGACAATGATTGGCTTCAGCTCAGCGAGATCTGTCAGAATCCGCGGTCTTTGTGATACTTAGAGCTGTCCAAGAGAATTTTTCTTTGCCAGGTGACACGAAAAATACTGAAGCATGCCTAATTTCGAAGCACGACTAATTCGAGTGAAGGGTGCAACGAGCACCACTTCACTGTGGCAATGTCCACCGGTTGGAAACGAGGCTCGCGGGTACAGTTCCTAGACACTTTCGAGACAGCCGACTGAGGTATGCACTGAGTCGACTGGCTTAGCATCCCGCTTAGCACTAGAACGAATAGAACGACTTGCCGCTCTAGTGCTGTATGGTGTTGGTGTTTCGCGAGGAGAAGGGCTGTGCATTCTTCGCTGCTTGCGCGTGCGCGTGGACAGTTCTCGACTAATTGGCAGCGGACTTAGGTCCACCGGTCTGCCGGACGTCGAGCGAGGAACAGACTGTCTATTTAACTTTAATGTGTACAAGATGTCTGGAATTTCCGTATAGAGGTTTGGGCGAAACGTTGACAGCACAAGAAGCGCTTCAGTACAGTACTGCGCCACCCCGCAATTGATGCCTCCAGCTTCTTCTTCTAGTTCGAGAAAGCGGTAAATTAAAAGAGCTTCGTGCTTCTTCTCGTTAGGCACGAATGGTGTTCTGGACGCTCGTGCTCAGCAAAGCTTTTCTGGCAGCAGCCACTCGTATCGTCCTCGTTAGGGGCGAAGCCGTGAGCAGCACAGTACCGGCAAGTCTCGATAATCGAGTCGATTCCCTAATAACGCCGTTGCTCCTTTCGTTGCAGCGAAGTGGTCCGCTTTTTCTTGTGGCTGTCGCTGCGAACCCAGCCGCGAAGATCGATTCTGAATGGTCCATTCAAAATGGAACCTCGTGGAGAGAATGTGCTGCTGCAACCCTGCCGAACGCTAACGCAGTAGTTGCCATTTTGCAACATGTACTGTGGCGAGTAGGAATTCCTTTGTGAAGTGACCTTAGTGTAGCCATTCGAGTGGATTTCGCATTGCTGGTTCATCATCTTACATGACATGCACCTACCGGTATTGAATATCCAGCCGTGTTTACTGCCCGTGCAGTGCATAAATGTTTGCCAGAGTCAACATGCATCCATTTGTGTCCAACCGCAGTCAGTTTCCATCGAGAGCGCCGACTCCGTTTCATTTTGCCAGTGGGTCACTTAGTCTGTCCTTCGTTTCACTCTGGAATCGACCGCCCCACCAAGACAGGACATGTCTTCTCCGATCTTCAGTGCGAATGCGTACCGCCACCAAGACTCTCGGCCGGCCGAGTCGCCTCCGCCATTGCAGACGCCCACAACTCTCGACGCACCACCCGTCAAACGCGAGTGCAACGACTTCTTCTTCCTGCTCCCGTTCCTGGCCGTCGTAGTGCTCACCGTCGTGTTCGCGGCCAACTACGGCGACGAGTTCATCGACGCCACACAAGTGCAGGACGTGTCCGAGTCTTCGGGTGTCAAGCTGCTGCTTCGCGTCGTCAGTCTCTCAGGACTCGCGGCTGCCGGTCTATCGGTTGTCTGGATCGCCGTCATGGTCCTTCTGGCTGAGGTGCTCATCTGGGTGGCCCTGCTCACCATTATCGCACTCAGCATCGCAGCCGCCATCCTGCTCACCAAAAAGGCCTACGACAGCGGTGCCGACTGGTACTGGTGGCCGGCCGTGGTCTTCGGTCTCATCGCACTACTCACCACGCTCTACGTGTGTTGCATCCGCAAGCGCATCAAGTTCGCAGCGGCGCACCTCAAAGTGGCGGGTAAAGCCATTTTCCGTCTCCCCATGACGCTCCTCGTGGCGCTGGTTATGGCTGGTGTACAGCTCGGCTGGGCTGTGCTCTGGGTGCTGGGTAGTCTCGGCCTTATGTTCCACCAAGACTTCATCAAGCTAGAGAACACGTGCACGACGGAAAGTTGCGACCTCAAGTACAAGACGGGGGCCATCATTGGTGTACTGTGTGGCATGCTGCTCATCTACTTCTGGGTGACATTCGTCCTACGCAACATCATCGGCGTCACGACGGCCGGCACCGTCGCGGCGTGGAAAAACGCCGCCAATACCCCGTTCATCACGATGGGGGCTTGGCTGCGTGCGGTGACGCTCAACCTGGGCAGCATCTGCTTCGGTTCGCTCATAGTGGCCATCTTGGAGACGATCGTGTGGATTCTCCACATCCTGGCGTGGCTGGCTGGCCGCAGCGGCAATTGCTGCCTGGCTTGCCTGCTCTCGTGTCTTTCGTGCATCATCTCGTGTATTGAGAGCTGGATCGAGTTCTTCAACCGCTTCGCGTACGCGTACGTGGGTTGCTACGGCTACAGCTTCGTGACTGCGAGTCGACATGTGTTCAAGTTGTTCGCTGCTAAAGGATGGAGCGCCATCGTGAACGACGACTTGACTGGGAACGTTTTCTGGCTGGGAAATCTCCTCATCGGCGCCGCGACCGCCTACATTGGCGTGCAGATCGTGGACGACACGAACACTGCTCGGCTCGCCATGTTCTCGCACCCAGATGCGTTTGTTGCCTTCTTCTGCTTCTTCGTGGGCTACGGAATCAACAACTTGTTCATGTCGGTCGTGGCGAGTGCCGTCACCACCATCTTCGTGCTGTGGGCCGAAGACCCTCACGGATGGCAACTCACTCGACCCAAACACTACGAAACGCTACACAAGGCGTGGCTCAAAATCTACCCAGATGAGTACAACAACGGCTACGGCAAGCAGGAGAACGGGTCGGTAGATGGCCGTGTCTAGCTCTTCATGTGAGGTCCGTAACGTTAATTACCTTTTCAACATGATCAAATCTTGTGTTGGATCTCCAAGTTGGTTGATAAAAAGGTCTGGCACACTACACTACTGTACGGCAATTTATTCTTGTCCAGCGGTTCTTCTGGCGGCCATGGGGGACGCCGTGAAGCCCGAGCCAGTTCTGGAGAACAAGTTCATGATCATGGGCTACAACGTCGAGTTCCCGAGCGGCAAGAAGCCGTTTCCGGCGCAGTTTGCGGTCATGAACAAGGTTTTGACGGCTTTAAAGACGGAGCAGCACGCTCTGCTGGAGTCCCCACAGGTTCCGGCAAGACGTTGGCGCTGCTGTGCTCGTCCCTGACGTTCCAAAGGCAGTTTGTGAAGGAGAAAGAGGCCGCTCTTAAGAAGGAGATGGAGGACCCCAAATTCCAAGAGAAAGAAGCCAAGAAACAAGCCCAGGGGACCCAATTAAGGGCGTTAGAGGCTAAAATGCACCTAATGGAGGCAAAACAACAGGTAGAACAGGCCAGGAAACACAGAGAGGAGACGGAGGACGTCGCTACACAATCGACCTGTCAACCTACCCAGGAGACGCAGACTGCAAGTCTTAAGGACGGCGATGAAGACGATGTGGCTGCTACACAACCAGCTTTTGACGATGGTAATAATGGCTGGTTGAGCACCAATAAGAAGGGTCTGGAGACGGACTCTATTGCTACCAAGAAGAAGAGAATACTGCCAAAATCTTTCGCTCCTGCAGTGGATGCAGAAGACGATGGAGTGGCACCCACGCAACCAGCTTTTGACGACTATAGACTAGGGAACAATGGCTGGATGACGACCAGGAAGAGAGGGCAGGAGACGGACTCTACTGCTGCTAAGAAGAAGAGGGTGCTGCCGAAATCTTTCGTTTTCGCAGCGGAAGATGCTGATAAATTCCAGCCGGACGTGAAAAACGTTGATGTTGCAGCGGATGGGAAGCCCAGGTCGAAGCGTGTGGTGCCGCCTCGCATCTACTTCTGCTCGCGAACGCACTCGCAGCTGGCGCAGGTGGTGGACGAGTTGAAGAGCTGCCCCGTGTCGTATCTGGACTCACCCGAGGGATCCAACACGTACACGAAGCAGCTGCAGACATGCGTGCTAGGCTCGAAACGTAACCTTTGCGTCAACAAAAGGTGAATCGAGATCCGTCGCAAGTGGACGAGAAGTGCCGACTGGCGCTTGAAGGATCGTCCTGTTCGTTCTTTAGGAAGCGCAAGAAAGTGAACGACTTGCGACGGAATGCGCCACCAGTGTGGGATATCGAAGACCTCGTCAAGCTGGCGCAGAAGCACCGCGAGTGTGCCTACTTCCATGCACGTGAAGCGCTGGAGCAAGCTAACATCGTTTTCGCTCCGTATAATTATTTGCTGGATCCTTCCATCCGCGAGGCCGTAGGAATCACGCTAAAGGATTCTATCATCGTGTTGGACGAGGCCCACAATGTGGAGGACACATGTCGCTCAAGCGCTAGTGTGGAGGTGACAACGGATACTCTGGCCGCGTCAGTGAAGGCGTTTTCGCTTGTGATCAAGCACGGAAATCGCCCCAAAACGTACAACGCGCTGCTTAAGGTGCTCAATGGGATTAGCCGCTGGTTGCAGAACGTGAACTCGAACGCCAACGCAATTTTACAGCCATCAGGCTACGAAGAGAAGAGTAAAGTATGGGATGGTGCTGACGCGTTAGCGATGCTTGCAGAATACTCCGGGCTTACGAAAGACAATGTGGCCGAGATGAAAGCCAATGTGCAGGATGTTCGCGAGTACGAGAACGAACTGGGAAACAGTGGTGAATCGGCCCAGCAGCCGATGACTCAAGCATCTCAGGATGCTGCTTCAAACCCGACAGGGGCGTCTGTGCTCTTAGGTGCGCTGGCTTTGGCGACAGTGCAGAGCATCATGAACGTCGTCGACTATATGTTTCGGGACGAGCTCAAATATGTCGACGACTTCAAGTTGGTGGTCATTAAGTCGAAATCGACCTGGAAAGAGAATGCGAGCTTCCGCTCGCCCACTAAAAGAGACGGCGGTGACGAATGGGAACTGAAAATGTGCATCTGGTGCCTAAATGCTGCCGTCGCCTTCTCCGATATTGCGAGTCAAGCACGCAGCGTCATTCTCACGTCTGGAACGCTGAGCCCGATGGAATCATTCGCTGGAGAGCTCGGTGTAGACTTCCCCATCCGCCTGGAGGCAAATCATGTCGTGAACATGCGGAAGCAGGTGTTTATTGGAGCCATCATGCACGGACCTGGCAATGTTGACCTTCAGTCCACGTACAACAACCAGCAGGATAGCAGATACCAAGACTCGATGGGTCAGTTGCTCCTGCAATACTCACAGGCAATACCGGGCGGAATCCTCATGTTCTTCCCGTCATACTCGCTGCTGAACAAACTGGCTACACGCTGGAAAAGGACCAAACTATGGGGCCAAGTCGAACAGTTCAAGGTCATGTACTCAGAACCTCGCAATGCAGGCAAGGACTTTGACGCCCTGCTGGATGATTACAAGCAGACCGTAGAAATCTGTTCAGAGGAGTTGGGCGGGAGGAGCGAAGGATCAACGACGACGGGAGCGGTCTTTCTGGCAGTATATCGCGGAAAAGTGAGCGAAGGTATCGATTTCTCCAACGATAATGCACGAGCTGTGCTTTGTGTGGGCATTCCGTTCCCCAGCGTGAAGGAGCTGCAAGTGTCGTTGAAGCGCAAGTACCAAGATGAAAAGAGCCGCATGAATATGAAGCTCGTCAACGGCCATGTGTGGTATCAGCTACAGGCGTTCCGGGCGCTTAACCAAGCGTTGGGTCGCTGTATTCGCCACCGTCAGGACTACGGGGCCATCATACTGCTGGATTCCAGACATCGCTTCAATAAGCACACCAAGTCGCTTTCGAAGTGGATGCGTCCGTACATGCAGGAATTTGAGCATTCGCAGATGTGCATCCCCATGTTCAGCGAGTTCTTCCAGCGCAATCGCTTGGAGCTGCCACAGACAGTGCCAGAACCTCGTGCAGAAACGTCTGGATCAGAGTGGAAATCGACACGAGCAGCTCCACTCGTTCTCAAGTACGAGACAGGCAGCAAGGGTAAAAGAACAGCGCCAAAGTCAAGCGGGCGGCTACGCCCTCGCTTTCATCCACGTTGGCGACTGTGAAAGACTTGATGGCCAAACAAAAGGAGGACTCGGATACGCAGGATAGCGTGTTCTCAATTTTCAGACAGCAGGCCCCGAAAAGTCATTAGATTAGGCTAGAAGATAGTGATAATAAGGAATAAAGTGGTCTTCCTTGGTCTTTTCTTCCGCTGGTCCATGACGTCACAAGGAGCAGTCATCTTACTAGATCGTCTTCGACTTAGCTGGGAATACCAAAAATATCGTTTCTGTTACTGCAGCCCTCGTGATTCAGCTTCAGTTCACATTTACTCATAGTTTGGTTCTGCTCTGTTACCGATGTAGCACGAATGTTGGCTGAATGTAGAATGGTTACGCTTACGCGGTCACGGTCACGCAATTATTCCAGTGAGGGCTGTCCATCCCTCATTCTTCGGTATTCCCAGTATAACCCTTGTTTTCAGCTGCAAACGCGGTGACTTTCGCGATCATGAATTGATAACCGCTTCTCCAATTTCAAGGGACAGGAAATCCAACGCACAGTTGTCGTTCAAAGGCTTCATTTGAAGCACCTTAGGGCTGAAACGATCTTCCGGTAGCACCCCAAGCTCCCTCTCGTGCTGTTTTAGCGAAAAGATACCCCGCCAAAACTACGGAAACGCTGCTGCGGTTGATCCTCCGTAAGCTGCCGCTCGCCCTCAAGAAGGCAATTGACTTACTTGTTTTTCTGGCGAAATTTTCACCAAGAATGCAGACCTGTACGCATTCACCACCAAACAGAACAGCCGACTGCCACATTCTTCAGCAGCTTCTTTCAAGTGACTGTGATACAAGTGGGTTTTCCACGAAATTTGTAGGGAAAAGTCGATAAGGCAATAATTTACCGTCCCTTCCAAAGTATTCGTCCATCGCGTCGATTGGCAAGATTTTCTCTGTCCATGGAATCTTGTTCACTGTCCTCATCTTCAGCCTCTTCAGTCCCGTCGGTGCTGGAAAACAGCGATTACGACGAGAAGCAGGTGAAAAGTGACGAAGAAACTTCTGACAATTACGACGAAGAGGACTTTGAGTCGTCAGGCGAAAGCGAACCGACAGTTGCAGCTTCGAACAGCAGCAGCAGTGACAAGTACGGGTCGGACGTGTTTGAAGATGAGCATGACAATTCTGTCGAAGCTGAAGACACTGAAGGTGGTGACGATGGTTACGAATGCGACTCGTTTGAGCGTGAAGACGAAGAGAGTAGCAAGCACGAACCTGAACATGAGAAACAAACAGCAGAGGATGACGAAGAAGTGAGGCCAACGAATGATAGAAATATCTATCCACAACTTGGGACTTGGTGCTCCAAGAAAATTCAGGACTTGAAAGAGCCTGCAACGAAGGTGGAGAGCCAAAATCAATGTGATCGGAGATCTCCCAACAATTTATCGGCTACTGCAGTGGAAAAATTAATGCACCGTGCGAGGGCTTCGCAAAGGGTTCATCGTTCTCGATCGAACCAGAATATATCGACACGCCAGAGACCCAAAGTTCCAACTTCGTTGATGCAACGTGCTCAGACGCAGCTTTGGGTCGCTAAATCATCCACTCAAAAACTAATACAACAATGTGCCAGCCCGATACACTTAGAACGGAAACCCCAACGACGCGGTCTGTTGCGCCAACGTTCTGCTCCGTCAAGCGCGAGAATCTGTTGGGAAGGCTCGCAACGATGCAATTTGAGGAGATTTCTAACCGGTGGGCAGTGTCCGAGTCCGGAGGAGTCAGCCTGGCAACACTCGAGTTCGTCCGAAACATGGCAGCGAAACAACGGGAAGTTCACAATTTAAGTGATTCGACGGATAAACCTGGCGGAAAGATGCTGCATCGAGTCGCAATGACTGCTCAGCTGCAACTTGAAGACTCGATTGCATTGCGCCATCAAGCGGACGAGCTTCTCGGTCGAGTGAAGGAAATTTGAATCATGTGTTGCCTTACTGCGGTCAACTTCCTGCTGGAAACTCGCTTTGCTGACGAGCAATTGCCGAAATCAGTGATTTCACAGTCGATACAGCTGACGGATACTCAGCTGTTCGCATCTCTTTCATCCGGACTTGGTCGCACTATTGACTCTATCTGCGGCTGTCATAAGAACATGAACTTGAAATACGCATCTCACTCCATCTGATGAAAGGGGAGAGTATTTTTGAGCGTGTAGTTCGAGATGACCACGCAGCATTGAGGCATTTCTCGTGTTCCTCCGTCACCCAAAAGCCCGAGTCATGGATAACAGGACGCGACTCGATGACTTGAGCACGCCTCCAGGCACACCGTCCGGACCCAGTCAATACTACAGTGACAACGGATTCTCGTACAAGCAAACGGAGTTCCACACGCCTTCGCTCAAGAGCGACATGCGCATCGGAGACCCCATGATGGAAGTCCTGCAGAAGGACAACAACAACAACAATCCGTCCACGATGTTCATCTCCGGGTACAACCAGCGATCGAATACCCGCATCGGGTTCGTCCTGATGGCCGCGGGTATTGGTATTGGTTTCGGCCTCCTGTTCGCGCACTTGGAGCTCGATGGCGCCTACGCAAAGTGGATTTCCATGCCTGGTGACTTGTTCATTTCTGCACTCAAATGCTTGATCAGTCCCATGGTCTTCTGCAGTATTGTTGGTTGCATCGGCCAACTTGTGGAGGCCGGGAAGGCGGCGTCTATCGGAGGACGTATCATGGGCTACTTTGTGCTCAGCTCCGTGATTTCGTCTGGCACGGGTGTCGTTTTCGGAGTTTTGTTCTCGTCGTTCTTCATCGAGCAGATGAAAGGAAGCAACGCAGATGTGGTGACGGAACTACGCATGCATTGCTGGAACGCCGACGTGTTGTCCATGGTCAATGGTTACGGTATGGCGTGCGTCAAGGACACCAACGCGACGAATCTGACGAGCATTCTAGGTCTCAACGACACGAGCACCAACTTCGCGACTGCCACTGAAGCGTACTCGAACATTGACGTCTCGCAACAACTCTTCTCAATCCTGAACGAGATCATCCCATCCAACATGACGAAGGCGTTTTCCAGTGCGTCCACCATGGGCGTCATCACAATAGCCATCTTCTTTGGGGTTGCAGTTGTCATGAGTCATGAGCGCACCAAGCGACAGATTGCTGCTGGAACATCCACGACCGACGTGGATGTGAACCACCTTTGCTGCTTATCAACCACGGCGGGCTCGTGTGCCAGCTCATGATCAACTGGGTGGTGAAGCTCATTCCGTTCGCTATCGTGTCTATGATCTCTGGATCGATGGCCAAGTACACTTCGTCCATGGACCTCGTGGAGAGTGTGGGGTTTCTCATTGTGGCGTTGGCTTTGGCACTGATCACACTCACGTACGGTATCATGGGGACCGCTCTGTTCCTGACCACGCGGGTAAACGTGTTCAGGTACTTGCGCCACATCATCCCGGCCCAAGTTTTCATCTTCGGGTGTTCGTCTTCGATCGCTACGCTACCCATGACGATGCGCTGTGTGGACTCAACCCGAGAGGTTTCGTACGCTTTGTCCCGCTTCTTGCTGCCGTTGGGAGCTACGAGTAACTTGAATGGCAGCGCCTGCTACATGACATTGGCCTGCGTGTTCATGGCCAAGGTTGGAGGCTACGGCGAGCTGTTGACACCTCTGCGGTATGGTCTTTTGGTGCTGGTGGGGGCTATTGCCTCCTTTGGCGTGGCTCCTGTGCCGCATTCCGGTCTCGTCATGGCCATCACAGTGTGGCACACGGTCTTCAACATGGATGTGCCGCCCGTGTTTTCGCTGCTGGTAGGAGCTGACTGGCTGCTCAATCGCATGCGGGCCATTGTGAACATCACGAATGACACCATTCTGCTGCGGATCATCGCCGACCAGTGCGACGAGACCACCATTACCGAGCTGGAGCTGGAGGCGCAGCCCACACACATAGCCTAACGATATTTATTACTGGCTTTTTACCATGCTTCGTTCGGGAACGTTCAATTTGATAGAAATACCGGTCAGGCTTGAAGCGCAGCCTGGCGGCTAACACGGGTACTTTCACCTTCTGGCTAGCTTTAGGAAAGGGGTACTTTGTACGGAGTATTATACTTGCAAGTTTTGAACTTGTATGCATATTGATCAGACCGGCGTGAAACTGCAGCCAGCCATCTGTTGCTGCTCGCAAATGTGTGCCAACCAGACGATGCTGCAATGTGCCTCCCGTATGCATTTGTTTCTCGAATAGGATACTACAGCATTTCTCAACAATAATTGTTGTCATGAATCCGCACTTTTCAGAAGTACTGGCCTGAATCGCCACGCAGAAAACGGACAAAATACTGTGTCATGCGCCAACTGCCTCTTAATCACTCAGCTCTCTAGCAACAAGTGTCACTTCATCTCGGACAAAACAATTCCTCTCATTTGCCAAAACACGGTAAGCCTCCCCACTCGGCATCTTCCACACACGGTCTCCCTCTCACCGTCTTCTACCCGCATCCCCCTCTCCCCACCCCTTCTTGCCATTCCTCGAAGGAAAACAAACGAAAAACGTATCATTTCCAACAGCCACGGCAGAGAAAGCCCTTCCAGTCGAGAAGAAGCAGCCACAAGAGACTTTCCGGCATGGCGAGCGTCCAGCAGCCCGTGCTCACCAAGGCGGAGCGGCGCGAGCGCTACACGCACAAGACGCGCGCCGAGGCCGGCTACCTGTTCAAGTACCTGATCCTGACGCAGATGGTCATGTACCTCGAGGCCGGCTCCATCCCGTGCCTGCTGGACCAGCTCAGCGTGTCGCTCGCGCTGGACGCCACGCAGCAGGGCGCGCTGGGGGCGTCGTGTACCTCGCGCTGAGCGCGGCGTCCCCGCTCTGCGCCTTCTTCCTGCACCGCTTCAACCCGCGGCTGGTGCTGGGGCTGAGCCTGGCGGCCAACAACGCGGCCGTTTTGATGCTGGCGCTCACCCCCACGGGCTTCTCCTTCAGCGCCGACATGCTCATCCTCGCGCGCGCGGCCGTGGGCTTCACGCAGGCCTTCCCGTGCATCTACACGCCGCTGTGGGTGGACGAGTACGCGCCTCGCGAGAAGGTGGCGGGCTGGATGAGCTACCTGCAGGGCAGCGTCCCCATGGGCGTCATGCTCGGGTACTTTGCGGGCACCGTGAGCAACTGGCTCGTGCCCGAGAGCTTCTCGCTGGTGCAGACGTGGCGCTGGCCCTTTCTGCTGCAGTTTCTGGCGCTGCTGCCGATCAACGTCGCCATCTTCTTTGTGC
>JAAKBD010000053.1:0-424890 GCA_012656105.1 Phytophthora syringae | reverse complement strand
TGGACTGGGCCCGAGAAATGCGTACTGCCGGTTTGATTCGACCTTCGACGTCCCCGCATGGCGCACCTACTTTCTGTGTGAAAAAGCCGGTTGGGTGGAGGATCGTACACGATTATCGTGCGATGAATTCTCACACTGTTCGGCGTACCCTTCCGATGCCTCGCAAGGATACGATTATCGAGAAAATGCAAGGCGCATACTGGTACTCCTGCATGGACTTGTTGAGCGGATACTACCAGTTCAGGATGAGAGATTGTGATATTCCGTATACGGCTTTTCAAACACCAGATGGAGCTTTTGAATATCTCGTGTTGCCGATGGGTCTGTCGAACGCCCCAGCCACATTCAACGAAGGTATCCGCCACATTTTGAGAGACCTCAATGACATTTGTCAATGTTACTTTGATGATATCTATGTGTACTCAAAGGTCACATCACTGGAAGTGCATTTAGAGGCTCTGGACCGCGTGCTGACACGACTTGAAGAGCATAAGTTTTACGTGAAGTTGAGCAAGTGCGTCTTCTGCGTCGACGAGATTCCCTGTCTTGGAGATTACGTTGGCCGCAGTGGTGTTCGTATCGATCCCAAGAAGGTGACGATACTTCGTGCATGGCCCTTACCAAAAACCCGGAGCGAACTGCAGTCGTTCTTGGGTACTGCGGTCTACGTCCAGAGATTGTGTCGGGACTTTGCATCCGATGCGGGACCAATGTTTGAAATGCTAAAAGGACCAGTGATCGATTGGAGTGACACGTCACGAGCACACTTTCTATCGCTGAAAGAGAAAATTGCAGCAACACCAGTGCTGGCAATCCCCGACTTCAACAACCCTTTTGGATTGAGAATGAATGCGAGTGACCACGCAATTGGTGGCGTCTTTTTCAGGAGGAGGTCAGGGGTGATGAAGTAGTCGAGCGCCCGATAGCGTTCGGTGGCAGAAATTATAAAGACGCCGAGAAGAATTACTCCATTCGCGAGAAGGAGCTATTGGCGATCTTATATGGTCTTTGTGTGTGGAGAGTATATCTTCTTGACAAACCTTTCGTTGTTGAGACGGATCACCGGTCGTTAGAAACAGTTTTCAAGCAGAAGACAATCTCGCGCCGCATCGCCCGCTGGTATGATGAACTCAGCGAGTACCCGATTACTTTTCGCTACATTAAGAGGGAGAAGAACACGGTGGCCGATGGCATATCGCGTCGACCTGACTTTATGCAAGATGCACCGCAAACTCTTGCAGCGATTGTAACGCGGAAACAAGTGCGAGAGCGTGTCGAACAGGGATTGGTGAGTTTAGTGAAAGAGGCAACCGAGCGATATGCAGACGACCCGTTCACGGCCATCCTCCAACAGCAGTTGAGCGCTGCAGTGACTGAGGAAAGCCTCCCGTTCGTCATTTCGAGCGATACAACTGCAAAAACAAGCAACTGTTCTACAGAGCTCCTAGCGATGATCGCGAGAGACTTGTACTGCCGAATATTCCCGAGATAATCGATGCGCTGTTGTACGAGTTCCATGATGCCAAGTGCTATGGTCACCCAGGTGTGGAGAGGACACTCCGGTTAGTGGAGCGAGATTACTATTGGCGGTCAATGGAGAAATCCGTGCGAGCTTATATCCGATCATGTGAAGTGTGTCAGAGAACGAAGGGCAGGAACACCAAGCCCCCAGGACTATTACGTCCTCATGAGATTCCAACAGCGAGGTGGACGCATCTTGCGATGGATTTCATCGTCCAACTTCCTGAAACTAGTGACGGTTACGATGCCATCATGGTTGTCATTGATCGACTGACTAAGCGAGCACATTTCCTGCCAACAACGACCATTGCCACGACGCAAGAGACTGCTGAATTGTATCGAGACCGCATTTTCGTATTGCATGGTCTACCCGAGGAGCTACTATCGGACAGAGATTCGAAGTTCACGTCCGAATTGTGGACGAACCTGTGCGAGATGTTGGGCACCAAGCAGAAATTGACGTCAGCGTTCCGACAACAGGCGAATGGTGTTACGGAGCGCATGAACCAAACCATCGAGAATTACTTGCGCGCTTACACCAACAGCAATAGTGATGACTGGGATCAATACATCGCCCTCGCGGAATTTGCCTACAACTCGAGGTATCAAGCTTCCATTGGTATGTCACCTTTTGAGGCTGACATCGGCTATTTACCAGCAACACCTGCGCTGTCACTGCAATGTGTTGATGAACCGTGGCTAGGAACTGCATTCCTGGAGCGACAACAAGATGTTGTGGCTCGTGTTCGCCGTCAGCTGCAAGCTGCACAAGATCGTATGAGTCAATACTACGACCACAACCGACCAACCCAAGAATTTGTTATTGGAGATCAAGTTCTGCTCTCAACGACGAATTAGCCGTATTTCACGCTGGAACAACCAAGAAGAAGTTGGGACCACGATGAATTGGGCCGTACAGTGTCGTAGAGAAGGTTGGGCATGACTACTATCGACTACAAGTACCGACAAAAGTGAAATTTCACCCCGTGTTCCACACCTCACTGCTCAAGCCATATTTTACCAGCAATCGCCCCTATCAGGACGTGTTCAAGGTTCGGCTGCCTGATGGCAGTGAAGGTGAACTAGTGGAGAACATCGTTGGCTACCGCAAAAGAAAGGGGAGAAGGAATACCACGTGAAGTGGCTTGGTCAGTCCAAACTGACTTGGGAGCCTGAAGAAAACCTGCAGTACGTCCGTGACCTGCCACCTACGTAAGTAGAACCAAAAGGACCGCAAGCAATCGTGACTGGTTGACTTCTCTTGGAGGAGGGCATGTGACGGGTTCAAGTTGAAGGACTGTAAGAGGCGTGCAAATGAACCCGTTGGACTACACAGCACCAGAAAAGTAAGCAAGAAGGCAAGAGAAGCATGAACGAAGAGAGGAGAAGCCAGTGAAGCCCAGATGAGATTCATGCGCGCTTGCAGGCAAGGATATCAGCATGACCAATGCCGTGCTTGTATTTTATTGAGACTTAGTTTTACAATTGAGCAGAGTTAAAAGTGTGGGTGCTTGGAGTTGGGGCGCCGATCGTGCGCCACGACTCGAGGACCTCATTCTTGAATCAACCACCAAGTTAGCAAGTCAATCTGCTTTCTTCCTGCTCTGGCCAAGCAGCAGTGGGTTGGCTCTCTGCGACCTCATTGCTATCGAGCGAGAGGCCACACACCAACTTGTACACCAACTTCCACACAACTCAGTCGTCACCGACCCACAACAACCTTCCTCTGGCAAGTGCTACCAACTCGCAGCATTAGGTTGAGCTCTTTCAAAGTGAGTTCAGCCTACTACGGTGACACCAAAAGAGCAGGCGTTTGAAGAGGAGGAAGTGGCGGATCTCAGAGCCCACGACGGAGAGTTCTTGCCTGTTACGAAGGAAAACTCCCTCTCCAGTCGAAGGCCGCAATGCTGAGCATCGTCACTAGTGCGTGTACCTCAAAGTCCACTCAGCGACTGGATGCGAATGTCCTGAGTCTCATTTTCGGGTTAGCCTCAACTCCAGCGCGGCGGTTGGTATCTTGCAAACAGGGGCGGTGTTAAACTCACCTTCACTTCAACAATGACCACGTACGGCATTGGAGTTAGTATTGTTGTTAAGGAATCTCCCATGCCAAAAATTTTCTACAAGAGCCGAGTGCATGGCAGTGAAGAAGTTGGAGAAGTGCTGTGGATTCTCGACTACCGTAATTGACCTTTTTCGACTCCGGACTGTGAATTTGCTTAGATGGCTGCCAAGTATTGTGCTTTCCACCTAAATCTGCCTAATCGGGGCGGTTCCGAATGGGGCCGAAATAGCCACAATACAAACTCAAGTCATTTAGCGAATCCACCCGAGCTAAAACGAGTACCTTATCCAGCACATTAAGTACGAGCATGGCATGTCTATGTGGCCAATACAAATCCAAGTGCTCGGCGATTGGTGTGGCTATTGCTTCGCGGCGGTTCAACCAACCGCCCCCACCAGTTTGGTGTAGAACTCACAATACTTCATGTGTACTACCTCCGTTCGGAAAATAACGCACATATCCAATCAGATTGCACCTCTCGCAGAGCGATACCCCTTCAAATCCGATTCAGTTTGAACTCCAAATCTCCCGCCCAAATCCCCCCGCTTTTCCGATCATTCCGCGTGTCCCGCTCTTCCGAGCATTCCGCGAGTTGAGCCGTCCTGCTCATGAAGCAAACCACCGACGAAGAGCGCCAGGCTGTCTGGGAGATGCTGTTACTCCGCAGCAACCTAGGGGTGCTCAAGCACGGAGACATCGTCCAGACTGCTACTCATTTTCACTTGAGCCGCTTCATCGTCTCGCGCATTTGGAGGCGGGGCATCTGCTTGATGGGAGAACGAGTGGCTGCTGTTGTCAAGTCTCGGAAGAGAGCCCGTGGGCGAAAGAAGATGAATCGGAAGGAACTGTGTGAGCGCATATCGACCATGTCCGTGAACGACCGCGAAAACCGCCGCAAGATCCAGATCGCAACCAACACAAGCCCTTATCTCATTTGCCAGCTGATGAAGGAAGGATGCATGCGCCGTGCGCTGCGGCAAACGCGGCCCCTCCTCACACCTGCGCACAGGCTAGCTCGCCTCAAGTTCTGCGTCGATAACGTCAAGGCCAACGCCAACGGCGACTACTCCTTCGACCCTATGGACGACGTCGTCCACATCGACGAAAAATGGTTCCACGTCAAGAAGGTCGGCCAGCGCGTGTACCTGCTCACTGGAAAGGATGGCGTGCTCTCGAAGAAGCGCCAACGCAGTTTGTCCAAAGCAAACGGTACATTCAGAAGGTTATGTTCCTTTGTGCCGTAGCGCGACCTCGCGGTGACTGGGACGGCAAGGTGGGCCTTTGGCCGATCGTCGAGACCTACATTACGCAGCGCGTCAGTGTCAACCGGCTTGCTGGCGTTGATGAGGTGCGCCCTGTGTCCATCTCGCGCCCCTTGTCTCGCACCATGCTCGTGGACAACATCGATGGTCATGCGAATGATCATGGACAACGAGGGCCGCAACAACTTTCGCCTCGGCCACATGCACAAGGACAAGCTCATCCACGCAGGAGAGCTCCCCACCACGCTATCATGCGACGCCGAGTTGCTCTTCAAAGCACATGCGGCGATAGCGTCGTTAACTACGGAGAAGTTATACGCTGAACAGCTCCAAGCCTCAGTCCCCCTGCCCAGCGTTCTATACTAGTAGCTCCGCTAGACGCTGCTGCGCTCCAGCATCTGAGGCGACAGAGCAGACCTCGCTGCATTCCTCTTCTTTTGAGCCCTCTGATCTTGATATTTTTCTTCTCTGACCGGCTGCAATCCGCATCACTTTCAAGCAGCAGTAGGAACCTCTGCATAGCTTATAATCGTACATAAAACGAGGCGGAGCTGTGCCATTTTTTTTTAAAGGTGCGAAATTTTCCGAACGGAGGTTAGTAGATGCTACGGTTTCGTAATTACTCAACACAATTTGCTTGGAGTACATTTTCAAGGACATACAATTTGTGTTGCTGGCTAAATTTTGTATATCGTCAGTCCTACTACTTGGCTTCTCTCGACTCAACACAGAACTACTCGAGTCAGGCATGATGAAAGTGCGAAATGGTTGTGATTTAGTTAGCCTGCGCATGTTTGAGCGCAGCAGCCTCCGGATTGAACTCGGGCGTCTCGATGAACTGTAGAAAGAGATTCGTCAACCGCTTGCGTAGGCCCTCCAGACTCTTCTCTTTCCGTCCACGACTCAGCATGTCAGCCTCGCGGTCAATGAGCTCCACCAGTTCTCGTGTCAGTGGACAATCAAACTCCTGGACAGTCCACTTGACGTGAAGCAGCATGTCTAAACGTTCATCCACCGAGCTTAGCGGCGTCCTCAGTCCGTGGTAGAGGTCCATGAGCTCCTTCGCACGCACAGTAAATGGCGTATGCACTTCCTTGACGCCGCCGTCGCTCATCTGCCACTGCTTGGGTCGTGCCATGAACTGCAGCATCGCTTCAATTCGCTGCTTGCGGTTTGCATCTGTTGCTGTTAGTTTCAGACGGTCGATCGTCTGCAGCAGTTTGGTCTCCTTTGCCAAGATCGCGTCAAGCGCCTGCTGTCTCTCGCTCGGATCCAGTTCCCTTTGCTCTCGCACTTTGCGGCACTCAACTTGTCGCCACTTGTCCAGTTCGTTGTACAGCACCTCGAAATCATTCGCAGTGTTCGGGTGCATTCGCCGAGTGACTTCGCGACGCTGGCGAGTGATATCGTCCGCTGCATTTTCTTCGACTTCAAGCTCGGCAAGTTTGCTCGCGCGGCGACGCTGCTCCAGAATGCTGTACACGTACAGTCGAGCACGAAATCCGCGCCACAAACGCTGCATCATCAGCACGGAATCTTCGCGAAGACTGTCGAGTTGGTACGAGTCGAAATACGGTCTCGCCATCACGTGGCGGTCAAAGGATTCATCCATCTTCAGGTCACGTCGAGACATTTGCGTGCCAGACTCGCGCTGGGTCTGCAAAGATCGAGTCACTAGATTTTGCGTTTGAGTTTCGCGGTGGAACCGTGGCGGTCCCATGTTGCGGCGAGCTCGCGATAAAAGCGTCTGAAAAAATACCAAGCGTCAGATCCATTTTTTGCAGTATATCACAAAGCCCAAAGCGCATCTTACCTGTGTAGACGCGTGGTGAAAGTTCTGCTGCGTCTTGCGGTGTCTGAAACCTCCTAGATATGGTTTGTGGCCGGAGAACTTCTCAATCTCCACAGTTATTGTGCTGGTGCTATCGGTATCTTCTAATAATCAAGACACAAAGATCAGCTCCAGGCTATCCCAGCAAATAGTCAAAACTCTCCCTTACCATTGTAGACCCGCACTTGAATTCGGTCTGGCATGACATAGTCACTCGTGGTCGCTGGTCTCGCCACGTAAGCTTCGAGCGTACACTCGGTATTGTGGCGGGGCAAACCAGGCAAACCATAGGCCGAAAGCGGCAGATCCTCCTCCTTCTGATCGGTATCTCGAGGTCCGCGAAGATCCGGGAAACTGACAAGTTCTGCGTTTAGTTGTAGATCGGTGCACAGGATTTTCCGCAGCATTCCGAGGGTGGTCTCGGCTGTGACCGTCACCCGATGCCTCACGTTGTCCGGTTGGAGCACCACTAACAAGGAAAATTCACAGCTTTTGAGCTGCTCCGACGACGCTCGGAGAAATTCGGCCATTGCCAAATCCGACGAGTGGGACGGCTCTCCTGAGTCATTTGCAGCTCCGTTTTCAGGAGTGTCGTCCATCTCCTCTGGTGTTGCAGGGTCTTCAGCCTCGTCGAAAGTGACAGGATCTTCTAGAGCCATTTCAAGTGCTTCCTCCTGCTGCTCCTCGCCAGCTACAAATTCGGGGTCGTCATTATCCATTGCAAATCGGATACTTGGCACCCCTTCAATAGTTGCAGTCGTTTCGCAAAACGAGACTCGCCACCGTCTTTTCGTGTACATTTTTTGACACCGGTTCCCGAAATTTGAATACGAGTACCGGTAGGTACCGAGAATTTGGATAGGGGCATGTGCATGAATCGGAGGTGGACTTTACTCCTCTCGCTGTATCTCTAGTGGGTGGCTACTGGCCTGTTTCTAGTCTGTGCGCTGCCGCTTGGCTTCTTTTTCTTGCGCATCAGAGTTTTCTGGAAGACGTTCTTCCGGCCTTCGTTGGCCACGAACTCCTTGCGCTTTTTCACCTTCTTGACGTTGCCGGCATCCAGCGTCTCATCCCAATAGTCCTGGCGACCTGAATTGCGGTGCTTCCATTCCTCCTGCTTGAGGGTGTTGAGCACCCGATCGTGTTTCGCAGCCAGCACATTGTGGGCAGCTTCGTGGGCATCGCCACTGCTCGTCGTCTCGGAGGACTCGACGTCTGTCTCGCCAGCCCATTTGTCAACTTCGCGACCGAACAGTGCAGCGTTGCGAACGCCCACGTTCTTGAGATGCCGCGGGTCGAACGGTACTCGCACTCCGGAGGATTTGGCGATAGCAACAGGAGCTTCTGCATTTTCCATTGCGTCCGCCTTGGTAGCGGCAGATTCAACGCAAAATTCCTCCACAGATCGAGTCATCACAAGACGCGACCACGCGTTCGAAGCCGGTCGGAACTTGTTCAGTCGGCCCATCCGACCACCGAAACCAGGCGTTAGCGAGCGCTTCAACCGGCGTGGTATACCGTTCGACGAGATCGTCGACGGTTTGGCCGTGACCTTGAAAGTCACAATGGTCTTGTGCTTCCCAGACTTAACCTTGGCCGGAACCACGACCAACGGTTTGTCACCGGTATCGCCTCCAGTTACCGACGTCTTGAGACTCGCCAGGAACCCGTTCATGTCCAGCTCCTTCGTTTTGGACAATACCGGTTCTGCAGCGGTAACCTTTGCAGGCCCTTCCTGCTTGGCTGCTGCCACGAGTTCCTTAGCCTTGGCCTTCACCTCCTCCTCTTCTTTGGCCTTTGACTTAGGCCGTTCCGACGGGGCAGCACCCGCGAATAGAACAGCATGTACGCCTTCTGCTGCAATACCGTGTCGATACTGACCCACCGTACAGTATCATCGTTCATTTCGTACCACTGTCCGGACGAACCTTGTACGAACGCGAAATAGTGTCCGCAATCTGTAGAAAACCCTGCGTGCACCAAAACGGCGTGCAAATCGTACTTAGTCCGACCGCGTCGTCGGTCTTCGCAATTTTGCTCATGCCCGACGAAATGTCCAGCGACCGCGGGAATTCGATGTGGCGCTTAATTTTGCCGAACATGAGGTCGAATCTTTTGAGGTGGATCATCAGCACGTTGGGGCACTCCGCAATCGAGAGCCCTTTCTCTGCGCGACTGGGTTTGCCGCAGCTGGAGCATTTCCACGCGTTGCGGTCGTCCAGTTTTTCGATGGCCGTGAAGTGGCGCAACGCGCCCTTGACGCTGTTGACGCCGTGCGCAATTTCTAGCGACAGGTCCAAAAGTCGTCCAACCGTTCGGAAACGAAGCCGCATTTGGCGCATTTCAGGTGGTTCTTCAACTTGCCGCCGAACATGCGGTGCACGAAAGTCGTTGTGGCAGCCGAGTGCGTCTCGCTCTTGATGCGCGCTTTGCGCAAACACGACTTTTGCATCGAGTCCAAGAGCAGACGGAAGAACTCGTGCGAATCCTCTTGCCGTCCGATGCGGAAACTCTTGGACAAATGTCGCACGTTCATCACCAGCTCCTTGGGTTGCACCACGCGCACGGCGTTGTTGCCGTGCACGGATTGCAAAAGTCGCGACATTGCGCGAACGCTGTCGAACCCGTTTCCGGTGCTGGTGGGCCCGTTGCCGAACCCGTTTTTGCCGAACTTCTTGTTGAACTTGGAGTTGCCGACAGAGGGCGACGCGCCTCCATTGAAGGACGCAAAAACCTCCTTGTCCAGCAGAAATTGAGCGAAACTGGGAGTGTACGACAGACACTGCAACACCGAGTTGAGGTAGCACGTGTTGCCCAGATTCGCGAAGCCAGGCCCAATTTTTTTGGAACGCTGCCACGCGAGCACTCGTTCCACGGATTCGGCAGCTGTGATCTCCTTGGCTTCTTTCTTCTTGGGCTTTTGCGCCTCATTTTCGTCCAATCGGCCGATGACACGCACGTTGCGCGCGCGGACGAAGTCGATGCGGCGCTCGTTCACCAGCGCAACTGCGGATTTGCACTGCGCCTTGAACGGCAGCGCGCCATTGGCTGAATTGGGGGCGTCGGTTGGGGCCTCGGTGGCGGGTTTTGCGGTCATTTTCGCGGGTTTGAAGACCGGAGACGGCAGGCGAACAGCGCTGGATGCCAAGTCCGCGGCGCGAGGGGCCAAGGCCAGCATTTGTATTGCGCGATGACTGGTGTTGAGGAGCTCTTCGTCGGTTTTGCGCTAAAATGGACGGGGTCCGGTAAGTACGAAAATGGATGGACCAATCCACGCATGACTTGGGGTTTGTGTAATGAACACAAATCACAACTTACTCGAAAGTTAACCAAGGTGAAGTTGAAGTTCTCCGCAAACTTCGCGCTCGATGCGCGAAATCAGCTTCCTTCACATGAATATTCGCAGAGCACACCCCACTGCTGTCAGTGCTCCCTGGGTGTTAATACATGGACACTAGCGCAAGATATTATGACAAACATTATTTGTGCGATTTTCACTTCTCTGTTTCGAGTGTCATGGTATTATAATCCAGACGGAGGAATCCAGAGAGCAAACACGCACTCGTGAGCTGGCCGGATGAAACCAGTAGCTACCAATCGCTGCCTTACCAAGGAAGCTCCGCCACGGGGCTCTCCGGGTCCAGGTTGAAGAACTTACCCGAGCTCTCGGGCGTCAGCTCGGCGATGAAGCTGGTCATGGCCGCAACGCTGTCCGATGGCTTCAGCGTAGCTTTGCCCTGGGTCATGTCAGTGTCCACGTACCCAGGGTGCACCGACACAGCCACGATGTTGCTCTCGCGCAGTTCGAACGCCAGTGCTCTGGTGATCATATTCAGCGCGGCCTTGGACGAGGGATAGCCGTAGCCGGTCATCTTGAACAGGGGGCGGTGTCCTCCGTGTAGGTGCCGATACTGCCCACCAACGACGAGAGCTGCACCACGAATGCGCCGCCGTGGGTCTTGGCCGCGAGCTCCAGGTTGGGGAGCAGCGTACGAGTCACAAGGAACGGCCCGACGGCGTTCACTTCAAAGTGGCGCATGAGCAAGTCCTTGGTTCCGGAAATGAGCTGAACTGGGAGGGCGATCCCTGCATTGTTAATGAGCAGGTCAATGGACACACCTTCTAGCTGCTGTGCCGCCTCGATAATGGAGGCTTCGTCGCTTGTGTCCATGGTGACGACCTTGAAAGGGTTAAGAGCTGCCAACTACGAACATGATGAATGCAAAAAAAACAGTGTGAGTATTGAGTATCTCAACAGTATACAGTGCAAGCTGGTAGAAGGCTACTCTGACCTTTTCCGTGTTGCTGTTCGGGCGCGCCGAGCCGATGACGTTCCATCCAGCTTTCACGTAGTGCTCAGCGAAGGTGAGACCGATGCCGCGCGTGCTGCCCGTGATGAGAACCGTCTTCTTAGTGAATGTCATGGTTGGGCGAGGAGTTGGTGTTTGAAGTGGTTGGTTGCTTGCTTTTGGAAGAGTGAGTTGGTAAGTTGGCGTGGAAGAGCTGCAAGCCCCGGCTGAAGAGACTTCTGCTGCTGGTATACGCGATCAACCGCGAGAACGTACGCGATCAACTGCGAGAACGTACGCGATCAATCGAAAGAAAGGACTTGTCGCTTGACGGCGAGCTGACGTAATACGAAGACGAAGATGCCTGTACCAAAGTGGGATGGTATTTTTAGCCTGTAGTCGATATTATCCTGAACGTTGGAGCGGGCTACAGTTCTACATTCGAGCCATTCGTTGCTTTGCTGTGTCAAAAAGGAAATAGATCCCTTTGTTGAAGTTTCACCAAAAAATTGCAATCGTCACGGCACACTGTACCATTACTGCTTTTCAGCCAATCCCAAGTGACTTCCTCGTTCATTGGACGAACGCGCACCAGCTGTCCAGCCTCCAAGTCACTTTCTCAACAGCAGAATCAAATGCTGGCGCCATCGTCGGACTACAGGTACACCTCCTCCGCCATGCGCTACGACCAGCAGCAACAGCAACAACAACAGCCGAGCGACGGCCACCGGCCCAATCTCCTCATGGCGCCGCCCTACGCCCACTTCATGGCGCACGGCGTCCCGCAGCACACGCCCCTGGTCAAGTACGAGCACTCGCCCTACGCTCCCCTCCCATGCTGCACGTGTCCTCGGACTACCACACTACCGGTATCCCCACTACCGACGCCCCACCGGCGTCCAACGCCAAGCGCTCGCGTGAAGAGCTCAACCAGAAGGAGAAGCTGCGGATGTTCAAGCTGAACGAGCGCATCTCGCAGCTGCGCGAAGTGCTGGACGCCGCCGGGGTGCAAACCAAGAAGAACAAGCAGTCGGTGCTGGACAACACGGCGCACTTTATCGAGAAGCTGCAGACGGACCTGAAGATCGCCCAGCAGAAGGCCGAGCGGGCGGAGAAACAGGCCGAGAGCTTTCGCTCGCAAGCTCCGAGAGGCGAGAAACTCCTACGGCGGGTGTTTGAGAGCTCGACGCCTCGACTGGTGCTGGATATGAAGATGCAGACGGTGACGTTCAATGCTGCGTTTGTGCAACGCACGGGGCTGGCCGAGTCGACGCTGAAGAAGAAGAAAACCTGCGCCAGTATCTGTGTGATGACCAGGAAAAGCTGGATCAAATCGTGGATCAAATCCGCAGGGAGGAGAAGTCCGTGGGGGTTCAGGTGACGGCGGGAAATGCTGCGGTGAATTTGATTGCGGCGGCGGTGACGAACGACAGTGGAGAGGCGGCGCATATCGAGTTCAGTCTCATCCCGTTGGAGACGCGGCAGTCGAAGCGGCGGAAGGTTGCGGCAGGCAAGCGGACAGCTGGCAAAGATTCGTCTACCGGTGATGACTCAGTGAAGCACGACTCTATTTACGTGCAGCTGTAAGCTCGAGCAGCTGGCTGGCACAGGACCAACACAGTCGAGGAAGTGCCACTTGACTCAGTGCTGTCATGGTGGTGGGGATGGGACACGAGGATGAGAGCTCCCTCCTGCCTGCGAATCCAGCTTCATATCCAAAACAATAACAATAACCTTTTTGAGACCAAGAGTTGTGAAATGAAGGTGCACTCTGCATCAATGGAGCTTTATTATGCGTTGTCTGCGAGCACACGTCTAGTTGCTAAGTTCGTCCTTGGCCTGGTAGAATGGGAAGTCGTTGTAGCCCTTGCCGCCCAGAGCCGAGTTATAGTACACTTCGCGCCCAGCCTCCGGGGTCAGCGGCCAGTCGTTCTGGAACCGCTCCGCCAAGTCGGGGTTCGAGATGTACAGACGCCCGAAGCCGACCATTTCCACCGCTCCCGTGCGAATGGCCCCTCGGCACGGTCGCGCGTATAGTTGTTGTTGGCCATGACGATGCCCTTGAACGCCGTCTTCGCATCGAACGCAGTGGTGTGGCGACACTTGTCCGTGTACCCAAAGCCGAAGCCGTCGAGGATGGCAAGGTAGCCCAGGTCGTACTTGCTCAACTGCTCCATCGTGTACTTGAACATCTCGTAGTTGTCCTCGCTGCCCATGCCAGCAAAAGCTCCGTTGGGAGCAAGACGCACACCAATGCGGTGCGACGGCACGGCCGTCTTGACAGCCTCCACGATCTCCATCAGAAGACGAGCACGGTTCTCGAACGAGCCACCGTACTTGTCCGTGCGCTGGTTGCTCGAGGACTGCAGGAACTGGTCGATCAGGTAGCCGTTGGCACCGTGAATTTCGACACCGTCAAAGCCGGCCTTGAGCGCCAGCTCCGCACCGTGACGGTAGCCTTCCACCACCTCGGCGATCTCATCCGTCCTGAGCGCACGCGGGGTCTCGTAGTCCGTCGTTTCGTAGTTGGCGTTGCGGGTGTGGCCGCTCTCGAGACGCAGAGCCGACGCCGACACGATTTCTCCCTTGGGGTTGAAGCTCGAGTGGCCTTGGCGACCCATGTGCCACAGCTGCAAGAAAATCTTGCCTCCTTTCTTGTGGACGCGGTCGGTCACGCGCTTCCAGCCTTCCACGTGGGCGTCCGTGTAGCACGCGGCGGCGTGGTACCATCCGTAGGCCTGCTCGGAGATGGCAGTGGCTTCCGAGATGATGAGACCGGCACCCGCGCGCTGTTCGTAGTAGAGCTCGTTGTCCTCAGACGGCACGCGGTCGGCATTGGCGCGTCCACGACTAAGAGGTCCGAAGACGATGCGGTTCTTGAGCTCGAGGTCGTCTCCGAGCTTCAGGGGCGTGAAGAGCTTGTAGTCGGCGGTGTTGGCGGTCATGATTCTGGAGTTGCTTGCTTGGCGGGTGGAGTGGTGAATTAACAAGTGAGGTAGAGGCACCATGCAGACTGCGCACAGGTCATGAGGAAGACATCATTGAGTCTGTCCTTGATTAATCAGTGACGTCAGCCACTTATGATTACAGTAACGTGCGTGGCTCCTCTGAAGCGATTTGACAGGAATTTTATATCCAGAGTCTACGGTACAAGTACGTTAACATATGTATCAATGATACCGGTACAGATATTTGAATCTGTGCAGCACCACACTGATGCATATGAGACCACGCGAGACCAAATGATGCTAACATACATTTAATTCAAATCGAATCTGAGGGCACCGTCGTATAGAGGCATGTCTTGCGCTCATGTTGAGACCTTGTTTATCGGGAGATGTAATAAATATTGGAGGTGATATAGTAGCCCGAAAAATAAATCTCCGGAATGTGACGGCAATTTTTCTTCTACGGGTGTGAAACTTATATTATCGGAAAGCTCGTAAACTTCCGTCGAATAAGAGTGTTTAATAGCTTTTCTCAAGCGAAAACACTTCCGAATCCTGAATTTTCGGTTATGTACGAAACATTATTGGTCATCTTTAAAGGCGATTATCTCGAAACTAAAAATGTAGACAGGTCTCATATATTATATGAGACCTGTCTACATTTATTAATAATAATATTATATACATACTGGAAATTCGCAGCTATCTGTATTAGTATCGTATGAACATACTTGATACTATACAGTCCTGGCCAATATGATCCGGCCACCCACACTTTTGACTGTCGCTCAGTCAAATCTACAGATACGCGGCTGCGGTTTTGATATGTTATTTGTATTGTAGTAACGATCACGCCACATGTGCTAACAGCTGCAGTTTTGCGGTTTGTCGGGTAGCTAGAAACCGTTTGGGCAAGTGGTCCAAACTTCCGACCACTTCCACCTATACTGAAACACCCATACTGAAATCAAGACGATGTAACGAAATGATTGTAGTTGATATAATTTTGCTTCGCCTGCAGTTAGAAAAGTCTAATGTTTATGTGTTGGCGTTGATATCTTGATCAATGCGAACCCGTGCTGTCACCCGGGGAAATGCGCAGTTCGAAGGCAAAGATAGTATAGTACTATAGTATAATATAATATAGTATAGTATAGTACAATACATTTTTACGGAATCCTACGTGTACAGTTGACAAGACACAATATTTGACTGCTATTAACTGTTAGGTGCCTAGTTGCCAAAGCCATACAATGTTCGACCTTGCCGCTTGAGCACATAGACAACATCCATCGTTGTAACTGTTTTCCGGTGTGCATGCTGTGTGTAAACGACAGCCTCTTGCACGAGATTCTGAAGAAAGACCTTCAGAACAGCACGGGCTTCGTCGTAGACAAGTGCTGACATGAGGATGACACCAGCGCGTCTGGCGAGGCGACGAATAGAAGGCCTCGATTTACCCAGCACGTTGTCACGCACAATGCGGCGGTGGCGCTTCGCTCCGTCCTTACCTAGACCCTTAGCTCCCTTGCCGCGCCCAGTCATGACGCTGCACTAACAAAACCAGCACAGCATATTAGATTAATCATCACTTGCAAACTCTCAACCGCGAAGTTGCAATAGAGGTGATTGTGGGATCTATGGCACTGGTCTCAGAGTTGGTGATAGTGGCGTTTGCTGGCATGGCGCATGTACTTTTGATGACAGCGATGGCGCCGCTCACGATCAAGGTGTCGACGTTTCTGTTGGCAGGCACGGCGGTCCTCACGGCGATGGTTTCGCTGGTATTGATGACCATGAAATTGACGGGCATGGTGTAGGTGTTTCACCTGTCGGTGGTGGTGTTTTAGTCCTCGGTGAAGGTGCTCTCGTCCTCGCCGATGGTGTTGATTACTGACATGGCGTTAGTGCTTTCGGTGCCGAACACTGTGACCCTCACATGCATAATATCGGTGCTTCTGGTGTCGGTGACGGCGTCGCTCAGCGTCAACGCGTCGCTGGTATAGGTGACCGTGGGGTTGATGGCCCTGGTGTGTTTCTGTGGCATCTCAAGCCAACGTCCGCTTCACCCTGTGTAAGTAGTCTTGCACTGCAGCCAACAAATAAACAAGGTTCGTGAGTACGTATTACTAAACGACTTTCGGCTCTGACGACGGCACTTGTGTCGAATTGTGTTCTGACGTCGCCAGGCTGTCTTTGCATGATCGACAGTCGCTCGATTCGATCCCCTTCTGTACAGTACGCGAGGATACCAAAAGACTACAGCAGAGGCCAGCCCCTCGCTACCTATTGTACTAATTTGTCAATTTTAAGCCCAGGTTGAACCAAGTTGTCCATTATAAACACAGTGTGGCGCTTTCTCGGAATTGTAGTCTCTGCCTTCTGGACTCGTTGCTGCAGTCGCCGAATGCACCATCGCTCCCGTTTTGCTTCTATTCGTTACTACAGAGCGGTCATGATGGCGTAGGCTGCTCATGATACAACTTTTGCGAGCCTCCAATTGATGTCGCTGAGCTGCGGAGGGTGCACTTGGCGAAGTCGAGAGGTTTGGGCCTGCTGTAACCACGCATGCGGCAGCCGACGCTTCCAACACTTGGCGGTGCCGATACACACGCTCTTCGAGTCGGCACTTCGCCTCACACGCCAGCTTCTGTAGTACCGTCCGATCTGTCTCCTGGCCCCCTCCCCCGCCGTTAGAAGGCTCGCAAATTTCCGCTGCAAGCTTGCAACAGGGTGAACAGGTCGGCCCGGCGTTTGTTGACCATTGGAACGGGTCTCGACCTGTTTCAATCTGCGTGGTCGACGGGAAGAGCGACCGATCTCCATTACGAGGCAAAGTTGCTCAACGTGGGTGTAGTTCTTCGGCATCTGCGTTAGCGCGATAGAACAGCAATAGGTTAACCCTTCTAACCCGGGCTGTTATTCTGTATCCTACAGAGTAAGAAAATATATTGATTGAAGTATGCTTAAAAACCTGCGAACGGTATGCTGTTTGAAGCCATTTCGCACTTTGGTGCCAAGAACCGGGTATGTTTACTCATAAACGCTACGCAAGTGGATATAGCACCCACAATGTATCCAACATCTGCCAGAAGTGAGATCTTATATTGGCTCCCTTGTGTGTAAAGCACAGTTAAAACCTTTCATACCACAAATACCGTCAAATCTTCTATGGCCGCTTGCGTTGCGACGCTATTGCCGCCAACCAACCTTTCGTCGCTCCAAAACGAAGCGCGCCAAACAAGAACCATGCGCAGAGGACGAAGTTGTCCAGTTCCTAACTAACGAATTAGTGAGGAGGAACAGGGCAATTTCTCCTCTGCGCGCTAGCAAGACCGAAATCAATGTAAGTGCAGCCAACTTGTTGAATTTCTGTTCCTGGTCCTCGTTCTCTCTCTTACGTCCTCTTCCTTTTCAGGCTAGGAGGAACGCTCTTGCCGTCGCCATAAGTATTGTGCCATAACACTCAACGCGTCGAACATGTCGATAAGCGGCACGCGGCCCCCAATGCATCGCTGCATTGCTGGCAGTAGAAGCTCGCTTCGAATGACTTGGTCTTGGTGAAGGACGCATTGCACAGGTACTGTCTGAGTTTGCACTGCGGGGAGGAGTAACTCACTAATGTGTGCTCTTGTCGTGGTATGGGTACCGACACCAGGTCCTCGGCATGGGGATGCGTCTCGAAGTAGATTGTACGCAGTGCCAGTAGCTGAGTATACAATACCATCTCGAATCGGGGCTACAGCTTTAGCAAAGAGCAAATCAACAACACTTACGATCTCGTCTGCTTGAACTTGCTCAACTTTACTTCTATATCTTCCACGTTGCGGACACTCCCCTTTCGAATAAATTCTGACTCATCCGGAATAGAATCGTCAGCCACCCCGTCTTGTTCTGTAGCATCCGTTTGACCTCGTTGAGTAGTCCCGACGGCACCCGAACCAACATTTGAGGCTGTCGCCAATGGAGCTGGCTTGGTGTCGGACTGGGTGCTTCGCGGCCTCTCGGTGGCTGTTGGCATCCAGCCGCGTACGATGCTTGCTTGCCTATCGAGACTCGTGCAGGAGTCGGTGCGCTTGGAGGAGAAGAATTGAGCCGACCGGAACGTTGACCAAATGTCATGAGCTCAGTGTCCCCCTAAACTCCACACACATATTTAGTATAAGAGCAGCGAACAGACGCAAACATGGTCATCACCTTCAAAGAGCCAATGCCGCGTCCTGACTCATCGGGGCCGCCCTTGATCACTGGCTTCACGTAGTAGTCGTCCTTGGCTATCCCACTCGGCTTACGCGACTTACATCCTTCCTTGCAAAGCTCACACCACAGCTGCTTGAGCGTCGTCTCTTCTGGGCCGCTCATCTTTTCGAATGGGGAGCGGCTAACACGCGGTCGAATGAGCTTCCACGCGGATTTTTAAACCTGCCGGGAATTTATATGCGTCTTTCTATAGTCACAGAAGAATCCCCGTCTATCACCGATCTTGTAGGATAAGTTGGCTGATCGTCACCAATACAAAAGTTAGCATGCGGATTTCTGGACAGCAGCCAGGTTTGCTGGATATTTAATCCTGTGAAATATCTTATTATGTAGGATACATAATACCGGGTTACAAGGGTTAATAGGACTGCAATACTACGCAAATGAAACGTTTACAGACCTGAACTCATCGCTGTCGCTGCGCACGGTGGGTGGCAAGTTGAATAATGATGCAAACTCAAGTCACGTTTGGCAGAGGTACAACGTTCCATATTTTTAGAGGTTGAATATGCAATGCCAAATCAGAAAAAAATGCATAGTCGTGTATATAGCTGACTGAAATAGCGCTATTAGACTGTGTCCAAGTCAGGTTTGCTAGGCGGACAGTGCCTTGGCACTGGGTCTCACGAAATAGGCCAAGGTTGGAGAACGAGGAGATCCGGACGGCGGTTCCTGCTGGTGGAAACTGAGCATCTTCCGAGTCGCCATCCCAGGTAGTGGCAGTGAAACCAGGGAATCCACATCGTGCGCATTGTCTGCATAGTTGTCGCGAAATGTCTAGGGGCAGAACCAACTTTAGCCACTTAGCAAGAGTACTCAGTGAAGCCACGTACCGCCAGCAACGCGTCAAGCGGTTCAGGGAGTCTGCATCGATGAAGCGGAGTCGAGCGATTTTCCACTGCTTGTGCTGGTGACGAGATACCCACAGCATCTTCATGCGGATCGAGGCCCGCCCCGGCTTCGGGTTCTCTTTGAGAAAACGCTGAAGTCCTAGAATACCAACGAGTCAGTCATAACCCAACAATTTGAAGCTGATTCACGCACCGTCAACCGTTGAAATCATGAGAGTGTCGCTGCTGTCTTCGCGTGAAGCGTGAAGTTCTCGCATATATACTGCTTGGATGCGCTTGAGCTTGCTCAATCACGACGGACGGGGGCCGGGACAAATGACAACAACACGGAGGGTGCGGAGGCAAGTACCGAACACGAAAGGCAGCCGTCGTAACTAGACGGCAGTCAGTAGAGACGACAAGGGAAGTTGAGCAAAGCGAGGAAGAAACACGGAGAGAGGAGGACGAGTGAAGAACTGATTCGGTGTAACCACAGTCGGAATGGTTATTAGAGTTCAATGTTGACCACGGTCAAGATAAGTAACACAATACACCTCACCTTATTAACCCTTTCGCGAGCCCCTTGCCTAAAGTGTACTATACAAGGTCAAAATAGTCTACCCTAAAAGGATACAAAATACGTCCCTTAAGGAATTTTCGGTACTATCTGGAGGCTGATATGCTAGTCACTATTCCTCCCGGATGCAGAATAGAGACAGGCGAAAGGGCCGAGCAATCAAGACCGATAACGTGTGGTCTGTGGCAGTACCAGCGATGGAGGATTGGACCGAGCTCATGCAGTTTAAATTGAAGCGGCACATTGTCGACAACACAAAGTCGGAGCAACAATGGAATGCATGGCTTACGGCGGCGAGAGGAGAAACGGTTACTCTATTCGTGTACGAGTATGGAGTTGCTATTACAAAGGCCCGCGATTTTGAAGCGTTTAAGGCAGCTTGCATTCTGCCATCGGAAACGGATCGGGCCGGAGCCACCGCTGAGAGCTCGCTTCAAGAGGCCGTGGGTAGACTTCAGGAACAGTGGGAGCCTACGTTCCAGGCTGCGGCAGTAGTCTGGCGAATGTGGGCGAATCATCTCACCCGAAACCTGGATCGATCCACGTGGGATGCAGCAATTTACCAGCCACTGCCGGAGTTCATCGTGCCGCTACTACAGCCCGCCAACACGCAGCTCAAGCAGCACATCAACAACATATCACGCTCTGCTCAGCTCGCGCTGGATTGCGCGAATGCGGCCATGGCGGACAATGATCAGATTCGCAGAGACGTGGGAGCTCTGGGAGGTCGCATCGAGTCTCATGGATAACTTCTTGCAACTCGCAAGGCAATCATCGAAGCGTTTACTACCGACGTGCTTCCACCACCAGAAGTAATCGATCCAATGCTTATGATGGAGAACATCAACGACATCGACCACAAGTAAGTGTAGCATAACGTAGTTGAGTCTAGCCTAGCCTACGACTGCGATTCATTCTGCCTAATTTAAAACTCCAATTTATCTTGGTGCGCGTCTATTTACCCACAGCTTTCGCGTGCATCAGCAGCCGTATTGATCTCTTTTGATAGTTGACCGACAGGATTGAAGTACCCTTGCACCGACCATCCGCAATGCTCGAACACATTTGCCATCTTATAGCCCTCAAACAGAGTGAACGTTTGAACTATGAACGGCGTTAAATAAGACTCATCATAGTGGCGTTGAAAAGCCTTATTCACGTAGCCAAACAGGTACTCGATAGGATTGAAGAACGGACAGTAGGCAGGCAGAATAATTGGCACGACTCCGATGCTCTGCAAGAAGTGAACAATCTCAGGATGTCTGTGAATAGCTGCTCCATCTAGAATCCAAACTGAGTTTGATCCAGGGTATTGCCGGACGTTCCCCCTCTTAAAGTATGCGAACGCACGGCACAATTCCAAGAACTTCACCCTACCAAACGTCCCCTCCGTGTCATAGTAGTCGATGATCCCGTGCACCCCGATGAACGCCAGCACTGAGACTCTGGGTTTTTCTGGAAGTCACCGCGAACAGCAACAGTTGTTCCCTTTAGAGAATAGCTGCGCTTCCGGGTCATCCCTCTATTATCAAAGGAGACTTCGTCCAAGAAAACAAGATTCTGGTGACTCCAATCAATTGTACTTAGCTCCTGCATGAACCGAAGAATTTCAAGTTCCTTGATGTGCATTGCTCTCCGTTCCGGCACCTTCCACGTCAAGCCTCCGTCGTGAAGAATTCGCCAAACACTGGTCTTCGAGATGTCCATATTGTGCGCGCGTTTGAAGGCGGATTGAGCTTCATCGATGTATGCAAGGGGTCGGGCTTGATAGAAGTCAATCAGCCATTGACGGTGGGTGGCGCCGAAATTCTTGTCCGCTTTGGTACTCGCTCGCTCGAATGTTCCCGTCCCCTCGTATACTTTGACACAGTTGCCGATAGTTTTATCGGTCTTGTTGTACACGTGGGCTAGTTCTTGCTTGCTGTAGCCGAGGTTGTAGTATCCGTATAAGCAGTGAAATACGGTATTTAGGTGTGCATGTTGCTTCGTCACAGCCTCTTCCATCGCGAATTGAACTCCACCAGGTCCAGCACCAAGTCCAACACCGGCGAGAGCCCCAAGCAATTCCACCGAGACAAACGAGAGGGTGCACACTGCGAGATCGCCGCCACGGCCGACAGCAAGGGCACCAACAGTGACAAGATCCACGACGACGTGGAGAATCACAATAACAGCGAGCGCACCGTCAGCAGTAAGCACACCGTTAGCAGCGAGTGCCTTGGCAGCAGCGAGTGCACCGAACTCGAACACCGCTACGTAATCCAGTACCAACGAGAGCTGTCTACACCAACGTAAGCCGCATCAGTACCATATCCGCTAGCTGACTGACACCAGCGCGAGAAGATTAGTACTGCACCTTTAGCACAGCGACGCGTCCAGATAGCGGTAGAGCAAAGTCAACGCCTGCGCGACCCACAGCACAGGATGTTGGCAGAATGCGCACTCTGAAGTTGCCGCGAGTTCGCTCCTCGATGATAGGATAAAAGTGAATCATGAGATGGTTGTGACCAATGATATTTCTATGGAGGTTTCTTGGCGGTTCCTCCGCTGCGGCCGAACCGACCCGGTTCGGCAAATTTGGGCGGAATCCAAAATATTACCTTTTTAAGTAGGTTCATCAGCTTATGCTGCTCCAAGATGCCCGATCCACGGGATAAAATACCGCGCGAAGAATATACCGTATAATACTTCTTTGATCCGACAGTATATCTTCGGATAGGTGTAGGGTAACAATAAGACTACCAAATAGCAAAATGTTGCAGTATATTTGCAAATCCCATGAAAACCCGCCAAAACTGAAAAATGTTTGTCGTAATCGAGTTCTGGAGGGAGATAGGGGAGGCGTCAGCCATCCTGTTACACGCGAGTCTGCAAAGTATGCAGACATTGGAACCAGCACGTGCTCACACAGGCAGGGAAATGATCTAGGAAAATGTAATGTGGATTAGTTTCGATTCCGCGTCGCTGGAATACCTTTCGTAGCCTTGAAGGCTCTCATAATTGCTATCTTGGTGTTGTTTGGGCTGGAGGGGTACTTAAATACACTGCTTGGACTCCTTGATTCTAGAGTGCGTTGCAGTCGGTCCGTGATCGAGTCGCACGCGCGTTTGCCTAAGATATTGTCCTGGATAGAGGCTTAGAGTGACATGCGCCTGTGACTGGTACACAAGTGGTACAGTCGGATCAAAGAAGTAGTTTTAGAAACCGCATATCGCCGAGATTTGATTGGCTGTTGGGTAGTGTCGGATACAAGAAGTTGTCGGATCAAAGAAGTATTATACGGTATTCGCTTCGGGATAGACCAAACCAGGACTCAAACGTTCACCGCGCGCTTGAAGCACAATGACAGGCGCGAAGTGATGAACATCGCAAAAACACCTTGTCGCTCTGGGACAGTCATAATGCGTCATCTGCTCGTTTACAATTGTAACATGTATTAATACCTGTAACTCGGTCCTGTAATCCCGCCATCATTCCAACTGGGCACACGATTTAATCACAGGCGTAGCAATCTCAAAATGTGATTGTTCTGGGCGTCATCCTAGTATTGCGTAAGCTCGCCGCCTGACAAGTACGTTCACCGTTGTTCGCGTATGCCACGTGAGCTACCGGTAGTCAATCATCAAGACCGACCAGCGGCTTGCTTAGCCTCGCAGCGCCGCGCTTACCAACTCACTCTTCAACAAGCTTCAAGACAAGCAACCAACCACTTCAAACACCAACTCCTCGCTCGACCATGGCATCCACTAAGAAGACAGTTCTTATCACGGGCAGCACGCGTGGCATCGGTCTCACCTTCGCTGAGCACTACGTCAAGGCCGGATGGAACGTCATCGGCACGGCGCGCCCCAACAGCAACACGGAAAAGGTCAGAGTAGCCTTCAAGCTGCACTGTTTGCTGGTGGAAATGCTCACACTGTTTTGTTGTTGTTGCATTTGTCATGTTTGCAGCTGGCAGCGCTCAACCCTTTCAAGGTCGTCACCATGGACACGAGCGACGAGGCCTCCATTATCGAGGCGGCCCACCAGCTAGAGGGTGTGTCCATTGACCTGCTTATCAACAATGCAGGGTCGCCCTCCTGGTTGAGCTCATTTCCGGCACGAAGGACTCGCTCATGCGCCAGTTCGAAGTGAACGCCGTCGGGCCGTTCCTTGTGACCCGTACGCTGCTCCCCAATCTTGAGCTCGCGGCAAAGACCCACGGCGGCGCATTCGTGGTACAGCTCTCATCGTTCCTGGGCAGCATCGGTAGCTGCACGAAGGACACCGCCCCCTTCTTCAAGCAAGCCGGCTACGGATATACTTCGTCCAAGGCGGCGCTCAACATGATCACTCGATCATTGGCGGTCGAGCTGCGCGAGAGCAACATCGTGGCTGTGTCGGTGCACCCTGGGTACGTGGACACTGACATGACCCAGGGCAAAGCTACGCTGAAGCCATCGGACAGCGTTGCGGCCATGACCAGCCTCATCGCCGAGCTGACGCCCGAGCTCGGGCAAGTTTTTCAACTTGGACCAGCAGATCCCCGTGTCGGAGCTGCCGTGGTAAGCAGAGAGCCCAATCAGTAGCTAAATGGGTGCGCAGAGCGATTAGCACCTTTTGAGCAACAAAATGAAACACTGGTTTCAGCACGACCAGTTCACGAATGAGTCTTTGTTGTCTTGCATTCCTCTTACATGACAGTGCACTTTAATCGAAGACAGTAGTGAAAAATCGCAAATTTGTTGTTTACGATAGACAGAACGGTAGACTACATGTAGAATGGGTAGCAAACGCATGAACAGTGTGCACTACGGGCTCAACGGAGACGCCTGTCGCTGGCATTCGTGGCTGAGTGATGTAGTGGTCGTAGGTTAGCCGGTTCATTCCGAGCGAAGTTTGCGGTAACCCTTCTGGGTCGCAGCGCCCGTGCCAGTAGCTCCGGTGCCCGACGTTGTGGCACTCGCCTTAGCGCCACCGTTGCCGTTTGCAGTAGCACCCCCACCAACTCCGGCACTAGCACCTCCCCCGACACCAGCGGCGCCACCCACACCGGCCGTTCCGCTCGCACCTCCGCCAACACCAGCAGTTCCGCTAGCACCGCCACCCACCCCAGCGCCAGCGTTAACACCGGCGGCACCACCGATTCCAGCGTTGCCTCCAAGTCCAGCTCCTGCGTTGCCACCGACGCCAGCTCCGACGCCGGCAGTGCCTCCAAGTCCAGCTTTAGCATTTCCGCCAACACCGGTGGTGCCACCGACACCAGCACCGATACCAGCACCCGCGTTCCCGTTTACTCCTGCAGTGCCGCCGATTCCAGCACCTCCGTAACCATTGCCGTAGCCGTTTCCATAACCACCGACGCCAGCTCCGATACCAGCTCCAACGCCACCGACGCCGACATCGACACCGACACCGCGGCCGTTCAGGCCAGCGCCAAGGCCAGCTCCACCGTTAAGGCCCGCGCCACCGTGTAGCCCCGCACCGCCGGACAAGCCTCCGCCAAGAAGGCCGAAAGTCTGGGCGGCCTCCTCTTTCGCGTAAGCCCCGTTAGAGATGGCCACGACGGCGAGGCACATGGCGGTGATCTTGCTGCTGGAGAACATCGTTTGCGCGTGTAGTGTGTAGAGTGAAGCTCTTGTTCAGTGTTGAATGTGAGCTCGAGTGAGGAGATTTGGGAATGAACTTCACAACGAGCCTGCGCGCGCGACCTTGTCCCGAAGTTTCGACCACAATCTGCAGCAGTGTTCGCTCTTAGCTGAGGCGGGATGATGATGACCAGCTTCTTGGGCGAGTATGCGGACACCCAGATGGCTCTAGTCGGACACCATACTGTATTATTTTGGTAATAGATGAGGTGACCCTATCGGCATGCACGTGTACTTCAACTTCGTTCTTACAAAAACCTAGTACGAGATTAGTACTAGGTTTTGTATGCACGCGGTTGAAGTTGTATTGAGTCACCAACAAGGTTGTTTGGCAATATCAGCCCTTCACTTGGCAGCACAAAAACATATCCGGGTGAAGGGAGTCTCGGCCAGCAAGCTCGATTTCGAACAGCAGCTTGCCGTGGTGGTTGCAGTGTCGGCCAGTTTGAGACCTGTGACGACAGCGTCTGTCCATCTGTCCGAAAACACTCATGGTCTTATCAGCTGAGAGATACCAAACGACGCCTTTTTTCCAGGCTGGAATCCACACCTGTATCACCTGTATCACATCTCGGGCGCGCGAAGAAGTATATGGTGTCCGACTAGAGCCATCTGGGTGTCCGCATACTCGCCCAAGAAGCTGGTCATCATCATCCCGCCTCAGCTAAGAGCGAACACTGCTGCAGATTGTGGTCGAAACTTCGGGACAAGGTCGCGCGCGCAGGCTCGTTGTGAAGTTCATTCCCAAATCTCCTCACTCGAGCTCACATTCAACACTGAACAAGAGCTTCACTCTACACACTACACGCGCAAACGATGTTCTCCAGCAGCAAGATCACCGCCATGTGCCTCGCCGTCGTGGCCATCTCTAACAGGGCTTACGCGAAAGAGGAGGCCGCAGACTTTCGGCCTTCTTGGCGGAGGCTTGTCCGGCGGTGCGGGGCTACACGGTGGCGCGGGCCTTAACGGTGGAGCTGGCCTTGGCGCTGGCCTGAACGGCCGCGGTGTCGGTGTCGATGTCGGCGTCGGTGGCGTTGGAGCTGGTATCGGAGCTGGCGTCGGTGGTTATGGAAACGGCTACGGCAATGGTTACGGAGGTGCTGGAATCGGCGGCACTGCAGGAGTAAACGGGAACGCGGGTGCTGGTATCGGTGCTGGTGTCGGTGGCACCACCGGTGTTGGCGGAAATGCTAAAGCTGGACTTGGAGGCACTGCCGGCGTCGGAGCTGGCGTCGGTGGCAACGCAGGAGCTGGACTTGGAGGCAACGCTGGAATCGGTGGTGCCGCCGGTGTTAACGCTGGCGCTGGGGTGGGTGGCGGTGCTAGCGGAACTGCTGGTGTTGGCGGAGGTGCGAGCGGAACGGCCGGTGTGGGTGGCGCCGCTGGTGTCGGGGAGGTGCTAGTGCCGGAGTTGGTGGGGGTGCTACTGCAAACGGCAACGGTGGCGCTAAGGCGAGTGCCACAACGTCGGGCACCGGAGCTACTGGCACGGGCGCTGCGACCCAGAAGGGTTACCGCAAACTTCGCTCGGAATGAACCGGCTAACCTACGACCACTACATCACTCAGCCACGAATGCCAGCGACAGGCGTCTCCGTTGAGCCCGTAGTGCACACTGTTCATGCGTTTGCTACCCATTCTACATGTAGTCTACCGTTCTGTCTATCGTAAACAACAAATTTGCGATTTTTCACTACTGTCTTCGATTAAAGTGCACTGTCATGTAAGAGGAATGCAAGACAACAAAGACTCATTCGTGAACTGGTCGTGCTGAAACCAGTGTTTCATTTTGTTGCTCAAAAGGTGCTAATCGCTCTGCGCACCCATTTAGCTACTGATTGGGCTCTCTGCTTACCACGGCAGCTCCGACACGGGGATCTGCTGGTCCAAGTTGAAAAACTTGCCCGAGCTCTCGGGCGTCAGCTCGGCGATGAGGCTGGTCATGGCCGCAACGCTGTCCGATGGCTTCAGCGTAGCTTTGCCCTGGGTCATGTCAGTGTCCACGTACCCAGGGTGCACCGACACAGCCACGATGTTGCTCTCGCGCAGCTCGACCGCCAATGATCGAGTGATCATGTTGAGCGCCGCCTTGGACGAAGTATATCCGTAGCCGGCTTGCTTGAAGAAGGGGGCGGTGTCCTTCGTGCAGCTACCGATGCTGCCCAGGAACGATGAGAGCTGTACCACGAATGCGCCGCCGTGGGTCTTTGCCGCGAGCTCAAGATTGGGGAGCAGCGTACGGGTCACAAGGAACGGCCCGACGGCGTTCACTTCGAACTGGCGCATGAGCGAGTCCTTCGTGCCGGAAATGAGCTCAACCAGGAGGGCGACCCCTGCATTGTTGATAAGCAGGTCAATGGACACACCCTCTAGCTGGTGGGCCGCCTCGATAATGGAGGCCTCGTCGCTCGTGTCCATGGTGACGACCTTGAAAGGGTTGAGCGCTGCCAGCTGCAAACATGACAAATGCAACAACAACAAAACAGTGTGAGCATTTCCACCAGCAAACAGTGCAGCTTGAAGGCTACTCTGACCTTTTCCGTGTTGCTGTTGGGGCGCGCCGTGCCGATGACGTTCCATCCGGCCTTGACGTAGTGCTCAGCGAAGGTGAGACCGATGCCACGCGTGCTGCCCGTGATAAGAACTGTCTTCTTAGTGGATGCCATGGTCGAGCGAGGAGTTGGTGTTTGAAGTGGTTGGTTGCTTGTCTTGAAGCTTGTTGAAGAGTGAGTTGGTAAGCGCGGCGCTGCGAGGCTAAGCAAGCCGCTGGTCGGTCTTGATGATTGACTACCGGTAGCTCACGTGGCATACGCGAACAACGGTGAACGTACTTGTCAGGCGGCGAGCTTACGCAATACTAGGATGACGCCCAGAACAATCACATTTTGAGATTGCTACGCCTGTGATTAAATCGTGTGCCCAGTTGGAATGATGGCGGGATTACAGGACCGAGTTACAGGTATTAATACATGTTACAATTGTAAACGAGCGGATGACGCATTACGACTGTCCCAGAGCGGCAAGGTGTTTCGATCTGGACTCGAGCGATGTTTATCTCTTCGCGTCTGTCATTTGCACAATGACTCATTGTGCTTCAAGCGCGCGTGGTGAACGTTTGGCAAATTGGCCCATTGCGCGAGGCTAATATGTGGACAAGTCGAGCGTCACTTAACGATGGCAGTGTGCTACATACACACTGACACGGCCGTGACTACGATTGCTGCCGGTGGGCCAAGTCGGACAAGGCTCGACGCTGCCGAGAGACCCAAGTCTTCACCGATGACAAGTGTGCAAGCCTTGCACTGCAAGGAGCAACACGTGTAGCTGCTGAAAATATCCACCACTCGAGCGAAAGTCACGCGCCGGAAGGTTTGCGGCGGGGCGGGGGTCTTTGACTCCTCTGGCGGGCGAAGCGATCGGAGCGCAACAAAGTGCAGCAGTGAGAGAATACTCTGGTTTCCGGAGAAGCCAGAGTACAAGATCAATCAAGACCGGTTGTCTATCGGTACAGCAGACAGACTACCAGGACGAAGTTATTAGGCCCTGGTCTAAGTAGAAAATCTGAAAGTGAAATTCATCTCTGATTGGCTAAAATGTGCACGGCACTCGGAACGAGTTTCAGAATTTGCACCGTTCTGAGTGGGGAACTCAGAACACCTCGGCGAGGCGTTCTGAACTCGGAACGAGTTTCACTGTCTATTTCGATTGTGTCTATGCCAAATGTAAGTGGAAATATACCATTCTCAGCTTACAATTTCAGCCGAAGAAACAGTGGGCGAGTTAATTTCCAACCGTACCCAGCATCACGCTTGTCGGCGGCGTTGCTACGACCGATTTCGGCGATCGCTGTAGATTTAGGTGGTGCTCCGAGAGGCATGCCAACACGTTCATTTGACCAAGCTCAAGAGAGCCATGCAACGCCCCAGGACAAAGTGGTCCCATTAAAAATTCGGTGCCGCAAGCGCACATTTTGTAGTTCATGCTTCGCCAACTTATACTTGCTCGGAACTCGTTCTGTCCAGAGTTCCGAGTCGGAACAACTTCGGAACGCGTTTACTTGGACTAGACCACTTCGCTCAGCTACTCCTATCCCTAAGAGAAATCTCAGTACGGTTTTACTTAGACCAGGGCCTTATAGAATAGCTCATCAGCTTAGCGAGGTTTCATTTAGGAAGTGCAGCCAGCAGATGACAGGAAGGTGTCAATGACAGCCGCGCCAGACTCGCAATCCGCCCGCCTCATCCCTTAGGGCAAGTCTCTCGAGCCGCTGCTTCGCAGCGCTATTAATACTCAAGCCTCGACTCATATTCAAAAACGAAATCCTCGATTGCCCCGTATCCTTAGGGCCTACGAGCATCCTGCGTGCGGCAACAATGGCGCACGCAGGAAATTCGATGCTACAACATCGAACCACCATAATCATCGGCAGGCCTCCATAATTGAGGTAAATCGGACCTGTTTTCCTCAATTAAGAAGCCCGGTTATTCCTCAGCTAAGATAGACCGAAATTGGCAACATCATCGCCAATACTTCACTATTGATAGCACTACTGTAGTGCTTAGTATGTTCTTGGCATTTGGCAGTACTATTAGTAGTGCGGAGCGCGGGTGTCAAAAGCTATTTTGCTTTGCCAGAATTGGGATTGGGATCTATAATAACAATAGTAAAATCAAGCATCGTTATTGGTATCATACAGGGTTCCATTATGAAAGTGGAGGGCCGTAAGCGTGAGAGCGGGCAGATATAATACATATTGACTCGCAAGGGCCCACTCCAGTGCTATTCCAGCTGCCAAATTTGGCATTTCCACGGCAAGACATCTTTAAAGGGGGCAAAGTCATTTGATCCCACAGCCCATGCTCGAGGGCGCGGCGGGAGGGTTATCAATAGCTGCGAGCGAGAAAATTCGCGAGTGAGAAGCTGTCTACCTTGCCTACAAGCTAGCGCCAGTGATTCTCAATCTGCCTTCGAAGACGTTCTCTTTGTGCGAAAGGGCTTGAATCTTGGTTTGTCTTCCTCGAACTTTGCGTAGTCCATCGACCTAGCCCAGAGACTTGCCTTTCGGAAACCCAGATATCCTTCACGGATATCACCCGTTCACGATAGCTGCCGCCAAATAGAGCTCATAAATTAAGTAAGTAAATGCAAGTCGTATGCCGAGCAATTAACCCAAGTGAGGCCAGGCTTTATGTATAGACTAGCTAGAAACTAGCCAGGCTCTGCTACGGGCCAGTACTGCTGCAGGGAGCCTCCGTCAATGCCACCGAGTAAATCCTCCCATCGCGGTGACCAGCGCCAAAAAGCAGACTGCGTCTCCTTCCTCTAGCAGATCCGCTTTAGCTACAATGGTGGGGATGCTCTTACAGTGGACACCATAATATATATGTAGTTGTCTCTAGGCCAATCAACTCAGCAGGGCGGGCGTTTTCAAGCGGTTTTGTGGCATCAACTTTCCCCAACACTGCCTCAGTGGAGTCGGATTTCTCGATCATTGGTTGAGAACGCGACGAGTACCGGCAGTCCCTCACCGATTTCTTACTTGACGGCATTATGCATGCGAAGCAGTTCACGCGATTGAATGTTCTAGCCGTAAGAGCTTAACATTTACTTAAAAGTAAGTATACTTTTCCCAATTTCAATACCTTCACACCTCGCATTAATTGTCTTTTCGTCCCTCAATTAAGCTACTCGAGGTAATGAGGTATGATACCTCAAATATGGAGTCCTGATCATCGGTCTGTAATGCTTGACTCGAAAGAGCGAAGTGAACGGAGCTTGTAGAGACGGATCTGCCAGAGAGATCGGTCAGTTGTCATGCATTGTGTGGAAGAGCTGCCGGTCGGTCTCCGATCAATTCGTGCAGACCTCCACGCTGATAGCTCATTCCTGAAATTTTCCTTGACTGTCTGAGCTTCGTCGCGCGCTCGGTCTGCCATTGACAAGCCCCAATCCGCTGTATCATGGTCTCCTTCACCCAAACTACGAAGGCTGCATTCGCACTCCTCGCCCTACCGGTGCTCACCACCCAAGCCGGGTCCACTTGCAACGTCACCGATTCCGATGCCTGTGCCATCGACTCGCTCACGGCCTCCACCGACGACGACAGCGTCCTCATCTACCCGGGTGGGGACACGCGCTGCGCGTTCGACGACTACACGGACAGCGTGACGACGTTCGAGTCGGCGTCCACGTACTTCTTCCAGGTGTTCCCCGCGGCCAACCAGGACAAGTCGAAGCTGCTGCTGTTCTTCCAGGGCGGCGGCGCGTGCGTGGACAAGCACACGTGCGACTTCGCGCTGCAGTGCCAGCTGGGCGCCAGCTCGCTCATCACGACCAAGGCGTCGGTCACGGACACGGGCATCATGAACCGCACGCTGGACGGCAACGTCTTCGACGACTACAACATCGTGTACCTGCCGTACTGCACGGGCGACCTGTTCGTGGGCAACAAGTACCTGGAGCCGTACGAGAGTGTGTACAACCAGGCGCTGGGCAACCAGCAGTGTCTGGGCCAGGACCAAGGCATGTACATGAACGGGTACAACAACACCATGGCGGTGTTGAAGTGGGCGCTGGCCAACTACCCGGACCCAGAGCAGATCGTGGTCGGCGGCTACAGCGCCGGGTCGCTCGGCGCGCAGATGTGGTCTGCGTACGTGGCCAACACGTGGGAGGTGGAGTCCAAGTCGACCAAGTTCCAGGTGCTAGCGGACAGCTACGTGGGCGTCTTCCCGGAGTACAAGGTGGCTGCTAGTGAATTGATCAATTACTACGGTGGCTGTGGACTGGTCGGCTTTCCGGACAGTATGGTGGCCGAGTGCGAGGCGCAGACTGCGACGGCCGTGGAGATGGTGGGCTCGTTGATGAAGGAGGCTCCGAGCAGTGAATGGCTCTTCATCGACAGTATTGCAGACAAGACGCAGCGCAAATTCTACGAGTTGGTGTTGCTGGGTATTGCCGGTTACCCATTCACGACGCTGCTGCCGGTGGACGAGTTCTATGGCAACTTGACGGAGATTCTCGACACGTACTCTGCGTTTATGAATGTGACCCGGTTCAACATCGATAGTGAGCAGCACGTGTGGCTGACTAGTAACACGTACGAGACTGCTGAGGATATGGAGGGTGAGTTGCTTGGTGATGTCCTGGCGGCTTGGCTTTCATCAAAGCCCAGTCGTTCGTCAAGTGGTTCTTCGATCGCTTCAACGAGTGGTTCATCTGTGGGTTCTTCAAGCGGTTCGTCATCTATATCTTCGTCGGTGAGCTCTTCCAGTGGTTCGTTGAGATATTCGTCAAGCAGCAGCGGTTCCAAGGCTGCCTCGTCATCCTCAAGCGGCAGCAATGGTTCGAGCAGTTCGTCAAGCAGCAGCTCGAAGACCTCTTCTTCGTCAGCTAACGGCAGCCAAACGGCCAGTCCTTCCGAGACCCCAGTGAGCACAACGAGTGCTCCTACGTCGACACCAGAAGCCACGACGAATACTCCGGCGACCACCGAACCCACGATCGACATCCCTACGTACTGCTAAACAACAACTCAAGTTGCTGCTTGCGAAGCTGACCCCAACTTCAGACGATAAACTACTGCGTAGTAGTATCTGCCAATATAAGCGACAGAAGCGATTGGTTTTTGGCTTACCCAAGTTGTTGTAGCATGGATCAGTACGACTGTGACCTACTACTGTAGTATTCGAACCGAAAACAGCAAGGATGGTAGTGAAGTCACGGACTGGGGATGCTCTTACGGGATAAATTGAGCTACTGGGGCTCGATTCAAGCCGCTTAAACTGTATTCTGCTATTCGATCTAGCAAAGTGGACCCGGGAGGTGGAACTGCGACAGCATGGCGCACATCAGCTCCTTCAGCTGTTGCAGGTGCTGAGCCACTTGTTCTTGTTGAGACTGCTGAGTGTTAGGCTTCGAAGTCTTCGGAGCCGCCGTGGTGGGCTTCGTAGTGGGGGCGCACGGGGTCGGTGCTGAAGTCGGAGCTGCGGTCGTAGTTTCCGGAGTCAACGTCGGCGGGGTAACAGTCGTAGCCTCGGGTGTTGAGGTCGGAGTAGCGGTCGTAGCATCAGACATCGAAGTGTAGGATAGCCACGAGCTCAACACGTCGCCAAGCAGCTCGCCCTCCATATCCTCAGCAGTCTCGTACGTGTTACTAGTCAGCCACACGTGCTGCTCACTATCGATGTTGAACCGGGTCACATTCATAAACGCAGAGTACGTGTCGAGAATCTCCGTCAAGTTGCCATAGAACTCGTCCACCGGCAGCAGCGTCGTGAATGGGTAACCGGCAATACCCAGCAACACCAACTCGTAGAATTTGCGCTGCGTCTTGTCTGCAATACTGTCGATGAAGAGCCATTCACTGCTCGGAGCCTCCTTCATCAACGAGCCCACCATCTCCACGGCCGTCGCAGTCTGCGCCTCGCACTCGGCCACCATACTGTCCGGAAAGCCGACCAGTCCACAGCCACCGTAGTAATTGATCAATTCACTAGCAGCCACCTTGTACTCCGGGAAGACGCCCACGTAGCTGTCCGCTAGCACCTGGAACTTGGTCGACTTGGACTCCACCTCCCACGTGTTGGCCACGTACGCAGACCACATCTGCGCGCCGAGCGACCCGGCGCTGTAGCCGCCGACCACGATCTGCTCTGGGTCCGGGTAGTTGGCCAGCGCCCACTTCAACACCGCCATGGTGTTGTTGTACCCGTTCATGTACATGCCTTGGTCCTGGCCCAGACACTGCTGGTTGCCCAGCGCCTGGTTGTACACACTCGTACGGCTCCAGGTACTTGTTGCCCACGAACAGGTCGCCCGTGCAGTACGGCAGGTACACGATGTTGTAGTCGTCGAAGACGTTGCCGTCCAGCGTGCGGTTCATGATGCCCGTGTCCGTGACCGACGCCTTGGTCGTGATGAGCGAGCTGGCGCCCAGCTGGCACTGCAGCGCGAAGTCGCACGTGTACTTGTCCACGCACGCGCCGCCGCCCTGGAAGAACAGCAGCAGCTTCGACTTGTCCTGGTTGGCCGCGGGGAACACCTGGAAGAAGTACGTGGACGCCGACTCGAACGTCGTCACGCTGTCCGTGTAGTCGTCGAACGCGCAGCGCGTGTCCCCACCCGGGTAGATGAGGACGCTGTCGTCGTCGGTGGAGGCCGTGAGCGAGTCGATGGCACAGGCATCGGAATCGGTGACGTTGCAAGTGGACCCGGCTTGGGTGGTGAGCACCGGTAGGGCGAGGAGTGCGAATGCAGCCTTCGTAGCTTGGGTGAAGGAGACCATTTTAGCTGGAAAGCTTAGTATGAAGGTACCAGTTGGGACTGGTGTTGTCCGTCGAAGGCGCGAACTCTCGGGAGAAGATTGGAAAATGAATTTGCAATTGGAGACCAAACCGGTGGAAGCGAAGTCAGGCAATGCTCGTTTTTGATCGGGCCCTGCATGTAATTCAATTGCGGTGAGATTGCAAGCACCTGGACTCCTCTACGGACTGCAACTGCCCTCGTCTTCAAGGATCCCCGGAGACAGGACGCCGACTGTAGTAATGCTACACGCGCGTCGAGGTGATCAGAACACGTCAAGTTTGCTGAGACCATGCACGTTCTCTAGTCGACAATCGTCCAGTTGACAGATTCATGAAGGGATCACCTGGGGATTCCCAACGTGCAGGCATCTCCCCAGCCTGGGAAAATACCCCTGGGGCCCAGGGGGTATTTTCAGGAACCTGCCCCTTTGACCTGAAATGGGCAGTTTTGGAATCTTCAAATGGGTAGTCTGGAAAGTACTTAAGTATTGTATGCAACTTGAAATGGGTACAGTCTAATGTGTAATCTGAACAGTATTATATGTGAAAACAGGACCGACAGGACGTACGTGGTCACCGGAACGTCCCCCTAGTCTACGACGATCGCCGAAAACGGTGATAGCAACGCCGGGGACAAGCGTGATGCTGGGTGCGGTCGGAAATTGTGTTGTAAACTGAGCATGTATATTTCCACGTACATTTGGCATAGACACAACCGATATAGACAGTAAAACTCGCGCCTCGCGGAGGTGTTCTGAGTTCCCCGGTGCAAATTCTGAAACTCGTTCCGAGTGCTGTGCACATTTTAGCCAATTAGAGATGAATTTCACTCGTTGACAATGGGTAGTTTTGGAAACCTCCAAATGGGTATTGTGTCTTTTTGTGTGCAGACTACCCCTTGGGGAGATGCGTTGGCAACGTGGCATGCTGGTGTTTTGGTCGACCATCAAATCTGACGCAGCACTGCCAGCGTAGGAAGCGTTAGTGATCGCTTCAACTCAACGAAAGGTGTTGTCTGATCCGACGTGAAAATCCGCGACTCACCACGATGTGTACACATGCACATCCTTGATATCTTTTGCAATTGGCTTCAACAATTGGCTTCAAGTTGCATGAGTCTGGTGATATGTACGACGTTGGTGACTGGTAATACGACTTCTGGTATACAGGAAACCCTGTTTACACCCACCAGTAACAGCGACATCTACGTAGGTCCTACCGCTCTTGCAGTGCAGATTATTCCTGTTGCCTAACAAGGTTTGCCAACGGTGCAACCCATCGATATGCACTTGACCAAGGCCAACAGCTGTACAACTACGTCCCCGGCCCCCGAGTGGATCGCTCGACTTGGTCACCAATACATGAAACATTCATAAACTTGAATATTATTCAACTTCACCCCGCAAAAAGCACACGCCTTCTGTTTTCGACTGGACATCACCAACCCAAAAATACCTTCGCACCACCCCTTCACTGAAGCTACCAAGACTGCATAATATGCAGTAATATATACTAGTATATATTATATACTAAGTAGCATGCAGGAAACGTTTCACGCAAGCCCTGGGCCAAGCCTGTATGCTCGTCAGAATGGCTTTCACGCATTTCAGGAAAGAGCAATAACCTGCAGGAAATGTTTTATGCAGACCAATACTACTACCGGTAGTATATTTGTTGTACTACTCGTAGTAGAATTCAAATTTCTGCTTGCCGTTTGGGGTTTTAGCTTGTCAGCGATGTCTCATCAAGCTGTCTCCTGCACGTGACACTGGACCCAAGTTCATGCTTTTGAAGCTTAGTTGTCCAGCTCGTTCTTAGCTTGGTACGCGGGATAGTCGTTGTAGAACTTGCCGCCAAGAGCCGAGTTGTAGTACACCTCGTGGCCAGCCATGGGCTCGAGCGGCCAACCGTTCTGGAACCGCTCGGCCAAGTCCGGGTTCGTAATGTACAGTCGCCCGAAGCCAACGAGGTCGGCAGCTCCGCTACGCACGACGCCTTCGGCCGTGTCACGCGTGTAGTTGTTGTTGGCGATGATTGTCCCCTTGAACGCAGTCTTGGCGTCGAACGCGGTGAAGGCGCGACTTTTGTTAGCGAACTGAAGATGAGAGCAGTCGCCGTCTAGAACAGCGACGTACCCCAGCTTGTGCTGGCTCAGTTGCTCCATGGTGTACTTGTACATCTCGTAGTTGTCTGCGCTACCCATGCCGCCAAACGCGCCGTTAGGAGAGAGACGAACTCCGATACGGTACGACGGGAACACCGTTTTCAGTGCCTCGACGAGCTCCAGAAGGAACCGCGCACGGTTCTCGAACGACCCGCCGTATTTGTCGGTGCGGTGATTGGTGACCGACTGCAAGAACTGGTCGATGAGGTATCCGTTGGCACCGTGCAGCTCGACACCGTCGAAACCCGCTTCCTTGGCCAACACCGCCGACTTGCGGTAGTCCTCCACCACGCCAGCGACCTCTTCTGCTTCGAGTGCGCGAGGGGTCTCGAAGGCAGAGACGTTGTAGTTGGCGTCACGAGTGTGGCCGCTCTCGAGACACAGAGCCGAAGCCGACACGACTTCGCCCTTCTGGGTGAAGCTCGAGTGGCCTTGACGACCCATGTGCCACATTTGCATGAAGATTTTGCCTCCTTTCTTGTGGACGCGGTCGGTCACGCGCTTCCAGCCCTCCACATGAGCATCTGTGTAGCACGCGGCAGCATGGTACCATCCGTATCCCTGTTCGGAGATTGGCGTTCCTTCGGAGATGATGAGACCCGCGCCCGCACGCTGTTCATAGTAGATCTCGTTGTTCTCCGACGGCACGCGGTCAGCATTGGCACGTCCACGACTAAGAGGACCGAAGATGATGCGGTTCTTGAGCTCGAGGTCGTCCCCAAGCTTGAGAGGCGTGAAGAGCTTGTAGTCGGTAGTGGAGACCATCGCGATGTTGGAAGTGTTCTCTTGGTTGCTTGAAGGCAAAAGGAGGAATGCGCTCTGAAGTTCACGACGTTCTCTCGGTCGAGTGGACAATCGATGCAGGCTTAGGTGCTTTCATAGACATCCGTATTCATGTCAGACAATGCTGCTGAATGAAATAGCTGGATGACGTAACTCGAGTCCAACTCGCTCATCTAAACAAGCGTATCCAGTTACATGACATGTAACAAAGGAAACACTTCAAGTCAATACATTGTAGTGACTGGAAGTGCTTTCCACGATCTCCTTTCGGCGTTTTCGGCACCAGCTGCTGTCTGTGCCGTCACAGATTTTATTTAGGGGTTTGAGCCGAATCATTGCATCGTTTGATCTTTACTGGACTGCTCTGGGTTTGGTGACTTCGTATTCATTGCATATTTGGTCAATATGCATGATTCAGGAACACTACGCCGTAGTTGCTGTTATTCTTCATACGAAAGTCGCATGTGCGTCGAATTCGGTAGCAAGTCTTTCGCCTGGCGGCGATGTCCTTAATCGCCCATCGCTGCACGTCGCTCGACGTCTACCAGGGCAGTTCGGGGCCTTGGAAGTCGTAGAACTTGGCGGTGTCTTGAAGTGTAAGACCCGATAGGACCTTGGTCATGCCGGCGATCGAATCCTTGGCATCCACAGCTCCGTTTCCGTGGTTGAGGTCTGTCTTGACGTAGCCAGGCTGCAGCACGACAGCGGCGATGTTGTCGCTCTTGAGGTCCATTGCCAGATTGGCGTTGATCATGTTGAGCGCCGACTTGGACGCGCGGTAGCTGTACATGTCGCCATTTGGCAGCGTGAAGTTGTCGTAGTATACCTTCTTGAGCGGCGCGAAGGCTCCGTCCAGGTTCACCTCGATGCTTCCAAGGATTGTCGAGACGGATGCGACGATGGCGAGGCCATTGGCGTCGGCTGCCAATTTCAGGTTGTCGTGCAGCGCGCGCGTGGTGAGGAACGGACCCACCGAGTTGATCTCGAAGTGGCGCATGAACGATTCCTTGGTGGCGGTGGCGTACGACGCTTGTTCCAAGATGCCGGCGTTGTTGATGAGCAAGTCAATGGGGACGCCTTCAAGTTGCTTGGCCATCTGCGCAATGGAAGCCTCGTCGCTCGTGTCCAGTTGCACAATTTTGAACGGCGAGAGCGCTTTGAACTGTCGTCAAAAGTGAAGGAAAAGGGGGATCGAGTTAGCTTAGAGTTGATCTTTGTGATGAATGAAGTTTGGGAAGGACGAGGACGCACGTCGTGGGCCTTCTCGACGTCGCGTGCCGTGCCAATGACCTTCCAGCCAGCCTTGGTGTAGTGCTGGGCGAAAGTGAGCCCAAGTCCTCGGGTGGCGCCCGTGATGAGAACAGTCTTGTTGGCGGCGGACATCATTGGTTGGTTGGAGTGCGTGGCTTGCAGGTTATTGCAGAATGAACTCTTGCTCGGGATGTCGACCAGGAGTTTCACGCGTAAACTAGCACATGGCTACATCGAGACGCTTACGCACCGGCTCAGCTAATCACGAACGGATGGTGCGTCAATTTCAACGCGTTCGCGATGCAGCGCTTACGCATGTGAAGTAGCCCTTACACTTGAAGTAACCCTTATGTCGCCGTGTTCTCCACATCACTTTTTGAAGTAACGCGTCACATTTTGCTGTTCTAATGGCAGAGACTGGCCCTGGCGGGGGCGCGTCCCTCGAGGCGCTCAAGAACAACGCGCTGGCGGCCGGCTGTCTGCAGGCGGTCATGAGTATGGTGCACCCGGAGCTGGTCAAGTTCGTGTCTTTCCAGAAGGAGCGCGTGGCGCGCAGCGACGCCGAGTCGGAGCGCAACGGAGGCTCTTCGCGTTACTTCAGACGCCGCGACCGTCATTCCGGCCCCGTGAGTGGCCATACAGACGCCCAATTGAGCCCCGAGCAGCAGACGGACCTCTCCTTTCAGCTCAAGTTCCTGCGGCAACACTGGCACAGCCACCTGCGCGCGTACGGACTTAACCGGGAGCTGCCCGTGCTTGTGCAGCGAGCGCTCGTGTACCGCAACAAAGTGGCCCATCAGAGTTACTTAACGGTGGCGCAGTATGAAGACGCTATTGTTACTTTTGAGAAACTCGCGGAGCTCGTCGAGTGCAACGCAATCGTCCGCCAACAAATTCGGGAAATGGTGAAGAGTTTAATGTCATTTTCATCGTTAGGGCAGGCCAAACAGGGAAATTTTGCACAAGGACGAGCAAATGTGACGCACGAGGAGAACAGTCGGCCGGACCCGGTGGTTAGGCCGCCCCCAGCCACGCCGGACCAGCTTTTGCAGCATCATTTCTTGTATGGGGAGGATGAAGACCCGCTGTGGGTGGATTTGAAGCTCATTGGCAATGGGTATTTCAAGGAGAAGAAGTACAAAGAAGCTGCTGAAAGTTACTCGCAAGCTCTGGATGTGGCGCCCAAGCAGGCGGTGCTTTATGGCAACAGAGCCACGTGTTATCTGCGGATGAACAATTCGAGCGTGCGCGTGAAGACGCGGAGGATGCGATGGATGCTGACAATTATGAGAACATCAAGTACTACAGGTTGCTGTCGGAGGCCATGATGGGCATGAAGGACTACGATGAAGCCAAGGAAATCTGCAGTGAAGGCCTCGAGCTTGATGCAAAGGATGCTACGCTGCTGAGTAGACGACGTATACTGGAGGAGATGATTGAAAAGGAGAAAATCGCTGCTGAAAATGAAAAGAAACGACTCGAGAAGGAGCAACGCGCCAAGATCGAGGCGGCCAACGCAGCTGCAGCTGCTGCGGAGGTGAATCGGAAACATGGCGAAGCACAAGCTGGGAAAACAAAGTCGAGCAAGAAAAAAGAAGGCGAAGAAGGCGAAGAAGGCGGCGCCAGAAATGGAGTTGGTGGCGATGATTAACCACCAGGACGTGCCTGTAAAGTGGATTGAGACGCAGACGCGCGGCTCTCGACGGTTCGAGATGTACCAGCAGGGCATGGAGCGTTTGGCTGAAGCAGAGAAGACACTTTGTCAAGTCGCTGATAGCATTGGGAAGACAGGCAGCTCAAATCTTCGTTATTTGGTAAATGAAGGCGTCGATGACCTCCGCGAGGCCGGCGAAACAGGTGTCGCCGAGGCTTGGTTTCGTCTCGGAGTGCTTTACAGTAGCTTGGTGCACACGGGTTTACCACTGAGACCCGATCCGCACGACATGATGGAGTGCCTTCACAACGCAGCAGCATTACGCCCATTTATCAAACCTCCGGGAAATTGTGTGTTCCCGCACAAAGGTGTGGCTGAAGCCGAGAACGAGCTGGGAGTTTGTTATCGCGATGGAATTCCAGCGCCTTACGTGCAGGCGGATCTTGTCAAGGCGTTCAATTTCTTCCTGAGGTCAGCCGAACACGACTACCCTGTCGGTCAATACCATGTTGCTGTTGCATACTCCACTGGCAGCGGAACTAAGATGGATCCGTTTGCTGCGCGGATGTGGACGTCGCGTGCAGCCCAACACGGTCTACCTGAAGCACAACAGTATCTTGCTCAGCTGCTTGAAAAGGGCGACGGCGGGAGACGGGATGAGAGTCAAGCTCGGGAATGGTCCTTAACGGCTGTTCAAAACCGACTCACCGATCTGATGTTGAGTCATGATTTTGCTGATGTGGGTGTCACTGTATTAGGCGGTGGCAAAATTGCGGACCAATTTGCAAGCAACCCTGCAGTCTTGCAGCGTGGAAAAGACGTATTTCAAGAATTATATGGCGCTTGTTTGGACGAGGATAGCACTGGCGACAGCCCTGCCGGCGTGGGCTTCAACGCTGACGACGTCCAAATTACGAAAGTTAGTTCGTACACACTTAGCGCTACATCATCGTCTGGGTCGGGTATTTACCGGCCACCCTCTGCTGTTATTGACGCTGAAATCCAAAACCGTGCTAAGGCCGGAGGAATCATGGCTTCAAAGTATCTTGCCGCCGAGATTCTTGTTGCCAAAGCTGGCAATCTTCTCGTTGCTGGAGATATTAAAGACGCCTTGCGAGATCTGAGAAAAGCCGATTTGATTTGGGAACGGCCGAAAGGAGCTTTCAGGACGACAGCCAGTTCAACAGATTTGTTGCCGAGGGTGGTTAAAGAGGCTGAAGTGAGTCTTCAGCTGAATGCTAGGGATATTGACGCTGCGTACGTGATTGGCAGATGGGACTTTATGAGTGACCAAGACAAGATTTCGCATTGGAAGCGTTGCGTAAAGATGCATCCGAACGAGGCTGCTTTCCACTTTTACCTGGGCGCTGCGTATTTGACGCTTGAAAGCTACAATGAGGCAATGGATTCGATCGAAACAGCTCTAGCAATCGAGACGAAGCCCGACTGGCTCTACTGGTTTGCTGCTCCCATGATTGGGTTGGGTATGACGGATTCTGCTGTTTCGGTTTTGAAAAATACGTTGACACGAATTCCCCCGACGAGCGGTTTATGCCGGATGCTTACTACTCGCTTGGTGCGCTGTATTTGAAGCAGTTCAACAACGCCATGGCCACAGTGTATCATGAGCTTGGACAGATTGCAGAATCCGTTGCTGTCCGTTTTCCTGCTTTTTATCCGCGAGTACGTCTTGATAATGACAAGGAAACGCTTCGCTCCGCCATGAAAAACAACGGGTACATGGAGTCCTCTGTGATCGCAAGTGTTTTGGCGGAAAATATGGTCAAGTGCGGCTTTTGCAAGTCCATGATTAAGCCTACGCAGTTGCTCAGTCACAAGCTCTCCAAGTGTCCACGCCGAACCGTTGTCTGTCAGGATTGCAATGATCGCATGGTCTTTGATGCTCTTCAAGCTCATCGACAGTCCAAGCATCAGGGCGAAGGTAAAAACAAGGGGAAAGGGAAAAGAAAAGGAAAGAAGCGCGCACAGGCCGCACCTGTACCCGACACGAAGCAGCCCCCAGTGACCAAGTCCAGTGACACACCGGCTACTACAAAACGATCTAACCACGAGGACGTACTAACGCCCAAGTTTCACTTCGCTGGTGCCATTCTCGAGATCACAAAAGGCAAAAATGGCTCCAAGCACACAGTGTTTACGCTGAAGACGGTGGTTGGACAGCGCTGGACGCTTCGAGTAAATCGCAACTCAGAGGCCATTTCAGAGGCAATCGACGGAGCGGCAGTGGACAACTCGATGCTGATCTTTTGGCGTCGTTCTCCGTCGCTGGAAAGTATTGACCGGCGTGGACTCGCCCTTCCCGTGGATGGCGAAAGCTATGGCCAAGATGTGGTACTTTATGTTCTGAAGTGCTCGATTCAAGCACTGACCCCTGAACTTTGCCAGTTGCGTCAGAACAAGTACGTGGAGAATAGATCACTTTGCTCTGCCTGCAATATTCCGGCCTTTGGCGGTGAGAGTCTTTCGGCTTGCAGTGCTTGCAAAGCGGTCAAGTATTGCTCGCGTGAGCGCCAGCGAAGTCACTGGAAGCGTATTCATCGCCATATGTGCCCGAATGCAGTGCTGCTTAGTAACTGCACTACAATGAGCGAAGATGTCTCCCCGGACGAAAGGTCTGCGTCCGAGCCTAGAAAGTCTGCTAGAAAGCCGGAGCAACCTCGAGTCTCCGGGGCCAGCAAGCCAAGAGAGATTGTCTACTTCGACACTACGCTAGAAATGTTGGAGAGCTTCATGAGCAGACAGAAAGCTGACGGCAGTATCGCGAGTGCTGACCTCTCGACCTATTCCATGCTGCCTCCGTGGGATGAATCACGGCCGGAAAAGTCGAAGGCAACTTTCGTGTCTTCTACCAAGGTGCGGAGCTTATTGCCGAATTCTGCATCGGCTACTTGTCGTCGGGGGCCAATGTGCGGCAGCAGGAAGAGCTGTATCACTTCTTTCAGATCCCGCCGCACAATCCATTGAAGCTGAAGTACGGGGCGACTGAGGTGTTTCTGGCGAAGTCCGAGGTGCACTCGAATGACGCATCTGGTCGTGCCTTTCGACTCAATATGAAGCTGCCGCTTGCCAGGTACCCTCTTCCAGCGATCGCAGAGCTGCTCGACTATCTCATTTCGAACGCCAACCTGCTCGGCACCTGCAGCGAAGATGCCACCCCGGACGATCGGCCTGGCTCCTCCGAGCCGAGAAAGTCGACTAAAAGCAGCAGCAACCTCGAGTCTCGGTGATCAGCGAGCACCTGGAGGAGCCTGTTTACGTCGAGAATACGCTGGCCGTCTTGGAGGACATCATGAGAACAGCGAAAGCTCCGGGCAGTGACGACCGATTTGACGTTGCGGAGTACTACATGCTGCCTCCGAGTGATCCTACACGCCAGGAAAATATTCAAGGCTGCTTTCGTATCATTCAAGGCGGTCGCATGGCCGAGTTCTGCATTGGCTACTTGGTGTCGGAGCCTACGTTGCTACAGCAGGAAGAGCTGCATTACTTCTTTGGGATCCCGCCGCACAACCCTTTGAAGCTGAAGTACAAGAAAACGGAGGTGTTTCTGAAACACTGCACGGTGCGCATGGATGACGAAGCTGGCCGCGGCTTCCGTCTTGCGATGGCGCTGCTGCTAGCCACGTACCCCCTTCCAGCGATCGCTGAGCTGCTCGACTACCTCCTGTCAACCGCGAACATGTACCTGCAGTAAAGGTGCTACTACATGTACTGTACCAGGTAACGTGAAAAACCATGTCAACAATGACGGGTGCGTTTCGACAAGTCTTGTTCCTGTTCTCTGCTAACCCCTTTGGTACTTCAGACTCTTTTGAATTGTTAGTTTGGTTTTACAGGTAGCTGATGTTATGAGCTTCTTGTACCTCTTCTTGTAGTGACAGGTTCCCACTCGGCATCATGGCAGCTTCACGTACCATTTTCAGTGCAGCATCCCGGTCATGTAGCAGTGTCGTGAGTGCAGACAAGAGATCCACGCGCGACTCCATCTGGAAGATCTTGCCATCGGCGCTCACGTGCGAGAAGAGGGTGAAGCTGAAGCTGTAGGTTTTGCCGATCAGTTGCTGGACGAGCTGTTCATCGGTCAAAATGTGTGGGAAAACCTGCTCGATCGTCAAGCGCGAGATGCGGAGCGTGGTCACGCCGGTGCTTTTCACGACGTAGACCGCTTCGTCGGGGTCTTGCGTCGCTAGTGCAGGGTACGCCTTTGCAGCACCCTCCATCGGGAACAACTCCAGTCGGTCCGCTCGAAAGTCCACGTCCGTGTGCAGTCGCGACAAGAAGTCCCATTGCTGCAGAAACGTCTTGAGGCCGGTCAATTCCGGCGTGATGATGTCTTCGGCCATGGCCGACTGCACGAAGTGCTGGATAGTGTGCGGATGTCAGGTGTACCCTCGACGCAGCAATTGGTGGTACGTCGACACGAGTCTCAGTGCTCCGGTCTCTGCATTATGGCGAGTGACCTCCCTTGACATCCATGCTAACGTTATTGTGCGTTCCCATGCCGCAGCTCGAAGACGGCTCTCTTCCTCACGGAATCGATCGGATCGCCGTCGAAGAGCTGCGCGTCGAGCTTTCCTGGCATTGGTACAATTCCTCGAGCGCACCACCCGCGGGTCGAATCGATTGCGAGGTCGAGCGATGGCTCTGTACGGGACTGTATCATCTTCTTCGTCGCTGCTGAGCAAGTCGTCCGTCAGGCGTAGCTGCACTCTCCGCTGAGCACTTCTCCCGGCACACACGAGCATGGCGTTGGGAACTCCAAGTGTTGGCGAGCTCCGTTAGCGATGGAGAGGACGTCGTGCCAGTGTGACGCCAGTAGCCAGCTATTCGTGACCTGGTCGCTAGGTGATCCGTTCAGGAGTGACCGGGACATCAAAGACACGGGCGGTTGGGTCGGTTTCAGGTGTCAAGCACTCATGTACCGCCCAAGTGCGTGTTTCCAGCTTCTTACAAGTCACGCGTTGCAAATGGAATAGCGCCTGCAACCGCCTCAACTTGCCACATTGCTCAAAATGGTAAAACTTGACTTCGGCAGCGCTACCGAATTCCCGAGAGCTACAAGTTCAAGGCTGCTGTGTTTTGCCTGCCACTCGTGCACATCGATTACCCGATGCCGATTTGTAATCCTGACATGCAGGCAAACATGTTGTTGGCTGGCGTGTTCCCTGATCAGTTGCCAATCCTCCCCATGGCAGCTAAGACGGTTCTGATCACGGGCAGCACGCGCGGCATCGGCCTCGAATTGGCCACGCACTTCACCAATGCAGGCTGGAAAGTCATTGGCGTCGCGCGCAACGTGAACCAAGCGGACAAGGTGAGTCATGTTGTATATCGGACATGGTACCCGATATCTCGTTTGACGCGCTTATGGCGTATTTTTTCAGCTAAAAGCCTTGTCGCCGTTCAAATTGGTGTCGTTCGACTGTACCAATGAGCTTTCCATTACCCGCGCGGCGAACGAGCTCAAGGACATCCCCATCGACCTGCTCATCAACAACGCAGGCATCTTCATGGCCGGCGGACTGGAGACTACGACCAAGGAAATGCTCATGCGCCAGTTCGAGGTGAACACGGTGGGTCCGTTCCTCGTGACGAGAGCGTTGCTGCCGAACTTAAAGTTGGCAGCGCAGAAGAACAGCAAGGATGGAGCGTTGGTGGCGACCGTGTCCTCTAAGATGGGCAGCATCGCTGGTAACACGGACGGCGGCAACTACAGCTACGGAGCGTCCAAAGCTGCTGTGAACATGGTGAATTCCAGTTTGTCCATTGATCTCAAGAAGGAAAACATCGCGACGATCGTGGTGCACCCGGGGTACGTGGTCACGGATCTTACCGGCGGACTCGGAGACGTCCACACAGACGAGAGCGTGCGAGGCATGACGCGCGTCTTCGAGAAGGTGACGATGGCTAACACGGGCAAGTTTTACCACTTTCAAGGCCACGAGATGCCATGGTGAGCGAGGACTGCGAATTGCTGAGGTTGAGAACCGTAGTTGCAAAGTGAACAAAGCTTGATGAGCATCCTTGAGACAAGGTTGTGGGTTCTTCGAAATTGATTATGAAGATATGGACCTGTTTTTGGTGAATGGACTATTTTTCATGGATTTTCATGGACTGCTGCATCAACAAACTTTGCATGTCCTTGATGATGCACGGAGCTGATAATGCGGTGACGGTTAACTGTGCACGTCGCAGAGTGAGTGCTACAACATGTTTGTCTTCTGCTAACGTTAGACATTCTTCAAACTTCTCCACGAAAACATGGCGAACATTGACAAGACGGTTCTGATCACCGGAAGCAATCGCGGTCTCGGTCTTGCATTTGCCAGGTATTATACGGACGCGGGCTGGGATGTAATTGCCACCACCCGAGAAGGCAGCAACAACCAACATGTACGTGTTTTCATCATTACGTCTGTAACATTAGCGCTAATTCTTGCATTTCCTCGCTCAGTTGAGGGCTCTTTCACCGTTCAAGATGCTACTTCTTGACGTTCAAGACGAGGCGACAGTGCTTCAAGCTGCCAAAGAGCTTCAAGACATTCCAATTGACTTGCTGATCAGCAATGCGGGCATCTTCACTGGCGAAGATAGCATGTCATCGACCTCCAAAGAAAACATGATGAAGGAGTTTGAGGTTCACGCAGTAGGTCCGCTTCTGGTCACGCGTGCTCTGCTGCCGAATCTGAAGCTGGCCGCGAAAGACCGGAGCAAGTGCGTCCACGTGGTGCAAATGTCGGCAATCCATGCCAGCGTCGAAAGTGGCGGTGGCTCTTTGGCCTATTGCACCTCGAAGACGGCGCTGCACATGGTCAACCGCCACATAGCGAATGAACTCAAGCGTGACAACATCGCAGCGATGTTGTCACGCTTGAGTCCACTCAGCAACTACGAGACGGAAGCAGAGGAGGTCGTGGCCGAAATGGCGGATGCGATTGAAAACATCACAATGAAAGACACTGGCAAGTTCAAGGACTACGACGGAACTACGCTCCCCTGGTAGGCAGTGAAAAGCAACAACATCCATCTACAACGAAAAGTACATTTTTCACAGTTGTGGCAGCTCTACAGGGTCTCGCTTCTTACGTAGTAGGGCTCTTCCTGGAACTCAACCGAGCAGTACGGGAAGGTGGCACCTTCCTCGTCCGGGTTGAAGAGGTTCTTGCCGGCGTAGATCATGACGTAAATGCCGGCCACCGTGCAAATGGTCGCAATGGCGGCGCAAATGAACTTCTCCCACACGGGGATCTTGGTCCAGAAGACCTTGATGTAGAACATGAGCGGCAGGATCAGGCTGGACATGGTGATGGCCGTGGCACCCGTGAAGTCGACGAGGTCGAGGAAGTGGTCGCGCAGCAGGATCGACAGGATCACGAGCACCACAATCAACGAGATACGCAGCATGATGTAGCGAAGGACGTTGGCGCCGCCCTTGTACTCGGACAAATCGTCCTCGTTGTGGGTCGAAAGCCGAGTGGACTGCTGGGCGATTCGGTTGCTCTCGAGGTCTCCAGCGGGTGACGACGCAGCCAGGTACGACGTCTTGTCCTCAACCTCGAGTCCACGCTCCTCAACGGGGCCAACCTGGTGCATACCCAACACTACACGCTCCACCATGTAGAACGCCGGGTGCAGGAACGTCGAGAAGGCGATGGACAAGTGAAGTTGCATGAAGAGGTACGCCATGACCACAGCACCACGGTCAGCGAGGAACCCGAGGGTCGTGGTCGTGTACGGGTCCGACGTGTTGGCCACCGAGAAGAGCAAGTTCCCCGACATTTGACAGCCACCCACGGCGTACCCGGCAATGGCAACAGCCAAGAAGAAGGACGAAGCGAGGCCCAGACTCACCATGATGACACGGGGCATCCGTTCAGGCTGCGAGTGTTGACGCTGCAAGTCCGGAATGACCGTCGCCGCAGCGTACGCGAGCGAGAGGTTACCGAACGTCGTGATGACTTGGTGCATTGTCACGTCGGCGGTGGGCGGTGACGGGTGCCCACGCTCTTCGTAGATGAGGATAGAGATACCGATGGCGTCGGCCACGATCGTGCCGAGACAACCACCGATAGCCATCCCCGTGCTCTCTTTCATGGTCGGGATGAGAGCCACCGGGACGACCATGAGCGCCATGAAGATGATCCACATGGACTGGCTGAAGCTGTCCGGGAAGAGCACGTCGAGCAAGCTGCCGCCCAGCACGAGGAACGCACAGGGCAGCAACAAACAGACGCCCATTTGGGAGATCACCACCACGATGCCGCCCCACTTGCCAGCGACCCAGTGGCCGAGATCCCCGTACGTTTTCACCGTCGCAGGAGCCACGAGAAGCACCTTGGAAAGCGCCACCGACGCGTAAATGTTGGCGAACGCCATGAAGAGCAGAGCGATGGTAGCGAACAACCACCCGGCACGGGCATAGTTGGACGGCATACCCAGCGAGCCGATGCCGCACACGCAGCAGAAGATGTTAAAAGCGGCCTTGGCATCTTCGAACGTGAAGAGAGCAGATTTCGACGAAGCGGGAGGAGCCATGGCTGGCACTTGTCCGATAGACGGCAAAATGGATAATGAGCTCCTGAAGTGAAAGAACCCAAGCGTGCCGGTGCATTGGCTTTTGCACCGGCACTGCGGATCTCAAAGACACGACGCGCCCATCGCCACTGGGAGGACTGGCTGCAACAGCCTCCGGGTAATACTATTCGGCTGGAAATGTCCCCACGGGACAGTGTTGCGGCCGCAGCAGGGCCAGTGAAGCTCACCATCGTCCACAAACTCCAGCACTCGAGATCCGGTCCTGATACTGCAGCAACTGCAACGTCGAAGTTAATTAAACCGCAGCTTGAAGACCGACAACAGCAACTGCAAACTTACGACGAGAACAATTACCGGCCCAGCTAACCACTTAATTCATTGAAAAAGGGTAATAAATCTGCACATTTGCCGCAGATAAGTTGGATACGGGGTATTCATCCATTTTTAGGTTAAGCTTAAGCACAATTGTGAAAGCTAAGTGAGTGGACTTTCTCGTTCGGCCACGCATACCGTAAACAGCCAGATTGGATGAAGAGGGAACTGTATAGCGCTGGTGCTTGCAGTTCTCAATGTCAAGAGCCCTTGAAGTCGCTTTCTAGGGCCTCCAAGTGGAGAACTCGATGACTCATTGCGCTCTCTTGGCGATGAAGATGCTTCGGTTGCTAATACAACGGGATGCTCACGTTTGAAACAACGTTAATCAAAACTGAAGGATGGGCCCGGGACCGTCACAGTCATGGGTTCATGATGAACTTCGACCGTCAAAGTCTGCATCTAATCTTTGGGCACCGACCCCATCACGGCGGAGAGAAACCGTGTTAAAGCGGTACAGAGGCGTCACGTTTCCCCATAACCCGGACGTGAAGAGCACTTTGTCCACACGAAAATTCGTCCCCAAAGTCTGGGGACAAACCTGTCCCCACGCCGTTGTCTTTGCGGCCTTTGCTCATGCTTTGTTTGAACTCTCGGCTCGATGAACGACGGACTCCAGCACTAAAAATGACCAGGACGTGCAAACGGTATCCCTGTGTCGAAACGCTGCTGGGCGACGGCTTCGTCCAGCTTCCGGGCGTGAATTTCGACGGAGACGCCACGTATCCGAGCTCACACTGTTTACGCTGAAACGCGCGGTCGCCGCAAATCGACAGGCTCAGAGCGTAGAGCGTAGAGCTTAGAGCCGGCTGGCTGATACACAGCGCATCCCCAATTTTCGCTTTAGCGCATCACCTTCAGACAAAGCAAACATGCTGTCCTTCCCGAATACGTACAGACTATTATATCATCTCGACGATCGCCATACGCCACAAATTCCGGTGCCTGAGCTCAACAAGTGACGGTCTCATGCTTCCAATTGCAGTGCTCGAGTACTTGTTCCCAATTGTGCGTGCCAGGCATTGAGTACAGTAACATGTGGTAGGCTGCTGTTTCCAGTGCACGTACAAGAGCTCCCGTTTGCTGTCGTCAAAAGGTGTCGTTCCCAACCTCTAAACCGCGAACACAAACTGAAAAAGAATCGCTGTTCGCATTTACGGTCCGCACACTCGACTTCCTAGCCACAGATGAGGTGTCGTTTTCAACAAACGGTATTGCCCTTGCAGTTGATCTGTTGCAAATTGTCCGTAGGTTTCTCGATTTCCAGCGCATGGCTTCGTGCTGATGCCCAACTAACGTTAGTTGTTTTTATTTTGCATCCATTCGAACTGGAAAGTGAAGTCCGATCCTGGTAAAGCAACAGTCAAAAGTTAGATTTTTTGCATTTTCTTCGCATGCAGCTCCTGGTTCGCACCGAAATGTTGCAGCGTGAAAGTTAAAATGAACGGAATCCATACAAACAACCGTCCCTGCACTTGGATCGCGTGAGTTTCCAAGACAAAAGCTAATTGACGAATGATTGAAACACCAAAGCGTCGCTGAACTACGATGCACAGCACCACAAGTGACAAAATCTCCATCGATACGTACACGACCAGGTTGCCAACTACAAAATCGAGCTTGTCAATCGTCATATTTCGTGTCTGCGGATAATATTCGTGTGCATCGCCCCCAAGTGGTAAAGCGCTTGAAGATAAAGTCCATATACCACCGGGATCACGCACTCCACGTACTCAATGAGCACAACGTATTCGCAGTGAAACATCATCTGCGCGGTCTCTCGTACCATCTTCACTTGCTCTTCAACTGTGGCGACAGAGCTGGTGTTTGCATTTGCATTTGCAATTGGTACTGGTATTGTCGGTGAGACTCGAATGCTGGGCATCTTTACCATCTTTAACGACGCTATTCGATACGATCGGACAGACTGCTGCACCTTTGTAAAAGTTGCCTGCATTTCTCCTCGACTTTGTTGATTTTGTTTTGACGTTTCAGCATTTTTGAATTGTTCAATTCTGGCAAGTGCATGCTGGTTGTCTGGAGACAGATTTACGTGTAGTGGCGAGCGAAGTGAAATGTTGGAATCTGTAAACGCGTCGCACGATACAACTTTTGCGTTTTGGCAGATTTGCGTTACAGTAGTCAGCAGCTCAGGCTTCCAGTTGGGATCGTCGGTATTTGAGGGCTTCAACAGCATCTTTTGCACTGTTCGGGTGCCGCGATAGATGCTCCGCAGCGACAATATTGATGACAGCGCGTCGAAGCTAATTATTACGACCGAGATAAGTGCTGACCTGGACGTTTGCATACACGCGGCGACAAATAGTGCGTGCGCCAGCTCCGCTGAAAACACGACAATCCCAGACACGTACTCTTCCAGAAATGCCGACGCGTGAGCCACGAGATTCTTGAAAACCAGTTTAACAAAAGGCATGAGAGCCACAAACACGATCTGCGCGTGGCTCGGAAGTGCTGCGTATACACCGCTCAGTCCGACGTAGGAAATGGCGATAGTACTCTGAGCAACGATAACCTGCATGAGACTTCGGACCTGATTCTTGAGGTTCGGAGCTGCGGCAATCGATTCCCGACCAACACCCAAGAAAGCGAATATTGTCATAACACACGTGAATGGCGGGACGGTGAGAACAAAACTAAACGGAACCGGAAAGACCCAGAAACTCGCCATCGCTACTGTCAAGCCCACGTGGCAAATTGAAGTAGCGAAGGCGACCGCAACTAATTCCCACGCCGAGATGGAAACTCCGACCGTCATGTCCTTCATCTGGACAGTTAATCCAAGACCTACAGAGAAGCTAATAACCCCAAAGCGTAACCAAGCTCCGTAGTTGTTCGTCCATCCAGCGTTCGGGTCTTGAAGAGGAATGAGCTCAATAGCTACAACCAGCAGAAGTGCTGGTAGCGGCGTCAGAAGACACACTGCAATCATACGCGTCCGTGATACCGTTTGACTGTACTCATCCAGAGCGTACAACCTCTCCACTGAGTACATACTGCGACGACCAATTTGAGACCTCGCCCAGGTCTGCTGCACCCGCTTCAAAAATCTACGAAAGCCCGACATGGTGGCATTTACCGGTGTAGTTGGACCTAGTCTGCTTGTCCGCTGTTGGGTGTTTTGCATGTTGGTGATTGGTGACCAAACCGTTCGCTTCTGGTGGTAAATAAAAACCTAAGCGGTGTTCTCCATATTTGGAGAAGTACGAGTATTCGTCTTCATTACCTAAAGTATTTACGTAGATGGCAAACAAACTATTTTTCGATAAGTTTAGTGAAGTAAATGTAGTTCGCAGGTTTTGCTAAAAATCCTTACATTGCTAGAATGCTGCGTTCCGAGCGAAGGACTGGGTATGAGGTGTCCATGCTGCAGTAGTTGGCGAACATACCTTTCAGGATCAAAATGGGTACTTGGTTCTTGCAACCCTGCCGGACATTTCTGACGGAAGACTGTGCCGTGTTCGGATCTGACGCTTTAATCGCGCTACGCTGCGTTCCGCTTCCGTGTGTTTTAGCAAGTCACCGCTCGTGTTGCTCCGCTTCCACAACAGGTCAGTCAGAGTCGGGTTGCGTGCTGCTTTCGAGCGGCCAGAGAGGCTGACAGGATATCGATCAGCGCCAGCTTGGGTGTCGTTTACATTCGAGATCACCTAGGCAGTTCTGCAACATCGGGTACAACCCGACTCGACTGGGGCCCAGAAGTGCTGTATACATGACTGTTTTCTTGCATGGTGCTACGGACTCTGCGTAGAACTGCAATGGGAGGTTTTCTGCTACTAGTGCGGCTATTGGTTCGGCTCCGATCTGAGGCTGACGACCGAGGTACAACCACGAAAGAAGGTTTGCGAGCGGTCTGAGCTTGGCGGTTCTCCTTCATGCTTGTTGTACGGAATGATTTTAGAGAATTTGACGAGTGCCGATGACTAAGTGCTGAGATCACGTCTGCTCCATCTGAACAATTCATCGATGACTGCGTTCTCGGTCTCGACTTCGAAGATCACTCACGTCTTGATGTGTTCTGAACGAGAATCAGTAGACTTTTCAGAGTTTGTCCTGCCTGGAGTTGATGGCGTCTCCGACTCGACATCCAGTTCACTGTTTCCTTCGTTGCTCCGTCGTCACGTTGCTAGAGAAACTTCTCATCGAGCGGAGGCTACTATTTCGTCGCAGCAGTATGCTGATCTTAGGATCCACCGAATTCGCTTGGCGCAGAGATGAATCGTCGATAAAGCCCTGGTCAAAACTCTGAAATCCGTGCTTGATCGAGTCGTCCGGGGTATTGATATCGATAGCCTCCACTAATATTCGCGCAGCCTCCTTTGCCGTCACAGTTGCGATGACGCTGGCACGAGATAAATCTTTGTTTCCACCATGACGCCGCTTAGCTGTCACAGCTTGAATTATATTCTCCCAAGGGAATGGGATCAATTTCTTCTCGATGCAGTTCTGTAGCATGGCAGTAAGTACACGTCGCCGGTCCTCCGGGTACCTCGAGATGATCTTTTGGAAGCTTTTGCGGCTCAAGACACACATTTCCACAAAGGTAATAGCTCGAATGTTGGCTGTTCGCTTGTAGTTCATCAGTAAACTCATCTCGCCAAACACTTGACCGGGATGCAGATACTCTCGGTAGTTCCTCGACTTCTTCGGGTCGGCTCCGTCCAGATAACTCGGACACCGTGGACGGACAGTTTGAAAGCGACGCACGTCGGTGATATCATTGGCTCGTTCTTCCCGATGCCCTGGTGCAGTTCCCGACAATCAGCGTGAATCCATGGACGCACCAAACAAACCATCTCGAGCTCTTCATCATCGGAGCTCCAGTCATCGCTACTGTATTTTTCACTGTCAGTAACTTTGAGCTCTTCCATCTCTGTAGCTCGATTGGAATTATACATTGACATCATCGGCTTGAGAATGCTCTCGCCTGTTTCCTTGTCGTCCTCGGTCTTTGCCGGCTTTTGACAGCTTGCAGTATGCACGATTGAGCATCATCATTTCGCTACCAGTTTCCCGACGGCGAACCACATAGTCGTCTAGCATATACACGCAAACATCCAGGTTCAGCACGACCTGCGTCAGGAAATCGGGGTGCGGTCCTTCCAGAACGGAACTTTTAACACCAGGTTCATGTGTTTGTACAACCCGATCTCGATTATGTTGGTGGAGAGTTATTTCTCCACCTCGCTCCGGACTCCCAAGTCCTCACTTCTCGATTCTATCTCCAATACACAAGTGCCTTCTGGACACCTTCCTCCTCAATCTTCCTCAGCTTGACGCTGTCCTCCGCTGTCCTATTCCTAACAAAGTTATGCTGCGCATGAAGAAGCTCTGAAATTCTCTTTCAATGGTTGTGCGGGTGACGAGTACCGGCAGTCCCTCGTCGATTTTTCATTTGAAGGCATTCTGCATGCGAAGGGAGTTCATGCGATTGAATGCTCTAGCAGTTCGAGCTTGTCTATCCATAACTAGTTCGAGGATAAGTAGATGTCCCCCAATTTTACCTTCAAACCTCGCGTAAATAGTCTTTTGCGTGGCCGTCGTGGCGTGCACCGTCGTCATCAGACCCTCCAAGATGCCGACGTTGTCGTTGATCACCTTGGGCCAGGCGTTCGTCGGTCGTTGATGGCCACCACCTTGGTCAAGGAGTTCTCGATGGCGGCGTGGCACACGAGGCGGCCGAAGCCGTTGCTGCCGATGTTGACTTGAGTCATAGTGAGGGTGTTGAAAGGGGTCTTGGATGCGGGTGCTCTGAGGCGTCGTATGAATACATAATTGTTTCAGAGCTCTTCATGAAGCTGGGTCAATTGATTTTAACCCAAGAAAGACCCAGCAAATAAATAACCAATTTTAATAACTTGCAGTCGCGGGGTCACCCTGCCCGATGAGCGTCAATTTGTCACTCTTTCAAATTAAGACAAATCCTTTTGTGGATTAGAATCTGGCACACTGCACCTTGTTTCCGCTGGCAGCTTCAACTACATGTACCTCAGATTGACACTACGCGCAGGTACGGGGACTGGCTTACATCGTGACGACGTGAGTGCATATTACCGGTAATAATATACATAATATGTATATTACGAGATTTGGTCTTGTCTTGATTGTGCAGGCTGATCTTGAAGGTTGACGCACCATCCGTTCGTGATTGGCTGAGCCGGTGCGTAAGCGTCTCGATGTAGCCATGTGCTAGTTTACGCGTGAAACTCCTGGTCGACATCCCGAGCAAGAGTTCATTCTGCAATAACCTGCAAGCCACGCACTCCAACCAACCAATGATGTCCGCCGCCAACAAGACTGTTCTCATCACGGGCGCCACCCGAGGACTTGGGCTCACTTTCGCCCAGCACTACACCAAGGCTGGCTGGAAGGTCATTGGCACGGCACGCGACGTCGAGAAGGCCCACGACGTGCGTCCTCGTCCTTCCCAAACTTCATTCATCACAAAGATCAACTCTAAGCTAACTCGATCCCCCTTTTCCTTCACTTTTGACGACAGTTCAAAGCGCTCTCGCCGTTCAAAATTGTGCAACTGGACACGAGCGACGAGGCTTCCATTGCGCAGATGGCCAAGCAACTTGAAGGCGTCCCCATTGACCTGCTCATCAACAACGCCGGCATCTTGGAACAAGCGTCGTACGCCACCGCCACCAAGGAATCGTTCATGCGCCACTTCGAGATCAACTCGGTGGGTCCGTTCCTCACCACGCGCGCTGCACGACAACCTGAAATTGGCAGCCGACGCCAATGGCCTCGCCATCGTCGCGTCCGTCTCGAGCATCCTCGGGAGCATCGCGGTGAACCTGGACGGAGCCTTCGCGCCGCTCAAGAAGGTCTACTACGACAACCACAAGCTGCCAAACGGCGACATGTACAGCTACCGCGCGTCCAAGTCGGCGCTCAACATGATCAACGCCAATCTGGCAATGGACCTCAAGAGCGACAACATCGCCGCTGTCGTGCTGCAGCCTGGCTACGTCAAGACAGACCTCAACCACGGAAACGGAGCTGTGGATGCCAAGGATTCGATCGCCGGCATGACCAAGGTCCTATCGGGTCTTACACTTCAAGACTCCGCCAAGTTCTACGACTTCCAAGGCCCCGAACTGCCCTGGTAGACAGACGTCCAGTGGAGTTGGTGACAAGATGGCGTAAAAGGACAAATGGCCACGGAACTTTGACATCGTGCGAGTTTGTAACAATTGTGGCTAAGTTGTCGAATCCATAAAGATTAGGTACCGGTATGGACCCTCAAAATGCGAGATTACTCGACACGCTTGTCGACATGATCACAGCTGTCTATGAAAGCACCACCTTGAGCCAATCCAATTGCAGTCTGACATCCATTGTCTCGCGAACTTCAGAGTTCACAGTGAAGTCATTCCTCCATTTGCCTTCAAGCAACCAAGAGAACACTTCCAACATCGCGATGGTCTCCACTACCGACTACAAGCTCTTCACGCCTCTCAAGCTTGGGGACGACCTCGAGCTCAAGAACCGCGTCGTCTTTGGTCCTCTTAGCCGTGGCCGTGCCAATGCTGACCGCGTGCCGTCGGAGAACAACGAGATCTACTACGAACAGCGGGCGGGCGCGGGTCTCATCATCTCCGAAGGAACGGGTGTCTCTGAACAGGGATACGGATGGTACCATGCTGCCGCGTGCTACACGGACGCCCACGTGGAAGGCTGGAAGCGCGTGACCGACCGTGTCCACAAGAAAGGAGGCAAAATCTTCATGCAAATGTGGCACATGGGTCGTCAAGGCCACTCGAGCTTCACCCAGAAGGGTGAAGTCGTGTCGGCTTCGGCTCTGTGTCTCGAGAGCGGCCACACTCGTGACGCCAACTACAACGTCTCTGCCTTTGAGACCCCTCGCGCACTCGAAGCAGAAGAGATCGCTGGCGTGGTGGAGGACTACCGCAAGTCGGCGGTGTTGGCCAAGGAGGCGGGTTTCGACGGTGTCGAGCTGCACGGTGCCAACGGATACCTCATCGACCAGTTCTTGCAGTCGGTCACCAATCACCGCACCGACAAATACGGCGGGTCGTTCGAGAACCGTGCGCGGTTCCTTCTGGAGCTCGTCGAGGCACTGAAAACGGTGTTCCCGTCGTACCGTATCGGAGTTCGTCTCTCTCCTAACGGCGCGTTTGGCGGCATGGGTAGCGCAGACAACTACGAGATGTACAAGTACACCATGGAGCAACTGAGCCAGCACAAGCTGGGGTACGTCGCTGTTCTAGACGGCGACTGCTCTCATCTTCAGCACGCTAACAAAGTCGCGCCTTCACCGCGTTCGACGCCAAGACTGCGTTCAAGGGGACAATCATCGCCAACAACAACTACACGCGTGACACGGCCGAAGGCGTCGTGCGTAGCGGAGCGGCCGACCTCGTTGGCTTCGGGCGACTGTACATTACGAACCCGGACTTGGCCGAGCGGTTCCAGAACGGTTGGCCGCTCGAGCCCATGGCTGGCCACGAGGTGTACTACAACTCGGCTCTTGGCGGCAAGTTCTACAACGACTACCCCGCGTACCAAGCCAAGAACGAGCTGGACAACTAAACTTCGGAAACATGCAGGGACGTCAAAGAGGAACTCTAGGAATCGAGATTAGAACATCGTACAGGTTCTGATCATAAAACGTTGGGCTTCTTACCATTTCTTGAGTCACTGGACGTGGTGCACGATGATTGGTCGATCCACTTCAACTAGAATGTAGCCATGTCGGATTGCGCATCAGATGAGTGTATTACCCGCAGTCAAAAGATACCAACCCTCATTCTCCAATTTGCGCGCTTCCTGCAACGTGCATTGCCACCTTAACCTCATCGCAATGGAAAGCGACTCTAGTGACATCTACGGCACTTTCGACGGCCGTCCAGTCACTTCCGACTCTGCTCCAAGCACGTTTTCAGCTCTTCGAGCAGCTGGTTTGGCTGGCGTTCTGCTAATCGCTGGGTATGCGTCATCCAGTGGCTTCAACTCGCTGCAAAGCGTTGATTCCATTGCAAACGTCAGTGAAGAAGGCGTTCCAATGCTCCAGCAGACTGTGGCACTTGACACGCAGCTCACCGCAGTGGAACAGCAACTTGTGAGTGGTGTGGACGCTGGTCGCATCCGCGAGAACCTGCACGCGTACTCCAGTACGCCGCACATTGCTGGCTCCAAGGCGGACTACAAGACGGCGCTGTATACAGTGGACAAGTTTCAGTCGTTCGGACTCAAGACGGAGATCAAGGAGTACTACACGCTGCTGTCCACGCCGCTTCGTCGTCGACTGGCGATACTGGAGCCCAAGGAAGCTGCACGTGAACTCAACTTGACCGAAGCTTCGGTGGCGGGAGACTCGTGCACTGCCGACGATACAGCAGAGCCGCCGTTCTTGGCGTACTCGCCGTCGGGGAACATCACGGCTTCGGTGGTGTACGCCAACTACGGGTCGGAGCAGGATTTCCAGTGGCTGGAGGACCATGGAGTGACGCTGGAAGGGAAGATTGCGTTGGTACGATACGGAACCAACTACCGTGGACTGAAGGTGTTGGCAGCACTGGAACACGGTATGGCGGGGTGTTGATCTACTCAGACCCACAAGACGACGGATTTGGCAGGGGACCAGTGTACCCGGAGGGTCTGTGGCGTCCTGAAGACTCTTTTCAACGCGGGTCCATCTACAATGAGTGTGGAGACCCGTTGACGCCTGGCTGGGCGTCGGTTCTTGGCGCAAAGTACTTGAAATATGAAGACGTCAAGACAATCCCGCACTTACCGTCACTGCCTCTTTCGTATGGGCAAGCGAAACACATTTTGAAAGCTTTGAGAGGGAAACAGGCACCGGAGAGCTGGCAAGGAGGATTGGCGTTCCCGGGTGGTGGCTACCATGTTGGAGATGACGGCTCGACCGTGGTGAACTTGGACTTGGAGATGGACAACTCGGTCGGACCCATTTGGGACGTGATCGGCACCATTGAAGGCTCCGAGGAGCCGGAGAAGCAAGTCATCCTCGGGAATCACCGTGACGCGTGGGTGTGTGGCGCTATTGACCCCAACAGTGGGACTTCGGTGCTTGTGGAGCTAGGACGAGTCTTTGGAGAAATGCTGAAGACAGGCTGGAGACCCAAGCGAACGATTGTCCTGGCATCTTGGGATGCTGAGGAGCAAGGCCTGATTGGAAGCACGGAATACGCCGAAGACAATGCTGAACAACTGAAGAAAGAAGCCATCGCGTACCTGAATGTCGATGGGACGTTGGGGCCGCTTGTCGCGGCAGGAGGTTCGCCATCTATCGCCAAACTCATTTTCCAAGTTGCAAACGCCATCCCTGCAAACGATTTTGACAATGTTACAGCGGCCGAGTCGACGCTCTATCAGCAATGGATGGCTCAAACGGAAGCGTATCGTCTCAGTGGTGCCACAACCGGCACAATCGGCCCTGATCACCTTCTCACTGTACTGGGAACGGGAAGTGATTTCGGTGCGTTCTGTCACCACTTGGGCGTCGTGTCTGCGAACCTTGGCTTCTCCCTGTCTGGAAGCTACGGAACTTACCACAGCACCATGGACAGCATCATGTACTCGGAGCTGTTTGCAGACCCGGGCTACGTTTCGCACGTGACGACTGGGCGGTGGTGGGGGTTGATGGCTCTTCGCCTTGCAGACAACACGTTGCTCCCGCTCGAGTTCTCGTCCTATGCGTTGGTGATGAGTGAAGCTGTTGACACGTTCGAAGTGTCCTTGAAGATCGCAGCAGAGCGCTATCATGGAGTCGATGCCGTCGACTTTGCAGAGCTGCGCCGTACCATCGACATCTTCGATGCTAACACCAAGGAATTTCACAAGAAACTCGCAGCTCTGAGCCCAGACGCTTCAAGAGACGAGATCAGCTACTGGAACGACAAGCTCATGTACTTGGAGCGCCACCTCACGTTGGACTCCGGCCTTCCACACCGCAACTGGTACAAACACGTCGTGTTCGGCCCTGGCTTCTACGACGGCTACGGAGGCACAGCTTTCCCCGGTCTGGCCGACGGCATCGCGTTCCACGACAGTGCAGAAGACATTCAAGCCCACGTTGACGACGTGGTGGGCGTGCTACACGGCGCTGCGGCCTTCCTGCTGCCCAATTAGAGAGTCAGACCCGTGGAGATGCACACATCACGCAGCAATTTTGCATGCTGTTTCCTCTGGCCAACGCTTGCCAATCAACTGTGCATTGGTGCTTTGAACACACGCTGCACTGATTTATGCTGGCCTTGTTGTCGGCGTACTGTATGTTGAAGTGGACCGTTACACTGACGCGCTCTTTTTATCCAATGAACGGTCGTGATTCACACTTTCATCCAATCATCAACCGCGACCGTTACACTCATCAAGGTCCCAGCATTAACGGAGACCGTGTCCCGTGTGGCACTCTTGGGTTTGCGTCATGGCTCCGTTCTCGTCCTCTAGGAAGCCTCGCGGGCCGGTGCTCGCCAAGTCTGTTGACGACGAAGAAGTGTATGGAACTTTCATCGGCCGCTCTCCAATTCAACGCGCGGCAGCCATTAATCTCAGCTCAAATTCCAAGTTCGGAGTCTTGCTACGCGTTGCAAGCGTCGTGGGGCTCGTGCTGCTGGCCGTGGGGTACGTGGCCAAGTCGAGTTCGATCTCCAGCTCCAGTGCAATAGTCGACAACGTGCAGCAAGCGTCGGCTGTTGAGAGCGATGACGCGCCAGTGAACCTGTCGACCGCCGACCTGCACCAGCAGTTCGTGCACAACGTCGACGCTGGCAACATGCGCGAGTACCTGCACACGTACTCGAGTGTGCCACACAGCTGCGGCACCGAGCAAGATTACAAGACGGCGCTGTTCACGGCCAAGATGTTCGAGTCTTTTGGCCTCAAGGCCGAAATCAAGGAGTACTACACGCTGCTGTCCACGCCAATTCGTCGTCACTTGGCCATCGTGGAGCCCGCGGAAGCTGCGCGTGAACTCAACTTAACCGAAGCTTCTGTGGTGGGAGACTCGTGTACGAGCGATGACAGTGCGTTGCCGCCGTTCGTGGCGTATGCTGCTACGGGCAACGTGACGGCTGCAATTGTGTTCGTGAACTTCGGGAAGCAGGCAGACTTTGAATGGCTCGTGGCCAACAACGTCACTCTGGAAGGCAAAATCGCGCTGGTGCGGTACGGTGGCAACTTCCGCGGCTTGAAGGTGATGGCAGCGGAGCAGCACGGCATGGCCGGCGTGCTCATCTACTCGGACCCGAAGGAAGACGGCTTCGTTCAAGGACCAGTGTATCCGGACGGTCCGTGGCGTCCTGAAGACTCTTTCCAACGCGGGTCGCTGCAGTACCTTTCGCTGGCGGGTGGTGACCCCATGACGCCTGGCTGGCCATCCACGGAGGGGTCTTTCCACTTGCCGTACGAAGATGTCAAGACGATCCCTCACATCCCGGCACTACCGTTGTCGTACGGACAGGCGAAGTTCATTTTGCAGTCGTTGGGAGGCAGGGAAGCCCCGGAGGCTTGGCAAGGAGGTATCTCGCTGGTCAATGGGTATCGTGTCGGCGATGATGAAGCGACGGTGGTGAACCTGGACATTGAAATGGACAACAAGGTTGGGCCGATCTGGGACGTCATCGGGACGATTGAAGGCTCGGAAGAGCCTGAGAAGCTCGTGCTCATGGGGAACCACCGCGATGCCTGGGTATGTGGCGCCATTGACCCTAATAGCGGGTCGTCCACGCTGTTGGAGATCGCGCGCGGATACGGTGAGCTACTCAAGCAAGGCTGGAGACCACGACGTACCCTGATCTTAGGCTCGTGGGATGGCGAGGAGTACGGACTTCTAGGAAGTACCGAATACGCTGAGGACAACGCGGAGCTCTTCAAGAAGCAGGCGATTGCGTACCTCAACGTGGACGCTATGATGGGGCCCTTGGTCAGTGCGAGTGCCAGTCCGGCCATTGCTCAGTTCCTCTACGAAACAGCGAAGGCCGTTCCTGCCAACAAGTTTTACGGGGACGAAACGGAGCAAACGCTGTATGAACAGTGGACGAAGCAGGCTGCAGCTCGTCGAGACCTTCTCAATGGCACCAGCGATGGAACGCTTGGTCCGGAGCACTTGATCAGTTTCATGGGATCCGGCTCGGATTTCACGGCGTTCTACCAGCACTTGGGAATCATCTCGGCCAACTTGGGCTTCACACTGTCGTACGCCGCCTACGGAGTCTACCACAGCTCCATGGACAGCATCATGTACTCGGAACTGTACGCTGATCCGCGTTACGCTACTCATGTGGCCACCGCTCAATGGTGGGGTTTGTTGGCTCTGCGTCTAGCTGATGACCAAATTCTACCGTTCGACTTCACGACGTACGGCTTCGTCATGGCGGAAGACTTGGCTGGTCTCGAGCAACAGGTTGCTGCTCTACCTCGTCCTGAAGTGAACTTCCGTGAACTCCACACAGCCATCGACCACTTCACGACGAGTGCCACCACTTTCCACGCCCAGCTCAACGCCTTCGTCGCTAACGAAACTCTTTCTGATGTTGATGTGCTTCGTACTTGGAATGACAAGCTCGTGCTGCTGGAACGTCACTTGATCACGAAAGAGGGTCTACCCCACCGTCCTTGGTACAAGCACGTGATCTTTGGACCGGGTTTCTACGAGGGCTACGCGGGTGCTGCTTTCCCAGGCATCTCGGACGCCATCGCGTTCTACGACGACGCACACACCATCCAAGTTCATGTCGATGAGGTGGCTCGAATCGTCTCCAATGCCGCCAACTTCCTGCTGTAGACGTGAGCTATCGTTTCCGTACGCTAATGTCAATGAGCTACTCCCACATCCCATATTGCACTGCCGTTTTCAGCACGTACGTGCCACAATAGCTGAGACTGAACTGAAGTTGTTGTTGTTGTGCTGTCGAGTGTTGAGTGTAAGAGCTGAAAATGCTGTGTCGATCACGGTCCCTCGCCTTCTCGAGTACCTCCTCTATAGTGTTTGCTGTTCTGCTCCCATTCAGCTACTTGGACGGAATCGACACCAACCACCTTCGACCTCGTCCGAGAATGATTGACAAGCCGTTTGAAACCCCTCGAGGCGAGAACTACAGCACCTTCGAGTCGGCCAAACCACTAGCTGGCCCTCGTCCGGGTCGAAATGGCTTGAAACGAGCGGCTGGAGCCGCTACGCTGCTCTTCTTCGCAGTCGCGGGGTATTCCGGAGTCTCCACCAACCAAACCATTGGCGTGTCAAACGTACTGGAGCTTGAAGCTGAAGTCGTCGCTACCAAGTCGGTTCTACAGGGCGTTGAGAAGGCATTCGTGGATGGAGTCGATATCGACCACCTGCGTGACTTCCAGCACAAGCTTTCCAGTGTTCCACACGTGGCAGGAAGTCACCAAGACTACGAGACGGCCGTGTACACCGCTGAGCAGTTCGAGTCGTACGGGTTCAAGACCGAGATCAAGACGTACTACACGCTGCTTTCGACCCCGTGCGTCGTCATCTTGCTATTGTTGAGCCCATTGAAGCTGTGAGAGAACTGAATCTGACAGAGCCGTCAGTACTGGGCGATGCCTGCACCAGCGACGACGACACTCTGCCTCCATTCCTCGCCTATGCAGCTACTGGTAACGTCACGGCTTCGGTTGTGTACGTCAACTTCGGCAAACCCGAAGACTTCGAGTGGCTTGTTGCCAACAACGTGGCTCTAGAAGGCAAAATCGCGCTTGCTCGGTACGGAGGCAACTACCGAGGCCTGAAAGTCATGTCTGCGGAAGCTCATGGGATGGCAGGTGTGCTGATTTACTCGGATCCGAACGAAGATGGTTTCGTTCAGGGACCAGTTTACCCGGACGGTCCGTGGCGACCGGAAGACTCGTTCCAACGTGGAGCAACCATCTTCCTGTCGCTCGCTGCTGGAGATCCACTGACTCCTGGCTTTGCTTCGGTTCCTGGTGCTCCCTATCTCGACTATGAAGACGCCAAGACGATTCCTCATATTCCAGCACTCCTCTCTCGTATGGCCAAGCAAAGCACATTTTAGCTTCGCTTGGCGGTAAGAAAGCCCCGATAGCATGGCAAGGAGGACTCACGTTCCCCAGTGGCTATCGTATCGGTGATGATGAAGCTACTGTCGTGAATCTCGACATTGAAATGGACAATAAGGCTAGTCCTATCTGGGACGTCGTTGGTACCATTGAAGGCTCCCAGGAACCGGATAAGCAAGTCATCTTGGGCAACCATCGTGATGCTTGGGTGTGTGGAGCTATTGATCCTAGCAGTGGATCATCGGTACTAATGGAGATTGCTCGAGGCTTGGGTGAACTGCTAAAACAAGGATGGCGACCACGTCGTACGATAGTGTTGGGGTCATGGGATGGCGAAGAGCCTGGTCTTCTTGGAAGCACGGAATACGCTGAGGATAACGCCGAAACTCTCACAAAGCAGGCTGTCGCTTACCTGAACGTCGATTCTACCATCGGACCTCTTGTATATGCCGCATCGAGCCCATCCATCGCTGCGTTCCTCTTCAACACGGCCAAAGTCATCCCAGCAAACAAATTCTACGGCAACGAGACAGAATCGACGCTCTTTGAGCAGTGGAAAGCTCAAACGGAGGCTAAACGAGCTCAGTTCGATGGTGATGATGGAACGCTGGGCCCGGAACACCTTATTAAGCTGCTGGGCTCAGGCTCCGACTACTCTGCATTCTACCAACATCTCGGGATCATCTCGGTCGATATGGGGTTTGCAATCTCGAACCACGCCCAGTATGGTGTCTACCATAGCTCCATGGACAGCCTCATGTACGCTGAACTGTACGGAGATCCGCACTACTCAACTCACGTCTCGACTGCTCGCTGGTGGGGTCTTTTGGTCTTCGCCTGGCCGATAACCTCGTCCTGCCGTTCGACTACACCACATACTCCACCGTTATGGATGAAGACCTTGCTCGACTGGAAGAGAAGATCACTGGCGTTGATTTTGCAGCTCTTCACAAGGCTATCGGCCATTTCCGTGCCAGCGCTAGCGAATTCCACTCGAAACTTTCAGCTTTTACAGCAAATGGTGCTGATGAGGGGGCTTTGCGCTCGTGGAACGAGAAACTAGTTCTGTTGGAGCGTCACTTGATCTCTGATGCAGGACTCCCGCACCGACCATGGTACAGACACGTGATTTTTGGCCCGGGCTTTTATGAAGGCTACGCTGGCGCCGCGTTCCCTGGTATCTCGGACTGCGTCGCCTTCAAAGACAACTCGACCACCATTCAAGTTCACGTAGATGAAGTGGCCTCCATTGTCAACAAAGCCGCAGATTTTTTGCTACAAGGCTAGAAACACAAGCTGTTAAGCCCGATTTTAATACAGCACAACTGGTTTTGCTGGGGTCAATCAACTTGTTCATGTAGGTTTGCGGAGCTTGTTCCGATGTCTGATAGTTTGACACCCAAAGAGCCCTTTCAAGTCTCGAACATGGGTTTGAACGGCACATTCCCCGTCGTCTGGAGCCAATTGTCGGCTGGATATTCCACGTTGTCACTCTCCACGACGTGGATCGAGTACGCGTGGCGCGAGTTGGGCGATCGGTTGGCCTCGCTGAAGTGCACAAACGAGCTGTGGATCAGCACCAAGTCTCCTTTGTTGGTGATTAGCGGCTCGCTCTTGCTCACGTCGAAAGGTGCCACCTTCTCCGGCACATTCTCCAGCATCAAGCCCCCGTTTTCCTCCTGTTGGTCTTTGGTGGTTCGTCTCAGCCTCTGACGTACAGGAACCGTCAAGTGCGAGCCGGCCACGCCATGCAGACAGCCGTTCTCGAGCGTGCAGTTCTCCAGAGCCCACCAGAAGCCAAGGACGGACTGCGGCTCCGTGTACAGGTAGCTGCCGTCCTGATGAGGCTTCACCTCTCCTCCGATGCTCGGCTGCTTGAAGATGTACATGGACTGCACCGCCATCGGGCGCGTATACTGGAGCGACTTGAGGATGCTCTGCACTTGCTCCGAGTAACTCACTTTCTCGAAGACGGGGTCCAAGTTGTGCAGGTTGTGGCCGATCTTGTTCACGGCCCCTTCCAATGGCACTTTGAGCGTCTTGTGGTCCGGTCCGAACGCGTGCTCCTCGAAGAAGTAGCGGATCTTGTCCCCGGACTCCAAGAAGTAGGCGTCGTTCATGCGGCGCGTCTGCTCGTTGGTCGTGAAGATGGAGCGATGCTCGTTGACGTCGCACTGCGCCACGTACTCGCCAGCTTTGGCCCTCAGTTCGTCACAAGTGGATGGCGAAAGTGCTCGAGGGATGACCAGGAAGCCGTCGCGGTTGAAGGCGGCGAGTTGCTCCGGGGTGAGGCCTGGCATGATGGAGATAGCTGAGACTTTCGGCGATTGAGGGGTGCCGTTATCAGATCGTGGACCACCGAAATACCTCTTGCAGTTTATATGGGTACAGAGAGGTGAGAGAGTTTGGCGGTGGTGTGGGTTTAGATAACCTGTAATAACGAGTGAAGGGATGGAAAATGATATGGGTGCAGAGAAAATCGACTTGGAAGGGGGAGCGCTGGTGGCCACACGATTTGCAACGGTCACGCATGTTGAAGTTCTCGACAACAGTGTAGCCATCTCGTGTAACGGTCACTGCCTGCACTGAAGAGCGTCCTCGCCGTTGGATTTCTCCTACCCCTTCATACTGCCAAAATGCGCGTCACGTTGGCGTGTTGCTTGCCAGTGAGCGGTTTTGGGGCTTCCAGCGGCACTGAAAACGGCTACTGGTCTGGAGGGCGGACCATGCGTCTGGCGACTTGAACGAGTCTGCGTCTACCGGATCACGAGCCTGTTCCTTCAACGGTCTTATCCCTTGACCTAATGGTCTGCAGGATAGTGCCGTTTGCAGTTCTCTACTGGAAAGCAGCCTCCCAACGGCTTGACTGGCGAGTCCCATGTGCTGGCGTAACGAACTGAAGCAGCGAAACGGGGAGAAACGGATCGGCCACCACGCTTGCCTTGCCATTGACGGCCTTCGTGTTGTCGTGTGAAGTACTTGCAAGCCATTTTTCCATTGAGTCGTTTCGAGTTTCGCTCCTCTCCTTGAAACGCGGCCTGCGCTCATGGCCAAGGTTGGGACAGCGCACAAGAAACTTCCCATCGGAATCCTCAAGCAAGGCAGCAAGTCCCCACGCAATTCATCCGCTCGACGCTCACATCCGAACTCATCGACTATCTGCCGCGCGGTCTGCACCGAAAGCGTCAAGCACAGAAACGGACACTTTAACACGATGGTCTCCACCGCGTCAAGTGCCAAGAGCACTCCTTGCGGTCGTGGAGCGACGGGCCCTGCTCAGATTCTCCTCTCTCCAATTTCAGTCGCTCATCGGGTACGTGCTCAGCTTGCTCGCCTTGATCACCAGGTGAATTTTCGTGTTGGTCGGTAGCTCACAGTGTTCGCGTTGAATTTGCAGAGTCAAATGATGGAGAGTGACGTCGGGAATCCGTCAACAGGAAACGCGGTTCGAGATCAGTGGGTCGCCAACCTCATGAAGAAGCGGATGGCTGCAGCTGCAGGAATGGGCGCTCCGATTGGCAACGGGAATCCTTTGCCGCCATCAGCCCCAGGCTCCGCGACAAACACCTCCACAAGTAGCAGCAGGTCGAACAGCAACAGCAGAAGCAGCTCAGCGAAAAGGAACAGTCGGAGTCGCAAGACCGGCAACGGCCGAAATGGCGCACAGCTCAGCGCGATTGCACTTGAAAAGAGCCTGAATTCCCACCAGCGCAATGCACACCGACACAGCCAGTTCGCCACGATGTCTTCCGGGTTGATTGTGGACAGTCAGATTGCGATGAGTGACGCCGACGCACTCGCACTGGGCCAGTCGTCAATGTTTTTCAGCGGCCTCGGGTGCTTCGAGCTCGAATCGCCCTCGTTCTCGCAGCTCATGGCATCTTCTCTCGACGGTGAGTTCCCTTTAGCTTCGCCCGGGCCAGTGGCCTCCACCACGAAGAAGTCGAGGAGCAGGCGTAAAAGCACCACCAAGGCAGGATCCAAGAAGCGACCCACTCATTGCCTGGCACTTGATATCGATCAGCCAAAACCGCGCACCCCACGCCGCAAGTTAAACTGCGGTTCTGCGACCTTCGACGATTTCGATTTGGATTACAGCGTGGACTCGGTTTCTTCAGGTTTTCCTGGGGTTGGCACGCCCTCCAATTTCCGTGTCGATACTTTTGCACGAACACCCGGCAGATGTGGGGGCAGGAACTTGACTTCAGCGGAGCAGGAGGCTACGCTGACACGTTCCTCGACTTACCCACTCCCCGACTCTCGGAAATGCAGCTCATGTCGTCCTCGCAGCATTCGAACGTCAGCACGACCACTAGCAACAGCAGCAACCAATCCAACGACGAGCAAGATGAACAACTCGGCCACCCTCGGCTAATCCGTACCAGCAGTATCGAACAGGAAGGCTTGAGCCACTTCCTTGAACAGACCAACTTGGACGGCAACGACGGCGGCCATGGCGAGCAGCTGTATCAGCTCGCTTCAGCTCCTCTCATCAGTGCACGAAAATCTCCGTTCTCGGACGGCTCCTTCTTCACCACAACACCTCGCTCCGCCGCGGCTGCAGCTGTGGACGAGTGCTTCGGTGGTGGCAAAGCAGCTTCTTTCTCTTCTACATGGCCATCTCCGTCCCCGCTTGGCTCTCGGGCTGGTGCGTCTATGGCGCGACGGCGTATGACCCTCACGACCAGAAACCCGAGTTCGAAACCTTGATGGACGAGTACAAATTCACCGACATCGACCACGAGCTCGACAGTTTCTACCTGGACACCATGGAGGCCATCGGCAACGACCTCGACCTCATGTCCAACCAGGTCTCGTGAGGCTAACAACAACTACGCCATAAGCTTATGATAATAGAAACACAACACTGCAAAAGTCACACAGCAATTAAGGAGCTCTTCCCCTCTGTTTACCGACCCAAAAGCCTCTCCAGCTCCAGTTTTGCAGCCGTCGACGTCTATGACATGACGCGCTTGTGCAGCGCCTTCCCGCGGTGGTTGAACACGTGGAAGTCCGGGCTCGAGATGACCGTGGCCAGCGATCTACAAAAATATCACACAATTTAGTCCCCGACCTCATTTTCCCCTCTTTTTCAGCAAAATTTGGTCCACGCACCTCGAATGCAGCGCGTCGTTGGACCGAATGGGCAGCAGCTCCCCAGACGTGAGCAGGACGCCCACGAGCGCGATGAGGAAGGACGCCACGAGCTCCACCACCACCTATTGGACCAAAAATGTCTATTTTCAGCCAACCACCAGCACCAAATAAGAAAATCCTCTCTTCCGATTGGACGAAAAGGTACCTCCACGGGCGGCATCTGAGCATCCGCCGTCTCCGTGAGCTTCACGTAGGACTCGTCTTCAGAGGCAAATTACAGCACGAACACAGCGTCAATTGCCACGAAAATCACTGCACCAGAGAGGGCGAAGACAGGCGCGTACACATCACCGAGTAGTAGCCCGCGTGCACCAGCAGCAGCGCGCCAACACCGATCAAAAATTTGCCGAGAATCGCCATTTCGGTGAACTCAAATCTTGAAAATGGGCAAACTACGTCACCGTCCCAAAATGTTTGTATCAATCCTGTCATCCGTCATACTCAGACTCAGATGTTTCCCTCTCCAAGTCGATCATTTGCGTATCCTTTCCAAAATGATGTTCTGGGGTCGCGGAGGCGGCAGTAAATCCCCGTAGCGCCCGCTGCAAGCCACACCCAGCCTTCAAATCGGTCTCTGCAGAACGAGCAGATCGCGGCGGTTGCAATGGTACCAGCGGCGCCTTCGTACGTGTTGTCGGAGCAGAGAAGGAGCGAGTTGTTGCTAGCAGCACGTACCACTCGCGTCTCTTGGGTGGACGGAGGCTCCCAGACGTTTCCAGTCGGCAGTAATGAGTACCCTGCAACACTGACAGCTTGTGCTATCCCTAGCCATTGTCGTGAAGCTCTGGAGGGCGTGAACGCCGAGTTTTCCGGCTTTTTCGCAAGTCTGGACGAGCTCAAACGCAAAATTGTGGCTAACGACATTGAACTGACAGAGGAGGCGGTGGAAACTGCAGCAGAAGTTGAAGCCAATGGGAGGAGGTACCACACCATTTTTCAGGAGCTGCGCGAGCAGGAGACGCTGCTAAATCAGTGGCAACGGTCACGCAGTCCCAGTTTCAAGAGGCTGACAGGTCGTGAGCGGGAAATTGTCTTCCTGCTGGCATTTAGGGAGCTGGTGGCTCTACTGAAGAACACACAAGCAGCTGAACTTGTGTACCGTATTCAGTCGTTCGTGAAGCGAGCGGAAGTGTGGGATCTGCCGCTGATGCTGAGAGCTGTTGCTACGAGAGACCGACCAGGAGGACGCGTCCAGGAGTTCATCAAGAAGCTGGTCGAGCAGATTAAACACAGTGAGAAGCTGAGGAGGCTGTTGCAAGGGGACGATGGAGACAAGGTCTTGCACGTACGAGATCCGTACGGAGCGGATATGCTGCATGAAGTGTTGGAGGCGTTTTTGATGGAGAAACTGTACGGTAAAATGCTGACTCCGTCGAGTGAAGTGGCGACGAAGGATGAGCAGTTTCATGAGCGTATCGATTTGTTGGGGTTCGTGACGTTCAAGCACTTGGATCTGCCCATTCCAAAGACGGAAGAGCAGGAGCAAACATGGCATCGACTGGCGAGGCAGCTTGAAGCCATGACTCTGTGTCCGAGCCCTCGAAGAAAGATGGACGCGGTGTTGCGTGTTTGCCAAGATCTGACGACGTTTTTGAAGGTGCAGAATGGCGGCAGGTTCCCATCAGCGGACGAATTCTTGCCGGCATTGATCTATGTTGTGCTACGCGCCAACCCACGCGAGCTTCAGCGTAACATCGCATTTATCTTGGAGTACCGGAATCCTACCAAGCTTGTGTCGGAGCCGGGATATTTCTTCACGCACCTCGTCTCCAGCGTAGCTTTTCTCGAGGAGGTAAATGGCTCTCGTCTTACCATTTCGCCCGAAGAGTTTGACGAGGAACTGCGTCGAAGCAAGGAAAGTCTTAAACAGCGAGTCATCCGTCGTGAACTCGACCATGAAGTGGACAGTAATGCAAGCAGCAGCAGTACTGGAGACACCATGAACGGTACTACGAAGGCCTTGCAGAACGAACGTCATAAGCAAATTCTTCCACACCACGACTCTGACATCAGTAAAGAAGAGGAGGAGGAAGAGTATCTGCGTCTTCCAACTGTGCTGGAAATACGTGCCAGGCGTCTAGCTACTAACTAGACTTGAAGACCTTCAAACGTGCTAGCGCAGCTACGCAGGAAACGACTGGTGATTTATCAATTTTGCTTGGTACGTGACCAATCGCTGAGTTTTGTAGGGAGCCACGTTGTTGCCTTTCGTGATGTCTTCTTACCTCTTCTTGCTCCTGTCTGTACAGAAGACCAGTCACACGCAGTGTCTCGCGAAAGTCTGGAGTCTTATTTCTTTTCGTATTTTCCTCGCGCAGATCACCGTTCCGCTTGTATTCACTCCGCCTTCACGTTCCAAATCAACAAGCGGAACTGTCAACGAGCTGCGTGGGTGATTGTTTGCATTATGCGGCAAGTGTTTCAAGTAGTGGTGCGTCTTATACGTGCTAAGCGCCGTACCAAGCGTGTCGTGAGCCGAGCCAGCAGCGAGGAAGGGCCTGAAGCAAGTATTTCATCGATTCCAAATGGCAGCAACCGTGAAATTCGCGGGCTGGACAGCAATGCTGCAGAGGAGTTCGCAGATGAAACCAGAGCCAGGAGACCAAACAAAGGGCGTGTAATGTTGCGCTTTCAAGGAGGTCGCGCATTTACGCATCGTCAACAGCAGTTCACAGAGTGGAAAGATCAAGCGGTGAAAACTCTGAAAAGCTGCTATTCGCTCGCTCAACGTGAGTTTGCGTCATGGAGAGGTCAGTCCAAGGTTTCTTCGCGTCCACAGGATGAACGCAAGCTTTCCGAACATGACTCAGCAACAATTCCAGCTACAGAGCAGCAAGACAACTTCAACCTCAAGCGCAAACGTTCTAGTTCTCTTGACTCCGTCTCCAGCTTGAGCAGCTTGTCTTCCACCACGGATGTCGAAGAAGAAGGTCGCAAAAGCTACGTACACACCCCAAGTCGCAGCTCTTGAGACGAAAGACAGCGAGTTTGGATTTGCCGAGACCAGCCACGAGCGACTGCTACTAGTTGACATGTTGCCGCTGAACGACAGCGACGACGAAGACACCACCAGCTCCTCATCTTCCCACCTCCCGTACCGAACCACCACGATCGACGGTCGCCTCCACATCCTCCGAAACGAGTGGGTGTGATCCAAGAGCTCAAGGCCACCGACAACTGCTGTAAGCGAGAGATCCGAAGCGTAAGTCGACAATACCAACTTGCAGTCGTTGAAGTTGGTTTTGCCAGTCGCCCACGTTCATCCTTTAATCGGAGGACACAAGTTCGTCATGCTCAATGGGTTAGAAGCGACTCCGGCTCAGGAGACCAGGAACTTCTTGCGTGCCACTTCCGACGAGCAGCTGAAAACCCCGGACTTTACGGGGCTCGAAAGTAATGAAGCTGGGGGAACTACTGGCTGTGTATCACAAGGTTGTGCGAGAGGACTCGGTTTTCACAGCTTATCGAGTACGAAGGCAAATGAGAGCTCTGCATTGGTTGTACGCTACGCGCTATCAACGTTGAGCCAAACACTACACTCACATGAGTGATATTGTCGCTTGGTATCACAGCCTGTCCTGTGATTCACAGGAGATGACGTTCTGGTCGTGTGCACGTCGTACATTAGCAGCAGATCCCCACTTTTTGTCGTGGCAGCCGCGTCCACCACTTTGATCGTCACGAAAGGGTTCTGCAGCATGTCCAGCAAGGCCGACTTCAGGTAAATTATCGATTCGGTTTGAAAGATGCCGTTATCTCGCTCGTTCACATGGGCGATCAGCGTGAAGGTGAAGCTGTACTTCTTCCCGATGAGCGACTGCACCAGCGGTTCGTCCGTCAAAAGGTGTGGGAAAATGCGCTCGATGGTAGTGCGCGAGATCTGCACCGTGGTGGCACAGCAGGACTTGACGACATTCGCGCGTTTTTCAAGTTCCCGTGCTCGTCTGTAAGCGGGGACACGTCGATACTGAAACCTCACAGCCAACATTTTGCGTGGCATTCGTTCATGAGTTGCCACTGCTCCAGGTACTTGTCGCGGTCGGTGAAGTCGTTCGTTTCTCTTTAGGTCTTTGAGGACGAGCGTGGCGCTTCATGGGAAGTGATGACTTGGTATTCAGCCGTCAAGTCGGCTCTGGATCGGAAATTGTTCATGAAGTCCATGAGGGGTGAGGAGTTTGGGAAGGATTCGGAAGTGAGACTATGCAAACTCATGGATGCTGAACGGAAGCTTTTTCTCCTCGTGCTACTACAGAGATAGTCGATAATGGTAAGGAAAACTATCACACGTATCACCAGAGCATGATCTCTTATAAACCTCGCTGCTAAACCGATGGAGATGCAAGACGTGCCAGTGCTTTAAAACGGAGAACTAAGCAAAGTCGTCACTTTTTGCTTAGTCTTTTAGTATTTGGTTTGTGATGAGCGTTCCGTTCCTTGCTAGCACTGTGTTACAGGTATTATGTTTTGGTATGAATGGGAAGATGCCAAACTGTGAAATGCTACTTTCGAGATGGGCCGACTCGGTTATTTCTCGTTCGAGAGCAATCGTGCCACTGGAGCATCTCAACTGCATGCGGTGGTGTCTTCATCGCTCCGCCACAACAGAAATATATACTCTCTATCCATGAAAAGCTGTAATAATGGCAGCACATGTACAACTTTCATCGTTGCGAGTACCCTTTGTTTAGTTCGAGCGATTTCCATACATTTTTCTGTTTACAATACCCCGCAAGGTCTCCAAATTTGCCCGTTTCAGTTGAAAAGGGTACCGGTACTGTTTTCCGAATGCCCCACCGGCGATCCCTGTTCATTGGGTTTGTATTTGCTGTATGTTTTTCTTCACGCTGGGGAATATCTCGCGCACTTTTGGATCATGCGGTGATTATCTTTTAGGGGCTTTGTGGATTTGACTTTCTGGAAAGAGTGAACTTCCAGTACATTACATGCATGTACCACTGCTGAGTATGTAGTACATGTACTGTACCGTGTACAGTAGCAAATGTTTACTCTCTCCAGAAAGTCAAATCCACGAAGCACCCTAACAAATAATCACCGCACGAACAGGGGACCAAAACTACAGTACAGTACAGTACATGTACCGGCCTGAGGACGCAGCATGTCTTGAATGAAGTTTCTTCACCGAGTAAAAACGCGTCGGCCCATCTCGAAAAGACGCTTGGCAGCTTCCCATTCATATTTCGAAGCGGTCTTGCTCATGAAATGGAATGCACGGACGCTATTCACAAACCGAATAGTAAAAGACTAAGCAAAAAGTGACCCCGTGGACTTTGTTCGTTGCAGCCATGCAGTTGGTGATCAGTTCTCAATTTCCTTTCAAGCACTGACACCTCTTGCATCTCCATCGACTCAGCAGCCATGTCTCCAAAATACTATGCTCTGGTGATACTTGTGGTAGTTTTCTTTACCACTCTCGACGCTGCTGTGGCGGACACGGAGGCTAAATCTCAATCCATCGTCGCAAGCCCCAACAACAACAACAACGGAAGAAGGTCCCTGCGAGTCGACACGGCTAAGGATGACGATGACGAAGACGATGAAGACAGTGACGATTTCTCTGCTTCTGAAGAAAGAGGCATTTCCATTCGAGCACCGCGAAAAGATTTGGGGCCAAATTAACATGTTACAGTTAGGATTGTCTGTACCGCGCTACAGTCCGACCGGCAGGTCGGGCTGCGCCCCATGAAATAGGGTGGTAGGACATCTCCGTCACTGTAACGTCGTCAACTCGCTGGCCCCGTTCACCATTTGCGCTGCCACTGCAGATACAGATTCGCTGCACAGACGGGTGTACAGCTGGAAAACGTTGGATGCCCATCTGCCGTGGAACTGAATCGTGAGGGCATCGATGCCGGAACGGTACATGTTCGTCGCTCCGCCGGACCTCAGGGAGTGGGTGCTGTACTGACTCGAGTCTCTCCTCTCGCGCGTGCCGCGTCCCGGAGTGCTTTTGCAACGCGCGAAGCCGAGATGCACGACGATGCGCCCTCCTTGGTCACGAACGTGGAGGCGGGTGCTGTAGCTGGCAGCTGGCCTCTAGAGCGGAGGAGAAGGAGTGCGCCGAGGACGGGGCAGAGGAACGGGTGTCCTGACCGAGTTAGCATCCGCGCCACGGGCACACCGCCCTGGTTGGTCTTTGAGCCGCGTAGTCGGATACACACCGCTGTCGCGGCTCCTGGATCCACGGTGGAGTCACCGGACCCGTCAATCGCTGTGACGTCGGCAGCTTTGAGTGCGAACCATCGAAATGACGTGGCTGAAGTTGCCACAATTTCGGATCGCCGAAGAAAGAAGAAGAAGGCCAGACATAGAACCCCCACAGTGCTTGGTCCGCTGGATCCTGAAGGGTGAGTGCACGATAGCAAGCCTCGAGGAGAGCCACTGATACAGGGGCCTTCCGTTGGGATGGCGCATCGCACCGGCCCACCCCTTTTAGGAGCATGCGGACCTGTGGATGGTCTGCTGGGAACTCGAGGCCAGTTACGCGGCCGCTTGGGCTTTGGAGCCACGGGACTGGACATGTCCGCTGGAGGATGCCGGCGCTTGTGCTCGGCGTAGTACTCGTGTACTGAGAGCTTCTCAAGCGCGGGAGACAGGATGTCTTCGAGGCCACGGGCCGGTAGTGCACTCGGTGCGGGCGATGGGGAGCGTGAGACTGGGATCAGTCGTTGGTCAAAGGTCCTGAAGCAGTTGTGAGCCATACAACGGGCCGTCCGCCTGCTCGAGGAGTACTTGGATAGTTCTGGAGCGCGGTGCTTGATGGAAGGTGACCCGTCACACGCGTCGGTTGACGCTACCTCAATGAGGCGAATTGTCGAGTGACGACACGTGGTGTGAGTGTAACGGGGTTACTCGATAAAGTACGGTTGTGTAAGGTCACCCAATCTGGTGTGACAACACTCTCCCTAAAACAGTACTTTATACGTGAAAGTTAACAAAATATCAGTAGGTGGCTTCACAGCCAATAGATATGCATTAGACTAGGCTCTACTATAGTAGATAGTGAGACCTATAGATTTACACCAGGGCGGCTTTGCGGCCGATAGCAATAATACATTCAGTTCACCTTTAACCTTCAGAGTTTCATTGTCTTGTAAAGACTGTTACTTCTTGGAGCCTGTACGCTACTGTCGTACGCTCGTCCCTGTTCTTTGTATAAGAACGTCAAGGTAACCTACCTGCTTAAGAGACTCGCTGAGTCCGACTAAGTCTTCCTCTACGCTACAGTCTACGGCAGCCCCGCTGCAGCACCACTGCAGCGTAGTCCTCGCCTGTAACGCGGCAGCGTGCTTCCATCTTCGACTTGTAGTCTCGACGATCCCGCTTCCACTTCACAAGTGCCTCATGGGAGACTGACTCGATCATGGGCGGCTGAATCGGAGTGAAGAGTGGGACAGTCCCTGCCGGACCATCTGTCCCAGCATTTCGCATCATGCTGGCGTCTTGAATGTCCACCGACGATGACGATCAGGGTCAGTGTTGAAGTAGCTTCGGTTCCACTTGAGGCGCAGTCGGAGGTTGACAGCGTCGCAGAGTGGATGATTCTACTAAAGAATTCTTTGTAGTGTTTCCCGGGCCGAATACCACGAAACTCTAAGACCAGATATGCGGGGACCAACCCGCACGGAAATAGAGGCCTAGTGTATTGATGTAATGGCTATAAAGCCAAATGGAAAGTGAGAGATGTCCGACGGCCCGAGTAATGCTAACTAACTCGTGTCCACTCGGCATGCTCCCAGAGAGACGGACTGGCGTAGCAGAAGCCACCTGCATGCCAGCCGTGTAGAATATTCAACATGTAGCCATCTAAAGGAAACATGCAGTAGCTCATACTAAATCCTTATGCAGCCAACAAGGCACTGGTTGCCGTTGCTGGTATCACAGAGACGACTTCGTGTTCACGGCTGGAAGCCGTCGGTGTTGAAAAGCGGTTCTGTATCAGGGATGAGGAGCACCGGGCAGCTGCGTTTCGTGGTATGTATATTTTGGTATAGGGTAGGCGGGCTGCGGACTGCGCCCAACTAGCTCTAAATCTCACTCTATCTTTTGCGTTCTACTTCCTACTTGCCAGGAGGCCACTTTGGCTTCCACAGGTTTTGAGCCCAAATGCAAGACACCACCAGCGACACCGAAGGACGCGTACCCGAGGTGCCGCCCCCAGCCAGTCGCGAAAGGATTGGCATGGTGGACGACGCAGAAGAGAAAGTCATCGCCGCCACCCGCGAAAGGGGCAGCGGCAAAACTCCTGACACCAAGGTCACTGGTGGCGGGAGACAAGATGAAGATGGTGACACCGAACTACTGCAGCTCATGCATGGGCTGGCAGGACGTCTGGAGCGACTCGAAGAGTCACAGACGAAGCTGGAGAAGGCGCTCGAGGGCGACCAGAAGGCAAACAAGTTCGGGACACCGGCCGCGGACACGAGCCTGTTCGCGTCACAACTTGGACGAGGAGCGCGGATGACAATCGACGCGCTAGGAGGCTCGCCAAGGACACCACCCACGCCAACGGTGCCGAGAGCAGCGGCTCCTGCTCCTTACTTCGGGGCACAGCAGCCGGGATACGTGTCGAACCTGCAGCGCCTGTATGCCGCGACACAGGGCGCACCGATGCCGCCTCCACTGCAGCCTCCACTACCACCACAACCTCCTGCTGGACATCAGGGCCTTACTCCCGGGCAGGAGCGTGATCTGGTGATCAAGTATCCTGACGCGCGCCAGAAGAAGCTCGCGATACGGTCGTTTGATGGTAAGGAGCTCTACGTGGGACTCGGTTCGGGTTCCTGGAGTGGGGCCGACGTTTCGAGCGGCAAGTGGCACTGCCACAGTCAGCTTGCGGCTTCGCGTGGCCGGAAGATGTGAAGGTGGATCTGTTGGGTAATTACCTGACAGGCACAGCGGAACGGTACTACAATAAACAAGTCGTGGCTTGGTGGTCGCAGATGCCGACTTTGCAGTACATCATGGAGCAAATGTTGGAGATATTCAAAACTACGATCACGCCGGCACAAGCGATGAAGTTGTTCACGGCGCCGAAGGACCTCAAGCGGACCTGGCCTGAACACTACATGGATCTAGTGGCTATTTCTGAAGCCTTTGGCGGTGGAGCGGACTACCTGTCTCTGAATAATGTGGTGCACTACGCGTCTGCGGACCTACGTACCGTCCTGATGGCCAAGGTGGACGGCACGCGTGTCGACTACCTACAACAAGCTGAGGAATTGGCGCAGTTCGCGCAATCCTGGGAGCTGGAGACAAGAGGCAAGAATCTGGGGAAGGAGATCGTCGGAGCTGTTGGTGAGCGTCGAGGAAAAGAGACTCGGCGTTGTCACCAATGCGGACAAGTTGGTCACTTACGGGCTGCGTGCCCAGGAAGAAGAGACCGGAACATTCCTGACCTAGCTCTCGTCGTGAACGAGGGTGGATATGAAGGCAGGGAGGTGTGGATACGCGACAGTGGTTCGAGTAGACACCTGGTGAACAACGAGGATTGGTTGGACGACGTCGAGCTGTGCGCAGACGCGTGTGTGTAGCCGAACGGGGACCCGTTGCACATTACCAAGAAAGGGACGCTGACACTGAACGTGACGGCGCGCGGGAGAGAACAGACGATCAAGCTTTCGGAGGTGTACTACTCGAGGGAGGTGAAGCACAACCTGGTCTCATACGGCGTGCTGAACAAGAAGGGCTACAAGCTCGACGAGTCGAGTGAGCAGCGCGTTCTGGCCGCGAAAAGCGGTTGTACTGTCGTGTTCGACGTGGACTTGGAGCGGAATGTGCTCGTGGTGCACGCGAGCGTCGTGGGCCGCGACGAGTCGATGGCAGAGGTGATAATGACCGCACTTGAGGGTGAGGCGAACGGGTCGAACGAGACGTCCGCGGACGTGCAGAAGGGGACTCTGATCGAGTTTCACAAAAGGTTCGGTCACTGAACTTCGACGCGGCGGAGAGACTCGCGCGAGACCCGAGCTCGGGAATATTCCTGACATACCACAGGCGCGTCAACTGCTTGACGTGCGCCGAGGGGAAACAACCTAAGGATAGGCAGTCGCGGAAAGACACTGGTGATCACTCTCCGATCGACAGAGTTGGAGGGTGATATGCTCGGACCTGAAAGGCCCGATGACGCCAAGGGACAGACTCAAGAACCGCTACATGATCAACTTCGTGGATCACAAGTCGAATTACTGTAGGGTGTTTCTGGCGAAGACCAAGGACGCGGCGGCCAAGCTGTTTGAGCATTTTTAGTGTTCTTCGAGAAGAAGTTCGACTGTAAGATCCATGTGTTGCGCACGGACTCTGGCGATGAGTACCAGAACGTCGATCTCTTCTGCAAGCGCACGGGCGTGGCGAGGCAGCGCAGCGAAGCGCGGAACCAAGCCAGCAACGGGAAAGCGGAAAGGACGCATCGGACCATAATGAACATGGCCAGGTGTATGATATTTGCCTGCAGGCTGCCGCTGTCGTTTTGGGGGACGCTGTTCAGTACGCTGCGTACATACTGAACAGGTCGCCCACCAACTCGAACCCGGGACGTGTGTCGCCCCTGAAGCTTCTCACGAAGCAGACTCCTCAGCTGGGAGAGATCGTGGTGTTCGGCTCACCCTGCACGGTGCACCGCGACCCGCGAAACAAGAACTTCTCACAGCAGCTCAGCCCGGCATGATTGTTGGGATAGGATAGGAGACGAAAGGATATCGCGTGTACCTGCCAAAGGACAAGGTGGTCGTGACCACACAACACGTGAAGAGCATTGAAACTCTGGATAAGGAGCAAAATGAACAGGTACAACGACTGTATCTGGATGACAGCGACTCTGAGGAGGAGCCGGATCGAAACGGCGCGGAAACTGCTGCGGCACCCTGAGGGGGAAGTCGCCCTGAGAGGCGCAAGAAGAAGAGCTCCAAGAAGAAATCCAAGAAGAAGACCTGGACTCGAGAGCGACCGGTGACGCGTTCAGCCGGCCGTCAGCAGCAAGGAACTGCGGGCACGAGTGCTCAGCAGGAGGAGTCTGCAAGAGATGTGGTCAATAGCGTCGTCGAGCCGACCCGAAGAACTATGGGGAGGCTACGCGTAGCCAGAACAAGGTGGGCTGGATGGACGCTATGGTAGAAGAGCTGCGAGCTCTGGAGGAGAACGGAGTGTGGGAAGTGGTGAAGATGCCCGAGGGCGTGCACGTGCTACACACTAAGTGGGTCTTTAAGACCAACCTGGACGCTGAGGGGCTCATTGAGCGCCTAAAAGCGAGACTCGTTGCCTGCAGGAACGAGCAGGCGTTGGGGTGAACGACAACATCACCATCGCCGCCGTCATCGACATGACCAGTGTCAAGTTCATATTCTCACTGGCGCGCAAGTGGCGCGTACCTGCCAAACACGGAACGTTCCGAACGCGTACGTGAAGGCAGAGAAGGAGGCAGACCTGGCGATCTTCATTCACCTCCCGAAGGGGATGGTGATCTCAGATGAGGTTCGTGAGAAGCTCGGAGTCGCGAGCGACGACGCAATCGCGCTGGAACTGAAGAAAGCGTTATATGGGTTGAAACAGGCGGGCCGCCTGTGGAACAAGTTGTTGCACAAGAAGTTGGTGGAGATCGGGTTCGGCCAGAGCCTCACTGATATGTGTGTCTACTTCGGGTGGCGTCGAGGAATCCTGCTGGTAGTGGGCGTCTACGTGGACGACCTGCTCGTCACCGGCACGCAGCAAGCGGCGGTGGACGTATTCTTCGAGGAGCTCAGTGAGTTCTCTGTGAAGGACTTGGGGAAAGCGAGCAAGTTCCTGGGGATGCGCGTCACCTACGACGACAAGGACGGCTACGAGTTAGACCAGAAGGTGACGATCCTGGAGATGTTGAGGACTTCGGCATAGAGCAGGCGCACGGCGTACGTACTCCAATTGGGCCGGAGTGGAATGAGGTCCGCGGACCTGAGAGCTAGAAGCTGCCAGTCGTCGGAGGAGACGACGTGGTGACTGTGAAGAAGTTCCAGTCGTTGGTAGGGAGCTTGATGTGGATCGCGCGGTGCACGCGCCCCGACATCATGTTTGCTGTGCACAAGGCGTCGAGGCGCACGCACGACCCCACCATGGATGACTGGAAGTTGGCTAAGAGGGTACTGAGGTACTTGGGCGGAACGCGCGAGCTGCGGCTCGAAATGCGCGGAGATCGGGGAGCGAAGGAGCTGCTGGAAGTTGTCGCGTACAGCGATGTAGACTACGCTGCCGACAAGGAAGATCGCAAGTCCGTCACGGGCGGACTGGTCACGGTGGACGGGATGCCCGTCAGCTGGATGTGCCGGAAGCAAGGGGTGTCTCCTCTCGACGATGGAGGCCGAGTACACCGCAGCCTCGGTGATGGCGACGGAGCTTCTCGGTGTTCGGGAATTGCTCGGTGAGTTGCGCGTCAAGCACGAGCAGCCCATGCCGCTACGTGTTGATAATCAGGCTGCGCTCAAGCAGCTGGATGGCGAGGGCGCGTCCGCGAAGGCGAAGCACATCGACGTACGCATCAAATTCGTGGGCAGCTACACACAGCGAGGAGTCCTGAAGCCGGGGTATCGCGAAGGCGAACGGATGCCGGCGGACTTAATGACCAAGGCTGTCGAGGCGCCGCGGTTGGACGCCCTGAGGGGCATGATCGGCCTGCACTGAGGTGTGGTCGATTGGACGCTCTGCGGAGCATGGCTGGACTGCACTGAGTGTAGCCAGCGGAACGTCCTGCGGGACGGATGTCGGTTGGCGCTGAGGCGTCGGAGACTGTCGAAGATCGCTACTCTACACTGCCGGTGAGGAGGAGTGTTGAAAAGCGGTTCTGTATCAGGGATGAGGATCACCGGGCAGCTGTGTTTCGTGGTATGTATCTTTTGGTATAGGGTAGGCGGGCTGCGGTCTGCGCCCAACTAGCTCTATATCTCACTCTATCTTTGCGTTCTACTTCCTACTCGCCAGGAGGCCACTTTGGCTTCCAACAGTCGGACACCTCTCAGTCGACCTGTAACTCCTAACCAAGACATCACTTGGCGCCAGTGTCAGCCTGACGCCACACTGGATGTCTGGTGGAACTTCACTTGAAGGTTCGCAGCGATGAGCCCAAGCTGTTATACCAGGATTCCACTACACACTTGCACGGTGAACGCATCATTCAGTGAACCTCTAAATGGACGCCGCCCGGTTTGGGAAAACTGTGAGGTTGAGCGCATCAACTTTCGCGAGATACCTGTTTTTCGTACTGCTGCTTCATTGCCTCCCGGAAAGTATTAAAATCTTCAATCCGCACGGATACAGAAGTAGCTGACGTCACTGCGTTGCCGTCCTCATCCACGAGCTCGAAACATTTCCGCGCCATTACTTAGTACGTACACGGAAAATTCGAGAATACTGGTCAACAGGCCTCAAATTGGGCATTTTGAAGAAAAAAAACGTCAAAAGCTTCATGGAAAACAACAAAACTGCAGGTACAGTAGAAAAAAGTCAAAAAGTTCTCAAAAACTGTGTTGAAACGTCAAAAATAAGGACCAAGGAAATTGCGGCACTGAATATTCACGAAAGTCTAAGCTATCGGAGGGTATTATGATACTCGAATTCATTCATTGCACACTGTGTCTCATCCGCACAGCATTTGAGCGCTTCCTTTACCAACTTTTATCACACTTCCGTCCATCGGGTACGTCACGTGCGCCATCGTGTTGGAGCCGTTCTCACCCCTTGGCATTTTGACTTCAATGGCCTGCAGGCATGACCACAATCTAGAAATCTTATCGGAATGCTGTCAGATTTACTAAGAAGACGATCCTACGGAACTAGCGCTTGGCCACAATCATGGCATACTCTACTGGCTTCATTCTTTACACGCTGATAGCCCGTAAATGACGATCTTATCGAGCTGCTGTTGGCCAACATGCTTCATGGTTGAAGCACTCCAAGAGGAGCAGATCACCTGGTTTCCGGGGTTTATATCATAACTGGAGCAGACAGCTCGACGCCAACGCTGGATCCACAAATTGCTGCTACCACTGCGTTCCTTAGCGCAGGTACTCCAGAATCCGTTGAAAAATATGAATCGTTGGACTCATAAACACCATGCAAGGCACGAACTCGTAGGTAAATCGTTTGAAAACAATTGACTATCAAAAAGTTACACAACAAACTACACTAGGTTCACGCTTATTCGCGCTATCGTCTCACGCATAGGTGACGGTGCTGGGCGAGTACTTGCAGAGGTTGCCCGAAGGGCCACACCGGCCTCGTCCGGCTCACCGCCCGAAGTCGTGCCGTCCGACCACGCGCACACGTTGATCTTCTTGCCCTTGATCTTGATGTTCTCGAGCGTGGCCTCGTCGCCCCAGTTCTGGTTCACCGTCACGAGGCTCACGCGGCCGTTAACGGCGTACACGTTCTTCACGATGACCTTCAGTCCCTTGTTGCCGCACGTGCCGCACGAACGGTAGAGCTTGCCGAAGTCCTGCACGTAGAACCCTCGATGGAGACGGTACCCTGGCCGTTGTGCTGCACCACCTTGTCGGTGGCCGAGCGTGCACCGCCACCGATGACCTTCGTCACACTGCCGGACGAGCCGCCTTTGATGCTGAGTGCGTCCTCGCACACGTCGTCCCACCACACGTTCTCGATTGTACATCCGCTCTGCTCGCAGTGCACTCCCTCCATTTGGTCCTTGCCAATGATGACGTTCTTGAGCGTACCACCGGGTTCGACACGGAAGACGGCGGTCTGCCATCCACTTTCCTTCTGACCGGCGCACTTGACGTTCGAGCGCTGGTACCTCTTCATTTTGCCGTCGAACACCTCGCCATTCTTGACAATGTGCGGCTCGGTGAAGAACTCGTCACCTGTGCTGGTAGGCCACGACCCAGTCGGCATGGGGCCCCCTCGGAGCGCATGGAAGCACCCGATGCGAGGGCGGCGGTGGCGGCGATCGCAACAGCGAAGAATGAGAAGGCGTTGACCATGCTTAGAAGTTACTGAGATCGACTCTCGAAAAGTTGGTCGGGTGGTTGGGCGAAGAGCGCAAATTGAATAATGGGGAACGGGACCGCCACAGCGATGAGCCAACGAGCCAAGCAAAGCAACTACCTGGAACCTCAATCAAATCCTGTCGTTATGATCGCGTGGCGGATCCGGGGTGTCAGATGCCAACCCAACGCACTGCTGTTCGTACATGTTGTCTGTAAACCGATAGCCGATACAGTAGACAAGAGTCGACCAGCACTGCTCTGTATGGGCGGGGATGCCAGCAGGCGTACGGATGTCTGTACGACGAGGCGGTCGATCAACGCTGCCAACGTAGCGGTGGTCGTTGGTGCGTTCAAGTCATGACTAAGGAGCTCACACTCAGTACGTGAAGTTGCTATACCGCGACAGCACTACGTAGTACGTACAGTGTACATGTACATTGTATTAAAATACTGCTGCGCGTGGCAAGTCCACCGTTGCAAGATTCCGTCTGAGCAACCGGGCATGCAACTTTGATGTGCACCAGGTGGCGACTACACCAAGACCACAAATTCGCGAACGAAAACGGTGGGGGCGAAGGGATACGGACGTGGTGGCATACATGTATCGCGCGCTCGATCACTGTGGCGCCGACGACACCAAGTTGACAGCCCCACTTGAACGCAATTTGTGATCGTAGCAAAAACTACTAGTAGTTGAGGAAGGACTCAACGAAACTACTAACGTTATACTTAGTATTGAGGAAACTTCATGATCGAATCCATTACTTCGATTAAAGGGGTTACTTTTGGGACATACACTCGGGTGGTCGAGCGATTATTACGCCGACCGCGTTGCTACGACAGCGCTGCGCTGGTGTCGCGTCGCCGCTACAACTGGTAGCAAAACATCGGGTCCTCGCGAATGAGTCGCCACGATCCGATGGATACCGTACATTGCTTGTATCCACACAAACTCACATCGCTCGGATCGTGGCGACTCATTCGCGAGGACCCGATGTTTTGCTACCAGTTGTAGCGGCGACGCGACACCAGCGCAGCGCTGTCGTAGCAACGCGGTCGGCGTAATAATCGCTCGACCACCCGAGTGTATGTCCCAAAAGTAACCCCTTTAATCGAAGTAATGGATTCGATCATGAAGTTTCCTCAATACTAAGTATAACGTTAGTAGTTTCGTTGAGTCCTTCCTCAACTACTAGTAGTTTTTGCTACGATCACAAATTGCGTTCAAGTGGGGCTGTCAACTTGGTGTCGTCGGCGCCACAGTGATCGAGCGCGCGATACATGTATGCCACCACGTCCGTATCCCTTCGCCCCCACCGTTTTCGTTCGCGAATTTGTGGTCTTGGTGTAGTCGCCACCTGGTGCACATCAAAGTTGCATGCCCGGTTGCTCAGACGGAATCTTGCAACGGTGGACTTGCCACGCGCAGCAGTATTTTAATACAATGTACATGTACACTGTACGTACTACGTAGTGCTGTCGCGGTATAGCAACTTCACGTACTGAGTGTGAGCTCCTTAGTCATGACTTGAACGCACCAACGACCACCGCTACGTTGGCAGCGTTGATCGACCGCCTCGTCGTACAGACATCCGTACGCCTGCTGGCATCCCCGCCCATACAGAGCAGTGCTGGTCGACTCTTGTCTACTGTATCGGCTATCGGTTTACAGACAACATGTACGAACAGCAGTGCGTTGGGTTGGCATCTGACACCCCGGATCCGCCACGCGATCATAACGACAGGATTTGATTGAGGTTCCAGGTAGTTGCTTTGCTTGGCTCGTTGGCTCATCGCTGTGGCGGTCCCGTTCCCCATTATTCAATTTGCGCTCTTCGCCCAACCACCCGACCAACTTTTCGAGAGTCGATCTCAGTAACTTCTAAGCATGGTCAACGCCTTCTCATTCTTCGCTGTTGCGATCGCCGCCACCGCCGCCCTCGCATCGGGTGCTTCCATGCGCTCCGAGGGGCCCCCATGCCGACTGGGTCGTGGCCTACCAGCACAGGTGACGAGTTCTTCACCGAGCCGCACATTGTCAAGAATGGCGAGGTGTTCGACGGCAAAATGAAGAGGTACCAGCGCTCGAACGTCAAGTGCGCCGGTCAGAAGGAAAGTGGATGGCAGACCGCCGTCTTCCGTGTCGAACCCGGTGGTACGCTCAAGAACGTCATCATTGGCAAGGACCAAATGGAGGGAGTGCACTGCGAGCAGAGCGGATGTACAATCGAGAACGTGTGGTGGGACGACGTGTGCGAGGACGCACTCAGCATCAAAGGCGGCTCGTCCGGCAGTGTGACGAAGGTCATCGGTGGCGGTGCACGCTCGGCCACCGACAAGGTGGTGCAGCACAACGGCCAGGGTACCGTCTCCATCGAGGGTTCTACGTGCAGGACTTCGGCAAGCTCTACCGTTCGTGCGGCACGTGCGGCAACAAGGGACTGAAGGTCATCGTGAAGAACGTGTACGCCGTTAACGGCCGCGTGAGCCTCGTGACGGTGAACCAGAACTGGGGCGACGAGGCCACGCTCGAGAACATCAAGATCAAGGGCAAGAAGATCAACGTGTGCGCGTGGTCGGACGGCACGACTTCGGGCGGTGAGCCGGACGAGGCCGGTGTGGGCCCTTCGGGCAATCTCTGCAAGTACTCGCCCAGCACCATCACCTATGCGTAAGACCAAGAGTAGTTGTAGTGCATAAAACAGTGAAATAGAGAAAACTTGATGTTTGTCCCCAACAAAAACTTATCGTTTGTGCTGTTTTGGTCGTAGCAGTTAGAATGTGGGAACGGAGTCTACAAGCTTGTCGCAAGCAGGAATCGCTTGCCCGTCCCAACATTCTCTCACTTGTCCGGGTTCGACTTCACAATCCATTTTCCAACGACCAAGTTTCAAGAGAAGTATCCGCTGCAATGGTGACTGGGAGTGTCAAGGTGTACGTGGCGTGCACGTCGGTGTTGTATCTCAAGTTCCTGGTCGCTACAATGGTCCAAGGCTCCAAGAAGTTTGTGGTTGGTGGACGTCCGCCTGAGGATTCCAAGCTTCGGGCGGCCGAACGCCCCAATCCTTTGGTATGGCGAACAAGCCCGGCGATTCCAAGACGCTGGAGGTTGCGCACCGCTGGGGAAGTATCGTCATGAACGACTTGGAGTCCATTCCGTTTGCGCTCCTGATCTTCGGCGCGGGTATCATGGCCGGTAGCGACCCCACGATTCACTATCGCGCGATGGTCGCGTTCACGGCGGCGCGCTGTGTGCACACGTACGCGTACGCGAATGCGATGCAGCCCATGCGCTCGCTCAGCTACGGAGTGGGGGTGATGGCGACTCTGGCTGGTCTGGGCAACGCCGTGACTGCTATTATGTAGTTGGTACGAAAGCCTTCGCAAAGTTCACGTGTTTGGCTACGTGGGGAAGACAACAATAGGAAGCTCCGAAATGACAATACACGCTTGAGTTGAAGCTGTTCCTGGTAATAATGGAGTGATTGTCTTACCCAGCCAAGGTTTTGCTGGGAGAAGAACACTCGATTTGAGATACACATCGCGTAGAGACCCGCTTAGCATTTGCGGTGCCGAGCAGTCGTTCAGTTTCCAAGTCGCCATCAAGTGCTCAAGCGAGATTACCTGAAATGACTGCGCTAATGGAGCTCAATGCTGCGGTGAAGACGTACTCGACGTGCTCTCTCATCCTGTTCATCAAGTTCTTCATCACCGTGTCGATCCAAGGCAAAAAGTCATTCGCTGCTGGTGCTCGACCGCCTGAAGACAACGGACTGTTGCGTCAAGAAGGACTTCCTGCCCAGAACTACGGGATGGTGGATGCCGACGAGACTGCGTCCGAGGAGCTCACAAAGGCGCGCGCCGAAGACTTCCGCTGGAAACGGGTGGTGCAGAACGACCTGGAGACCATTCCACTAGGACTGCTGGTGTTCCTCGGGTCGGTGGTCGTGGGTGGACAGGAGGAGACCAACTGCGCGCTCATGGGCATCTTCACTGCTGCCCGCATCGCGCACACGTTCGCCTATGTGAACCAGAAGCAGCCGCACCGGGCTCTGCTCTGGACCCTCGGACAGTTGTGCGTGCTCGCCAGTGGACTCAACGGCTTCATCTCGTTCCTCATCTAAGACAAGTGGGGGTAAATATACACGTCCGTTTGACTAGTTAGGGTGCGACCAAACCGCGTGGTTACAGTACGGAGTTCTCGAGCTGGTTCATGTCCTCCTCAATGCTGCTGTCCGTTTTGAGATGACCGTGTTTGGTCATGAGGGAGGCTTCCAGCAGCTTCATGGCCACGAAAGGGTCTTGTGCCATCTCCAGCATGCTATTGCAGAAGTCGACCTGCGACTCATGCTGGAAGATGCGGCCATCTTTGAAGTGAAAAACTTTGTCGTACTGAATGGCGTACTCCTTGCCAATCAACTGCTGCGCGAGCACTTCATCCTCGACAATACGCGGGAAGAGCTTCTCCAGGGTCGCGCGGCTCACGCGGAAGCGCGCCACAGCCTTGGCCAACACTTGGACAGCTCCATCCTTCGACGACAAGTTTTCGTTGATGACGACAATGTCGTGGACGAACACGCACATGGAGGTGTGACTCTCCGTGCACATCTTGTACTGACCCAAAAACAAGTTCACCCCTGGAATTCAGTGCAGATGGCGTCCTTCCTCATGATCCCTCGAAGGAATGCCTCGGCCTGTCTGGACTGCTCCGGGTGGCCCACGGGGTCAAACCCGTTGGCGAAGTGCACGTAGAAGTCCTTGGTGAGGTCGATGGCGTTGGCCACCGCGTTGGCACGACCATTGACAAACGCCGAGTCCATCAGAAGACGTCGACGCTGCAGTGTCTCGATCTCCATCTGCATGGCCAGCACCTCGTCCCGCAGTGTTAGAGCGCCTTCCTGTTCCGCTTGATCTTCGATTGCGTCCTGATTCTCTACGTCGTCCTCTTCGCTGTCGCTGTTGTTCTCCACTTCCGGTTCGTTCTTTTGCTGCCGCCGCGCGCTGCGTCTCTCTCGCTTGATAGAGTTGCAGTTAAGTGTCCGTCCTCGAGTGCGCGGCCGTCGCTGGGGTCCAAACAACACAGCAGCGCTGTTGGGTCTGAGTGCCAACGTCGTTGTCGATGCGGCTGCGTCGTCTCCGTTGCAGGGCATCCAGGAGCGGCGCCGGCGGTAGGCCGCCTCGCTCTGGAACAGCATGTGCATGATGCTGCGAATCAGTCTTGTACTACTCGACCTGGGTGGGACGCGGCAAAACCTAAAGTGAGAGCTCGAATCAGCGATGACTGCGTTGATGTGCCGTTCCAGAATGTATTAACGTATGCAAGGTCGGTTAGCTGAAGTTGAAGCGACTGCGAGAAGAGTGAACACGGTCGAAAATAGTCTGAGAGGGTCAGGGTGCCGGGATGCAGGCAAAGTGGGCGGCTCCTAACGTTTCACACGAGCTGCCACCTTACGGCCATCAAACACGGCCACTGTCGTTGACATTCGTGGTTGGTGCTGAACCTGTTCAACACGTGTTCAGCACCCGATTGACCTTACCCAAGGTTGATTAAAGTAACGCCTGGCGACACTTTAAATCCATCGACCGCACGTCGCGGACCAGGAGACGGCGACAACCACTATACGACGTGCTCTACATTCAGCAAACGAGCCCAGCGCCTTGCTGGACGTATACGCCGTGCCGTGCCCGTGCGGACGCTGTCCCTCGTCAAGGGAGGTTCTGCACACGAGGACGCTCCTTCTTCGAGCGCGTGCCCGAACTGGACTTCCGACTGCTCTTCTTCGACGATTTCTCCTTCGCTCCCTCGTCTTTCTTGTGCTTGTGCTCCTTCTTGCTTTTGTCCTTATGCCGCCTCGTCGACGAGCCAGAACCATTATCGTCTGCGGCCACCGGCGCGGAAGGAATCATACGCATAGCCTCCTCTTGCGCCTTGCGGATGGCTTCCATCACATCTGACGTCCCAAAAGAAGACTCGGCGACTGCAACACCACCGGAAGGGGTAACAGAACGTTCGTTCTCAGTCGCCACAGCATCAAGCGCTGCATTGAGCCGACGCAGGTCTTCCTTCTGCTGACGTTTTCGCTCAGACCTGCTCTTCTTGTTGAGGTTGTAGTTGGCAAACCGCTCCTGGTCTTCTTCATCGTCGTCGCCATCGCTTGACTCCACCATTGCTCTCCTATTGTTTAAACTCTGCTTCATCAATTGCTTAGCTCCTCCTGTCGGCTCAGTGTAACGTGGCGGTGCATCTTCCGAGTTGCTGTCGCTTTCATTTAAAAACGCCTCGAGGTCATTCCTTGGAACGACAGTCATGAAATCAGGAGCCAACGCTGTAGCTGATTTCTTGACAGGGGGCTCTTGAAGATCTGACAACTGCAGAGCTGTAGACTCCTTCTCGATGTCGCAGTCTTCATTTTCGAAGCCCTGAATCAAGCTCTGATGCACATCTGAGAGCGATGGCACACCCTGGCCTGGTATCGGTAGTGATGCTTGAAGCGCAGACAGTGAAAGTAGATTGCTTGATTCCTCTGCATTTCTCTTGTGGAAATGCCCCATTCCTTCCTGACTCTCCGTTGCAGAATTTTGCACCCCCATTGAAGCTGGCATCACAACAATACGCGATGAAGTTGTCTCGAGAGTTGGCACGGACGCTTGAAGAGACGACACTGACAATCCTGCCGCACCACCATCTGCTCCTTCGTCAGTCTCTTCAGCACTCATTAAAACCTCAGGATGATGGTGAGCCGAACTGGGCGGCGGAGAAATCTGCGCTACTGGAATTTCGTTTTGTACGTGTCCATCCTGGCCTTCTCCGTCACTGCCATTACCTTCATCGGTGAGGGATGTCTTCAAATCGTCTGTGTGGGCACCGTTCTCATCACCAGTCGCTGAGGAGACATCGCCCTCGTCTTCAGCAGGCCCGTCGGCCTGATCATACGTGGCAACACTAACGACTTCTGGATCATTATCCAGGTTTACAGCCAAGTGGACTTCATGGTCACTGTCTGGTTGAATTCGCATATCCACAGTCTCGATCGGACTAGATGGGCCACCATCAATTTCCTCGGCTTTGCTCCCCTGGGGTGGTACATCATCACCACTGTCCTCACCGGGGAATACGTGTAATCTGGATTCTTTGGGCTCTCTTGTCTGACGGATACATCTGCATAATCTTGTTTATCACGACCCATCGCTTCTGAACCCGTTGTTTCAGACACTTCACTCGAGGACGAAAGATGCTGCACTTCGGTTTCTCCATGCGTTAATGCCACACTAGCTTCCGGCTGTGGTACAGCAGTAAATACATCGCTCTTGTGTTTCGGACTTGAATGGCGGATTGAAGAAGCTAAAGAAGAGGTGGGTGGAGCTGCCGGAGGAGTTGGGCTAACCGCGCCAGTATTACCACTGGATGAAGCAGACGAAGTCTGTTGAGTTGAGGCGCCCTCCGGAGGACTAATCGGCTGTTGTCGTGATGGAGACCCTGGTTTGCTTCTTTGGTTTGGATGGGGCGACGATGCGGGATGGGGCGACGATGCGGGAGGGTGCGGTGCTGGTGCTCTTGGCACTTCCTGGCCTGCAGTAATTGCGTGTTTAGTGGCTGCACGACGTGGGGAACTCTTACGGGGTCCCTTCTCCTTTCTCCTTCTTTGTGTTCTCACTGTTTCACTTTCATCCGAGTCTGAAGAATCCGAGTCAATAAAACGCTGCTTGTGGTAAACGCCACTAAGAGCCGTCTTCATCGCGCCGTCCACAGGCGCCACAACAACGTCTTCGTCATACTCGCCCACGTCGCCATCGCTATCATCCTCGGAGTAAAAGTGATCCAGGTCGCTGATGCGCGTTTTCGGCACTTTGAAGTCCTCAAGATGAATCACCTCTTCCGCGGATGCCTTCCGGGGACGACCCGAGGTGGCATTGGTCGCTGCAGGAGCATTACTGCTTCGCTCCACGGGTACGACAGGCTTATCATCAGTTCCAGCGACACTATCTTCAACCACGGCGTCCGAGATTGACACCACGCTCTCCTTGTGCTCGAACAATAAAGGAGCCGCTGCCATCATAACAGCGCTACTGCTTCGTGCGGGTAAATCCCCTGTGTCTACAGTCTGCTTGGTCTCTTGCTCCTGTGGTTTAGCTTCGGTGGAGATTGTAGCCGCTACAGGCACCGGATGCCTTTTCGGAGGTGTTTCAGCGCCATTTTCTTTACTTACCACGCTGACGTCATCGTCTGCAGCTTCGTCATTGATCGACTTTGTATCATCTTGATTCCACCCTTCCCTGCTTGGTAGCTTCAAGGAGCCATTTCGCGAAGACGTGGGTGGCGTGTTACCGTTACCAGATCCACGTCTTCCTGTGCGTATATCTGAGCCCGTAGCTTTAATGTGGTTGACATAGTCCGCGTAGCGCTGCTCACTAATCGTAGCTTGTACGTCATGTTTCAGGTGCGCAAATTCGGCTTCCACAATCCGCATCTGCTGTCTGATCGTCGCCAACTTCAGCTGCAAGAACGGGATGCCAAAGTACTGGTGCAGCGACTTGAGTCCGTAGCAATTGAGCAACGAGCACTCGAAATACAGCAGCTCCATCGGCCGTCTCCACTGCTGCTGTTGCGGCCTGTCACTCGATCCATACAGCAGTTCCTGGATATCTTCCTTGAAAATCTTCCTCTGCGCTCCCTGATCTCTAAAATTGCCAAGCACCAGTGTCGGAATATGCACCGGAACATTGTCCAGCTGCTGCTTGACATACTCCAGTGTATCCCACTTGGTCACATCCAGCAAGAAAATCACACCATGCGCTTCGTGGTACACGTCCACCGTCGAGGCGTCCACAACAGCCACCGAGTGGGTTCCGTTCTGCATGGAAGCTGCTGCCTCCACCGCCGCCGCCGAAGCCTCCGCCGAGAGGTTTCCTCCCTTTTGCAGCCCTCCATGCTCCACGGCAGCAATTTGAGCCCCGAAGCAGCTTCTCCCCGTCTCCTTCAGCATCTACAGGTACGAACCCTCTGTCCACGACGTCCCACACCTCACACTTCACATTTTCCTCTAGATTTTGTCGGAAACTCCAGTTGATTGTGGCCGATTGCAGCTGCGGCGTGGACTGGTGCGACTCCGGGATGGGCTCGCCCTTGAGTCGCTGGAAGAGCGACGTCTTGCCTGTTCCTTTGGCGCCGCGCAGCAGCAGCTTCATGTTGTACGTGATGCCGCCCCGCACGCGGCGGCGGATGGCCTTGTCCATGCGCTGGATCGAGCGCTCCTTCTTAGGGTTTGAACTAGGGTTTCCCTTAGGGTTTCCGCCGAGGTTGCCGTTGCTGCTGGTCCTTCGCTGTTGTGGGGCGGGGAAGCCATCGAGGCCGGCGGAGAGCGCGCGTTGAAGCTCTGCGCACGGCGGGAGAAGCCTCCGGTAGGCGTGGAGGGCGTGGAGGGCTGCACCATGCCCGAGTTCTGCGGACTCACGTCGCCCGCCCCCGTGGGGCGACTCACCTCGTTGCCCATCGTGCGGAATGCGGAATGTTGCAGAATGCGGTTGTCACTGAAATGGAGGGATTTGTTTCAGTGATGTCAAGAGTGATGGTTGGTGTAGTGGCACATAAATTGCACTTCAACCTGACAAGATCGTCGGCAACCTTGCCATTTCGGAATTTGCCGTCTAGAGCGCAAGTGAGGGTTATGACGAAGAAGAAGGCGACGCTGGAGCAGCTGGAGCGACTCTGCACCGAGGGAAGGAAGGACGAACTCAAGAACGCCCTGACGTTGTGTCGCTTTGACGACCTGCGCAAGTTCCTCAACGCGTTGGACGTCAAAGTGCGCAGCAAGCAGTACGCAGCCTATCGCACCAAGGAAGACCACGTACAGTTGCTGATGCAAGTGCTGGAGAAGAAGGCGACAGGTGGTAGGGAGTTTGAAGTGGTGGCCGCTTCTCCGCAGAAGGAGGAGGTGGTCGAACAGAGCAGCGAAGAAGAAGAAGAAGAAGAAGAAGAAGAGGCTGGTAGCAGCAAGGAAGAGCCAGAAAGCGAGCAGAGCGAACGCACTAGTGTGAACCAATTGGCAGGGCTACTTGACGCTGGTGTTCAACCGCCCCTAATGATGCAGACCGGGTGTTCTTGGTGCAATGCATCAATGCCACGAGCGATGTGTTGACGAACGTGGAGAGGAAGAAAGAACAAGTTCCGGGTCTGAAGCGGACGCTTACCACTGAGTTAGCGTACTATGTGAAGCGCTTGAAGCGCATCCAGGAGAAGGACGGCGACGATGAAAGCGCATGAAGGGTGTGTGTGACCTAGCTCGTACTACGTAGTATAAACCTTAAAATGGTGACAATTTAACGCAGCGAATTGAGTTGGTTTACTGAAGACTTTGTGCCGTTGAAAGGCACTTCAACTTGGATTAGTAGACAACCGCGCTCTGATTGGTGCAAAATCCTACTTAGCCGGAGTTTTTGATTTCACAACGTCATTCGTCAAAAGAGCTCCTCGGCATCAAGGCTCAAGTGTATCCATGTCGGTCCGGGACGATCTTATTCAGCAGGGCGTGCGCTTCCTGCAGCACCCTAAGGTGCAGGACACGCCGCTGTCCGAGCGCCTGCTGTTCCTGGAGAAGAAGGGACTTTCACCCAAGGAGATCGCGCAAGCGCTCAAGCTCAACGACGAGAAGAACGCGGCACGAGCAGCACAAGCCGTCGCCTCCGTGGTACGCACTGTAATACCCATTAACTGTCCCCCTATTTCCATTTAATGGACCTTATATTGTGTCCAGACGAGTGGCAAGAGCGGAGAGCGACTCCAAGGACGCGTGGGCGTCATCGTAGGCGGCAACGTGGGGCTGGGACAGCTTATCGCTGTTAAACTGGCCAAGGAGGGCGCCATTCTCGCCATTGTGGGCGAGAAAACGCTCACAAACTCAATTCGTCCTCTGAGAGCGTGGAGACTCAGATTCAAGCACTGAAAGACGCCAAACCCGTTAAACTGTACGAGGGGAGCTACAAAGCTGGGAGTTTGTGGATGCCACGTACGCGGCCATCGTTAAGCAGTTCAAACGCGTCGACTTCGTGGTCAACTGCGTTCCAGCACCCAAAGACAGCGGCGTGAAGCCCACGCCGCTCGTGGACGTGGACGCAGCCGCGTGGGACGAAGCTATGGGCGTCTCGGCAAAAGCTGTCTTTTGAGCTGCAAGCGCGCGGTGCAGCAGATGCTCACGCAGGACAATGGAGCGGTGCGCGGACGCATCGTCAACGTGTCGTCCTTGTATGGGATGGTGGCACGTAAAGGGCACTTTACTTTTGGCGTGGGCAAGGCGGTTGTTGTGCAGCTTACGCGGCAGATCGCGGCCGAGTACGCGGCCAGCGGCATTGTCTCCAACGCGGTGGCTCCGGGATTTATTGACGACTCGATCTGTCGCGATGATTGTCTCGCTCCAGCGGCGAACAACCGGATCCCGGTCGAAGAGCCGGGCAAGGCCATGGACGTGGCCAACGCCGTGACGTTCCTCGTGTCGGACGATGCTCGATACGTGCACGGCATCAACCTGCTCGTCGACGGCGGCTACATGGCGTCGTAGGTCGGTACAAGCTCTGTTTAAATGTCAGCTAGAGCGTTCAACGATACTCTAAATGCGTGCTGTTTTGCTGTCTGTGTCTGTTTTATTCGAACACTGTCTATCAACACGTGAGTTACATTTTGCCGCCTGTGAAGACGTTGATCGCGTACGAGAACGCAGCAAAACCTGCACAGCCGAGACACTGCGCCTGGAGTCCCTGTCCTGCCGCCAGCGCTGCACCCGTCGCACAACCGGCCACCAGCTCGTTGCCCACGTCGTGGCGGCCGCGAATCTTCTCGGACGCGCACTCCAGACCCGAGAACATGGCTGCATCAAACCCAACAAGGCCAGTTTAAGTTTAAGTTTAAGCCCTCTTCCAGCACGGATAACAACACAAACTACCGACCTGAAATGACGAGAAAGTTGTTGCCCCAGTAGCGGCACTTGCCAGCGGTGACTCTCCAGGACCCCGACATCTACAGCATAAAAGAACAGCATAAGCTCCATCATCCAAACCACCAATGCATCCAATAACCAGCCACGCACCGACTCACGCCAGGGCACTTTGGGCAGTTCTCTGTCCAGGCAGCGGGATGGGCGGCGTGATGCCTTCGTAGCTGCCCAGCACGAGGCCGAACACGTTGCCCATGACGTACCCTTATCCCGTCCAATACAGCATACCGTCAACTGCCGTTAACATGTACCGTCCAGCATAAGAATCTGCGTAACGACGTACCCATTGCGGCCGATAAGAAGAACTTTCCCGCGCAGGACTCGGTGATCGGGTTCGGCTGCTGCCACTGCAGGATCTGCGGCGGGTACGCGGGCAGGAACGGGTGGACACCCACCGTGTCGTGCAGCAGGTGCAGCTTAAGGAAGCTGCGCGGGAACAGGAACGGGTTGGGCGGCGTCTCCCGACTCAGGTCCTCCACGTGCACACCCAGCCGCGCATTGGCGTCCTCCGCTCCATTAGCAGCCATAACTGCCAAATCAACAATGGCGATATGTGTGCCACACCAATTATAGTCCCAAAATAAAAACAAAAATAGTGTGTCAGACTTCAAAAAGACTTCAAAGAGCGTAAGAGAAGAGAGAATGATGGCGTTGACGTCTCCTGTAGCGCGTGTTGCGGCCTCTCACGACGCTCCGGAGGGCTACGAGACGCTGGAGAACAGCACAGATGCGTACGGAACTTTCCACGGCCGTGTGTGGCCCGAAATCGACGGCAGACGGCGCGTAACGAGCAGACTATGGCGTTCCTTTGGCGTGGCGACGCTGCTGTTGATAATTGCGAGCTACCTGCTGCTACAGAACCAGTACGAACCTCATCAAGAGGTGGGAAATTCTCTGGAAACTCCGGAGGGGAGAAGGTGGAGTCGCTGCACAAGAAGAAGAAGGAGAGTGAAGGCCTCTCCAATCTCGAGAGCAAGTTCTTCAAGGCTGTGGACACGACGGAAATCAGGAAGTTCCACGGAGCGTACGCCAGCGTCCCCCACCCCGCGGGAAGTCACCAAGACTACAAGACGGCGCTGTTTACAGCTGAGCAGTTGGAGGCTTTCGGCATCAAAGCCGAGATCGTCGAGTATTATCCGCTGCTGTCTCTGCCCATCCACCGCCGCTTGAGCATCCTCTCTCCTGCTCCAGCAGCCAGAGAACTCAACTTAACTGAGGAAAGTGTTCCTGGAGACTCGTGTACCAGCAACGACGACGCTCTCCCCCGTACTTGGGCTACTCGGCCTCGGGGAATGTAACAGCTTCGGTGGTGTACGTCAACTACGCTCGACCGGCTGATTTCCAGTGGCTGAAGGACAAGAACGTCACTCTCGAAGGCAAAATCGCTCTGGTGCGGTATGGAGGCAACTTCCGAGGCCTAAAAGTCATGCTGGCTGAGCAGCACGGGATGGCTGGTGTCCTCATCTACTCGGACCCGTTGGACGACGGCTTCGCGCAAGGACCGGTGTATCCGGACGGTCCGTGGCGACCGGAAGGATCTTTTCAGCGTGGTTCGGTGCAGTACAACTCCATCTCGGGCGGGGACCCTCTGACGCCGGGCTTTCCCTCGCTGCCGGGTGAGCCGTACTTGAGTGTGGAAGAGTGTAAAACTATCCCACATATCCCTACGCTTCCACTATCTTACGGCCAAGCTCGCTACATTCTCGAGTCTCTGGGTGGTAAAAGGGCCCCGGAAGCGTGGCAGGGCGCTCTCGATCTTGGTAATGGTGGCTATTTCGTCGGCGACGACGACGATACTGTCCTGAATCTGGACGTTGCTATGGATAACAGCATTGGACCCATCTGGGATGTCATTGGTACGGTGGAAGGCACGGAAGAGCCTGATCAAATGGTGCTGATCGGCAACCACCGCGATGCGTGGGTATGTGGCGCTGTGGACCCGTCCAGTGCTTCGGCTGTGATGCTGGAGATTGCTCGCGGACTGGGAGACCTGCTGAAAGATGGCTGGAAGCCTCGCCGTACGCTCGTCATTGCTTCGTGGGATGGAGAAGAACTGGGTCTGCTCGGTAGCACGGAATTCGCAGAGGATCACGCGGAGTTGCTGAAGAAACAGGCGGTGGCATATGTCAACGTGGACAACGTGGTTGGTCCCTTCGTGAGCACTGGCGGAACTCCTTCCATCGCCAAGTTCTTGCAACAAACGGCGCAGCTTGTCCCGGGCAACGCGTTCCATGGCGTGGACGTGTCGGAGAGTTTGTATGAGCAGTGGGTGAGCCAGACTGCCATTCGACGCTCGACGCTGGCAGCTGATGTGGATGACGGTACCTTGGCACCCGACCACCTGATCCAGTTCCTGGGCTCCGGCACCGATTTCACGGCCTTCTACCAGCACTTGGGCATCATCTCGGCCAATCTGGGCTACACCGTTGGCAGTGCGATGTATGGCACGTACCATAGCACTATGGACAGCATTCCGTACGTGGAAACCGTGGGAGACCCTCACTATGCTACACACACCACGATGGCAAAGTGGTGGGGGCTCATCACGCTGCGTCTCGTGGACAACGCTATCGTGCCATTTGACTTTTCCACCTACGGACTCGTGATGCAGGAGGACCTGGCTGGGTATGAGAAGATCACGAAGGATATGGGACGCAGTGTCGACTATTCATCTCTTCATGAAGCGATTGAAAAGTTCAGCAGCAACGCGAAACTGTTCCAAGCACGCGTGGCTGAATTTGCTGAGAAGAAGAAGAAGAGCCACAAGAGCGAGGCGGAGCGTCACTTCCTGAATGGAAAGCTGATCAGTCTGGAGCGTTATCTGACCTCTGACGCTGGACTGCCGCATCGTCCGTGGTTCAAGCACATGATCTTCGGCCCGGGCTTCTACGAGGGCTACAAGGGCGCTGCGTTCCCCGGACTCTCGGACTGCATCGTGTTTGAAGATGACAACTCTGCCATCCAAGCGCATGTGGAGGACGTTGCCGCTGTCATCAACACGGCGGCGGCATATTTGACGGCAGCGTGAACTTCCCAACATTGAGGGACGAGGATGAAGGAAAGGCTGTAAATAAGGAAGAGAGAGTGTGAATCAAGACACTTTTCACTCCTGTAAAACAACTACAACAATTGTGGCTATGCTGACGGTTTAGATGCTACCAGGAGAGCTGTTCGGAAGGCAGCGCTCTTCAGATACACGCCGAGTTTGGTCTTGGCGACTTCGCTGGGATCATCGAAGAGCTGCTGCAGAATTTGTCTCCGCTGTCGCGCGTCAGCGAACACTAAATAGTCCAGCACGGTGTTCACTGCAGCTTCCTTGAGTCCTGGCCGGACATTGCGCAGACACTGAACGTAGCGGTGCATGACATCGTCGGCACAGACCGAGTCGAACTTCATGAGGTTCAGCAGCGTTTGGCACAGCGTCGCCATGACAGCTTTTGTGACCGTCTCCGTCACTAGCAGGGAGGCCACCGGAGCTGCGCAACGTCTCATGAGCGCCACAGTGGCAGCTCCTTGGTCCGATTTCGCACACGCGGCATCGATTGCTTGCAGCCCTTGAGTGATCGCAGTCATATCGGTACGCTCCGTCAGTGGTTTGCTGTTTGTAGAGGGGACTGGGCCTTGATTTTCAATGCGTGTCAGCAACTGCTCGATCTGCTGCTGCTGACTCGCCGCCGAGTGGTTCTTGTTGCGTCCGGCTCGAATCGACTCGAGAGCTGCTTGCAACGTCCATTCACTGTGACGCTGCGCCATCACTTGACCGAAAGCCACAGTCTCGGGCTGGGACTCGTACATATTCACAATGCTTTCCAGCAACAGAACCCGCGGCGTCGAGAAGATGAGCTCGCTAGCGTGGTCGAAGTCCTCCTCCAGCGCATCATAGAACAACTCCCACGAATGAGCCACAAGCTGGTGGAACTCGACCGCGTGGTGGTCGGCGATCACGCGCAGAATCTCAAACAAGAACTGACAAAACGGTTCCAGCACGCTTTGCTGGTGGCGCAGGTGTGGCCGAATGATCTGCATGGCGCTCAGAATCTAAACAACCACAAACATTAGTATCAGGGACACCTCAGGCGAGAACGTAGATACAGTAACGTACATTTTGGAAGAACGTTGTGTTGAGGTAGAGCTGCGATAGCGAAACGGTGCCGAAGTGCTGCATCAATTGCCGAGGAAAACGCGAGAGGACGAGCATTGGGTGACATCGGGTCAGCTCTCGAAATCGCTCCATTACGTCGTTGCCATCGCGCGTCAGATCACGCAGAATGTCATCCACTTGAGACAGCAGCCCGCGGTCAAGGATTGTCATTGCGTGCTGCTCTTCAGTGTCGGCATCAAAGTGTACAAGAGACTTCCAACCAGGATGCAGTGCATCGAGAAGACCTGCCACGAGCTTGGGGTTCTGGAAGTACAGGGCCTGCAACCAGAACAAAAATGTCAAGGTTAGTAAAGAGCGTCTGCGTTAGGACTTGAACCTGTAAATACCCCAATGAGATCTCGCTTCACGTCTCCATGGATCACAACAATATCGCCAAGGTTTCCAAGGTGCGGGTCTGCAGTCATAATAGGTTCCAGGATGTTGAGCATCGTGCTGTCGTCAGCTTGGTCCTGTGCGAGGCTTGTCAAAAGACCTGTGGCATTAAACTCCCTGGAGATTCCCGAGTTTTGGTCGTGGAGACGCTGAAGCACTTCAACTTCTTTCACGAGCACAACCAAACTGTGCAGCGCCATAGCATCCAAGTGAAGTGATACACTCTGAGCTTTCCACCGTCCAACAGTAGCATCGATGAACTGAACCACCAGGTGCAGCACAGCGTAGACGTCCAAAGCTACCGTTGGGTCGTCAAGCTTATGCAAACCTTCACCCGTCGATGCCTGCGATAGATGCTGAATAAAACTAACCGAAGCCGAGTAGGAACCGGCAGAACCTTTGCCGAGATTATCTAGCGCACGTCGAACCCATTTACAACATTCCTGGCGATGAGCAGCACTTGAGCAGTTCGGCAGGTGTCCAACAATTTGAAGCAGAGATTTGGCAAGTTGAGCTGCTGCGCCGTCAGAGTTGCAAGACGAACGTGCGAAGTGCAACAAAGACGTCTGAAAGGACCACAACTCAGCTGGGGAGAGTGTAGCAGCATCCTCACCCTGCGGGCATGAGCGTTGTACCGCTTGACTCGCAGCAAAAACAAAGTCTTCAGGGGCGATGACGTCTGGTAATGTGCCCGTGTTCGAGGTTCGCTTCAGCTCCTTCACTAAACCGTTCAGCAACGGCACATTTTCATCCGACGCAGCTTCGTCGTAGTAGTTGCCCTTAAAAATCTCCAAATCGGTTCTAGTGTTCTCACCTGTCTTCGATACGTTAGAAGGTTTGCTCGATTCGGCCATGGGTTCTGTGTAAAACGGCGATGCGTCGAGTGTAGCAACGGGTTGAGATGTCTGGATCTTAAACGTAGTGAAGCCTTCTGAGAGCAGCAATGCTTCTTCCTCATCTTCGTCGGTAATCATACTGCTGCTTAATCCGGATGAGCTTCGCTCTTTAAGCCACTCATGTAAGCTGTCGAGTTTCTCCAGTAAAGCTGATGAGATGTCCGCGGTCTTCGAGTCATAAGCGCTCAGTTGCATCAACATGGTGTCAGCTGCGGCTGCTGCATCCGAGGTTTTTGTCAGTTCAAGCAAGCTAGCAACAGCCTTGCTTTCCTTTTTCTGAGCTACTTCGAGAATTGCACGCAGAGCCATCTCGAGACATTGCTCGCTTAGAGCCGATTGTCCGAGCAGACCCCACAATGACTCGCTCGACATGGCTCGAACAGCAGTAGCGCAAAGGTAGGAAGTCGTGGGAGAGGCTGCGACGGCGAGCTTGGTCAGCAAGTGGTCGGGATACAGACGAGGGTCTTTCGTAGCAATCAGCCCAGTGCTTAGCACAATGGCTGTGTTTGACGTCGCCTTCGGGAACAAACTCTGCGTTAACTTTGCCAGACACGTAGCCGTCCGCTTGCTGCCAACTGCTGATGGATCCTTGTGTGCATGAGGTGAGCAAAGCACTTGAATGGCGCTGTGAATGATCGGGAGGGGTAACTTGATTTCACGGATATTGCTAGCCCCGTCCGTCACGTAAAACACTTTGCAGTCAGAAAACTGATTCCTGACGTTGCCTTCAGCTGCGGTGCAATCTCCAACTGCGACTCAATCGCACGCCAAATGACCTCCACAGTGATAGAGTAAATCTCGCAATCCTTCAGCAGCAAAGTTGCAACCAAATCACGCCCAGCAAGTAGTTTTCCATACGCCCCAGCTAGTTGTAAAGATTGCTCAATGGCGGACTTCTTCGGATAGCTGTCACCGCCATCCATTTTGATATCATCATGTTCATTTGTACTAGTTGCGACATCATTGCTATCCGTCGAGAACTCGTGCAGCGCTTTCAAGCACATTCGGAGAGAGGGAATCGATGACTCCAACTCCAGTAGGTTTTCCAGCGAGCGGAAAATTCTGCTCCGGATTTCGCTGTAGCATGGGAGTTTTGCCAGCTCACTAAGCCACGAGAAGCTCAACGCTTCGGCACCAGAAGAAGCAACAACTCGGTGGATTTCGTTTGCCAACTCGTCAACGCTACGGGGCGCAGTCAGTAAGTACATTATGTGAGCAGCAATTCGACGAGTAGACATCTCGGACGAGTTTAAACATTCCAAGTAGTACAGAACCACATTTGACGCCACACCAGCGCTATCATTTCCATCGGTAAGATACTCGCGTAGTTTGCTGAGCAAGCGCGGGATAATCTGCGTCAGAGCAGGCTGGTTCAGTGGCGTTTGTCCTTGCGGGTCCACATTGTTCTTGGCGTTTCCAGGCCGCAGTGCGAGAAGGAGCAGTTGGCATAAGCATCCGTACGGCAGATATTGCACAGTGTCGAAGTCTTCGCATACGATGTCAGCAATCCACCACGCGCTATTAGCTGCAGCTCCTGCCGGGTTAGCATTCAAAACTGCACTTTTGTCGTCGTTACCAGCAACCATCTCCATCAGAAAGTCTTTCGTTCGGCTTTGGCGAAGACGCATTCCGAGCTTAAACTTGCGGTCCAGCGTACGTAGATGCTCTAAAATTGCTGGGGTGGTTGCCGGGCGAGCCCGCTGGCATCAAAGAGCATCAGGGGATCCCCGGTGACAGAAATATCAGTTTGGTTGAGCTGTAGCAGCTGCTGCTCATAATCCCGTAGCTGCAAATTGCCTTGAATTAAGTCGGGGAAGGCAGTCCTATGCTTCCCGAGCAACAACGGATCTGAAGCCCCAATAGCCGGGAACGTGTACCGGCCAGTGATAACCATTTGCATCAATCCTCGCAACGTTGGGAACTCCTCCCACAAGAAAGTACCTACAGTGTTTGGGTTAAAACATCCAACAATCTACAAGTACGTGGGGTTAGCTACAGCAAAGCACACACAACACGTGATAGGCGGTCTTACCAGCAAAATGGAGCAGCAAATCCAGAAGCGGCTGGAATGGCAAAACTCTTGTTCCTGGTTTTCATCAGCGCCTTGCCACTGTAAAGAACAAAAGCAAACGTAGTCAAGAGTTACCGCGTGAATAGCTGCTAGAAAACAAAAGAATATTAGTGCGCTTACCAGTGCAAGCTTGAGCAGATGCTGGACGAACTGGCTGCTCTTCACTTCAATTCCGAGCACACCACCGCTTTGAGCATACGCTGCCAGGTCATTTTCGTGGTTGTGCCACAGCGTTTCTCGGTGCATATGAGCCTCAGCACCACGGAAAACAATGGTTTCTAACGTACGAAGAGCCTCCACACGGTCAATAGCTCGGCAAGAGTTATATAAGCTCGATAGAAGCTCCAGTGAGTCTTCATGGACGGGAATATCCTCTTTCGTCGACTGGAAGCAAGTGCGATCGTGCTCAGTCGGCTGCACATCCGCTGGGATATCCAGAAAAAGTAGTTTCTTCACAATTCCTTCATACAGCATTTTCTCAAACGGTGAGTCCCCATTGAGCCCGAAGTGCGTGAGCACGTCACGACAACAGATAATAGCCTCGCGCTGCACGATGGCGAGTGCCTGTTGCAGTTCCTCTTTAGCCCAGACTGAAATTTTGACTGTTTTCGAGCCTTCTGTAGACGCACCGCTGCCAATGGCGCTGCTACTTGGGTTTAAGCCATGGCCAGCGGGACCACTTCCAACCGAGGGGTGGCTTGTCACAAGTGATGAAGGCTTGCCTAGCGATGGCTTGCCTTTTTGAGGACCCAGTCTGCTCGTTCTGGATACTGGAAGCGGCGGGTTCGATCCACGTCGAGGGATTGCTTGAGTACCACCGTGCTTTAGTCCAGACGAGCCCAGAGTGGCCGAACCTGTACCTTGACGACTAGAAGAGTTCGACTCCTGGATTTGAAGGCTCTTCACAGCTGCACCTCGCATTAGCAGAATCAGCCACACAACACCAGTGACGAGACCCATGTAGTCTAATACTCGCGCATCTCCTGCTAGTGCATCCCAATGGCCGTCATTGTCGAGAATACCGACACATAGTGCCTTGATGTCAACCTGCTCAAATGTAAGCTGCTTCAGGATCTTGCGCACGATCGTTTTCAGCACAGGTGCAACCTCTGAGACGCTGGCCATTTCCCGAAACACACGCGCCAGTTCTCGACTAGCAAGAGTGCCTTGGTGCTCGATCGGCCGGCGGTAAAACAAATCATCAGGGCTACCGAGGATCGAAGACGCAGACATTGAGCGCGACGCCCGGAAGATGTGCTGGAGCATCTTGATGTTGTCGACATCCCTCGACATATTGTTGGGTCGTTCTCGCGCAATAAACATCGACAGCGCACGCTTCAAATACACTGGATGGTTGCTGACGAGATGAGTAATAGCCTCAACCTTGAGCTGAAACATGGTTGACTTGAGCTTCAGTTTCAGCAGCCAGTCTACCGTGGCAATATCCTGAGAGTTGGTGGACTTGCACAGCGAGACAATCTTTCCCAGCAAATCTTTGGCAGGACCCTTGACGGATGGATTTTGCAGCCACGCCTCCATGTTTTCGGCGCCAAATAAGCGCACTTGGGGGATGCTGGCGAAATCAGCCAGCGTCATAATCATGTTCCGAACAGCGTGATTACCGCCGACACCTGATGAACCTCCCATAGTGCTTGGTCTCTCCTTCTCCAGCTCCACCAGACGTGAGCGAATGTGATTCGTGATAAGATCCTTCATCTCCTGCACCACGCCAACGCCCTGGAAACGTCTTCGAACCAGAGGTTGGGTGGGTTGTTGGCCGCTACTATCCGTTTCCAGCACCGTCTTCACATTCTGAACGAAACGCTGGCTCAGCTCGTGGTCAACCCAAATTCGTGAATAAAGTGAATCGTCCAGAAACACTTTCACACTATCCACCGGCCACTCATCGACATCCTGTGCACGTGTAAAAGAACTCTCAGTCAGAAACAAACAGGAGCATGGAATTTAATAACAGCAACTCTCACCTTCATAATTTGAACCAGAAGATTTGTCACTAGGACCGGGAGTGAGAGCTGAAAATATTCTGTTGACGCAGGACCGGTCACATGGCCAGATCCCAGCGGAATAGCGGTGCTTAGCTTTTTCCCATGGTCGGATGGATCCTTCATTCCAACGTAGTGCTTCGAGCGTAGTAAACGCAGCAAATACTTAAGTACTGCAGGCTGGCTAAATTTCTACGATATAGTCATTGACACAGAAGTCAGCCCTCAGACCACGGTACAAAAACTGCAATTACATACCGTTGGGTCTTCCTTCACTGCACCAAGCAAGCTCACAGAAAATAAACGGCTTGGAGACTTGCTCTCTCGGATGAGGCGGCCACAAGCTTCCGTCAGAACCTGACAGATCACACAAACGCAGTTGTAAGTAATTGATGGGGTGCCGTCAGCATTGCAAGCACACCTCCATCAGTTTCGGCTCCGTAGTGGCTCCACTGAGTGCCTCGCGGAAATGCTGACTGGGGAACTCGTCTGCATCTGTACCAGCGTCTGATGCCGACGCCGACGCCGGCGTCATGTCCACGTCTTCTTGCTCCTCTTGCTCGGCATCCTCGTCTGCGTCATTCATTAGCGTGTCAATGGACAAACCTTTGCGCTTCGCAGGTGACGACACTGGCGTGGCAGCTGCTGAAGGAGGCTCACTCGCCGACTTCTCCTCCTCCTCCTCGGCATCGCTCTCAGTCTTCTCCTCTTGTTGTTCCGCCTCCTCTTCTTCCTCCTCTTCACTGGCTGTCTCTTCAATCTTCTTTGGTGACTGCCTCGGCTTCTTCTTGTCCACAGGTGTCGAGCGTTTATTGGCCAAAACTGCCGCTCTTTTCGCTCTCGTTGTGCCTCTGGGCGTCGTTTTGGTCTCTTCTTTTCGATGCATCGTCCGTGTGCGGGGCTTCACCTCCTCCTCCTCTTCTTCGTCGTCCTCGTCATCGTCGCTATCGTCTTCAACTTCCGCTTCCGCTTCCTCCTCCTCTTCTGTGTCCTCCTCTTCGTCTTCTTCATCCTCCGAGTCAATGACCTTTCTCTGCTTCTTCTTCGGCGGCGGCTTGGAGCCTCTCAGCTGCGGTTTGTGGCCTCCACGTCCTCGAGTCCCTTTGCGTCTCTCCACCGCGTCAGCCTCCTCTTCATCGTCTTCTCCGTCGTCCTCTTCTTCTTCTTCTTCTTCTTCTTCTTCAGTATCTTCCTCTTCCTTTTCAGTCTCATGTCCCTTCTTTGTCTGCTTCTTCTTGGCTTCCTCCTCCTGCTTCTTAACTTGTGCGCGCGTCAACTTCTTCTGCGGCGTCTTCTCCGCATCCTCTTCTGCTAGTTCTTCTTCTCCCTGGCTGTCAACGTCCTCCGCATCGCCCTCGTCCTCTTCATCCACCACCACGTTATTCCGCCGCAGCGTCCGACGCGTCGAGCCGCGAGTCGCCACTCGCCCGCGCTTCATCGCGATCGTCTCCTAGAATGCGGAAAAATAAAATTCAATCGGGATTGGTAGAAAATCAGCCAATCGGATAGGCTATACAATGTAGCCATGTCCACTTCAACATGGACAGGAACTTGAATCCATATCCCGTTTACTAGCAGTTCTTTGTGGGCTCATGCTGTTGTGTATTTCAACTGCTTTTTGCATGTAACTAGACGACGACTAAGAAGTTGGCGGCGTCGGTAACAATGCGAGCGACATCGTCCACGTGCTGTTGGATGGTGGAGCTGTTGTCGCCAAAAGCCACGCAGTCCGAGATGCCGGGGAAGGCAGTGCCCAGGTAGCCGTCGTAGAAGCCCGGGCCGAAGATCACGTGCTTGTACCAAGGGCGGTGTGGAAGACCAGCCTCGTCGATGAGGTGGCGCTCGAGCAGCACCAGCTTCTCATTCCACCCACGCAACAATTCCTCACTGCTGCTCGCAGCTTCGAACTGCTGGACGTGAGCGTGGAACGTGTTCGCGTTGTCACTGAAGCTCGCGATGGCGGTGTGCAGCGCCGTGAAGTCCACGCTTGCTGAAACCTTTTCCTCGAAGCCAGCCAGGTCCTCCTTCATCACGAGTCCGTACGTAGTGAAGTCGAAGGGCACCACAACGTCGTTAGCCAGACGCATGGTCATGAGTCCCCACCACTGGGCCATGTTGGCGTGCGTCGCGTAGTGCGGGTCGCCCAGCGTCTCCATGTACATGAGACTGTCCATGTTGCTGTGGTACGTGCCGTACACGGCACCGTTAAGAGTGAACCCGAGGTTCGCTGAGATCACGCCCAAGTGCTGGTAGAAAGCAGTGAAGTCCGAGCCGGAGCCCATGAACTGGATCAGATGATCGGGCGCCAAGGTGCCGTCGGCCACGCCGTAAATCTGCGAGCGGTGGCGCTTGGTCTGTGCGGACCACTGGTCGTACAGGCTGTCGCCAGGCTCATTGCGGTCATCGCCCTTGCCGAAGAACTCGTTCGGCGGCACAGCCTTGGCAGTGTCTTCGATGAACTTGGCAATGGACGGAGTTCCCATCGCAAGTGCGAGCGGGCCCACAACGTTGTCGACATTGATGTACGCGACAGCCTTTGCTTGAGCTCCTCAGCACGTTCTTCAGCAAACTCCGTGCTACCAAGCAGGCCAAACTCTTCGCCATCCCATGAGCCCAGGACAATGGTACGACGCGGCTTCCAGCCATCCTTCAGCAGCTCACCGAGACCACGGGCGATCTCCATCATGACAGCAGAGCCACTACTCGGGTCCACGGCTCCGCAGACCCAGGCGTCACGGTGGTTACCGATGAGAACTTGCTGGTCAGGCTCGATGGAGCCCTCGATCATACCGATGACGTCCCAGATCGGGCCCACCTTGTTGTCCATGAGCACGTCCAGGTTCAGCACGAGCGATTCGTCGTCACCAAGACGGTAGCCTTCGGAGAACGTAAGTCCGCCCTGCCAGGCCTCAGGTGCCTTCTGTCCGCCAATCGAGCGCAGGATAATGTCGGCCTGCTCGTATGACAGCGGGAGTGCCGGAATGTGCGGGATGCTGGTGACGTCCTCGTATTTCAGCTGCGGAGCTCCTTGCACCGACGCCCAGCCCGGTGTCAACGGGTCACCGGATGCCAACGACAGGTACTGCAGCGAACCACGCTGGAAGGAGCCCTCAGGACGGTAGATGCCCTCTGGGTACACCGGACCCTGCACGAATCCGTCTTCCTTCGGGTCCGAGTAGATGATCACAGCGGCCATGTCGTGCTGCTCGGCAAGAGCGACCTTGAGTCCGCGGAAGTTGCGTCCGTAGCGCACCAGTGCAATCTTGCCCGCCAGGGTCACGTTGTTGCTTACTAGCCAGTCGAAGTCGGCCTGGGTGCCGTAGTTGACGTACACCACCGACGCCGTGACGTTACCAGAGTCCGAGTACGCCAGGTACGGAGGCAGCGCATCCGCGTTGGTGGTGCAGGCGTCATTGGGCACAGATGCCTCCGTCAGGTTGAGTTCGTGCACGCTCTGCTCGGGCGACACGATAGCCAGACGACGGTGCATCGGGTACGACAGCAGTGTGTAGTACTCCTTGATCTCGGCCTTGAGGCCGAACGCCGTTAACTGCTGCGCAGTGTACACCGCCGTCTTGTAATCTTGCTCTGTGCCGCACGTGTGGGGGACGCTGGCGTATGAATGGAGAAACTCGCGGAGCTTCTCGGGTTGGACCCCGTTGATGAAGCTGCGTTCGGAAGCCGTCAACACAGCTGCGTCATGTCCGGCGGAGACCTTCTTGGCAGCCGTAGCCGAAGGGCTCTGGAACAGCAGGAAACCGCCCACAACCACGAGCAAGATGGTGACAACACCACCGATACGAACTCCGGTCGAAGACAAGAGTTTCTGCCAACGCTGCCGGGGCGACGGAGCAGCGGCGCCAAATGTGCCGTACGGTTCAGCCATGTTGGATGAACTCGGAGAAACGCGGAGTGAACCAGCAGGTACCCTGCCAGCCTGTCATCGCAGCAAATGATGTGTCCTCGTCCAGACGGGTCGAGAAGCACCGACTGGCCTGCGCGGCTGCGAGGTCCCTGGTAATGGCGATTGGGCAACATGGAGCCCACTTCGCCGACGACGCGAGCTCTCGGGTCTGAGGTGCGAGGACACATCGCGCCGTCGCCCACCCAAAATGACAACCTCCTGCAAAGACAAGCTGCAGATCCATGACCTCAATCCTCGACCTGGCATATTAATACCGGTACACATGAACGCTTGCCGCTAAGCGAACGGGTTAACTCACTGACACTGCGCTACGGCGCTGGGACGAGAAAGAACTCTGCAGCGCCATTGACGACGCGTGCTACGTCGTTGACGTGGCTCTGAATGGCGCTGCTATCGTCTCGGAACGTGAGGCAGTCAGCGAGTCCGGGGAAGTTTACACCAGCGTAGAGAGCGTCGCTGCCTCCTCCAACCACCACGTGCTTGTACCAAGGTCGATGCGGCAGTCCCTTGTCCATCGTGAGTTGCCTTTCAGCGAGTAAAAGTCTGCGGTTCCACCACTTGAACTGACTTGCTGCGGTCAATCGGTCGTGGAAAAGTGCTGCATTGACGCCATAGTGAGTGATGGCGCTACGAAGGACGGAGAAGTCAACGGACTGCTTCCGTTCACTCTCGAGACGAGACTCGAAAGTGGTTAACGCTTTACTCATCACTGAGGCGTACGACGTGAAGTCGAATGGGATGACGATGTTATCCGCGAGTCGAAGTGCCACAAGTCCCCACCATTGAGCAGTAGTGACGTGAGTGGAATAGTTGGGGTCGGCGAACTTTTCAGAGTACGCGATGCTGTCCATGCTGCTGTGGTAGGTGCCGTACTGGTGCGTCTGGTTCAGCTTGAAGCGTAGATTGGCTGAAGTCACGCCCAAATGCTGGATGAACGCTGCGAAGTCACTGCTGGAGCCCAGAACTCCAACCTCGCCACCGGACTGAGAGCTCCACTGGTCGTAGAGCATCACTTGTGTCTCGTTCCCGAGAAAGCGGTTTGCTGGTAGATCTCTGGCTGCATCCACAAGCAGTCGAGAGATAGCGGGCGATCCGTCCGCAGACACTATGGGGCCGACTGCTGTATCGACGTTGATGTACGCCACGGCTTGTTTCTCGAGCTGTTTGGCGTTTTCTTCGACGAACTCCGTGCTACCAAGAAGCCCGTACTCTTCGCCATCCCAAGACGCCAGCATCAGTGTACGACGAGGTCTCCATCCTTGCTTCAACATCACTCCGAGACCTCGAGCGATTTCTAACAGTGCAGATGAACCGCTTCCAGGATCCACAGCACCACAAACCCACGCATCGCGATGGTTACCTAGAACCACCAGCTCTTCAGGCGACTCGAAGCCTTCAATAGTTCCAATGACATCCCAGATCGGAGCGATGCTATTGTTCATGTGGAGATCCAAGTTCACCACCGTCTTCTCGTCATCACCAACGCGATAGTCGTTGACTAGAGCCAATCCACCTCTCCATTGCATCGGAGCTTCTTGTCCCCCATGACATCGAGGATTCGTTTTGCTTGGTTGTACGACAATGGCAGTGCAGGGATGTGTGGGATACTGGGAACGTCTTCATACTTGAGGTACTTGGCGCCAGGGACCGAAGCCCAACCTGGAGTAAGAGGGTCACCGCACTCAACGTAGAGTGAACCACGCTGAAACGAGTCTCCTGGACGCCAGGAACCTTCCGGGTATACAGGACCCAGCACGAATCCGTCATCCTCTGGGTCTGAGTACAGCAAAACCCCAGCCAACCCGAATTCAACTGCAGTCATAGCTTTGAGACCGCGAAAAGCGCCACCTCCGAGCCGAATGAGAGCGATTTTGCCCTTCAGAGTCACGTTGTGGCTCGCCAGCCACTCGAAGTCTTCTTTCGTGCCGTAGTTGGCGTACACCACCGAGCTCGTGACATTCCCCGACGGAGAATACGCCAAGAACGGCGGTAAAGCCGTTGAATCACTTGTACAAACGTCTCCAGCCACGCTGCCTTCGGTCAAATTCAGCTCTATGGTTGTTGTTGCAGTCTCGACGATCGCCAGACGTCGACTAACTGGAAAGGACAGCAGCGTGTCGTACGTCTTCCTCTCCACTTTGAACCCGAAGGCCTTGAGCTGCTCCGCAGTGTACAAAGCTGTTTCGTAGTCTTGTTCACTATCGCAGACGTGAGGTTTGCCGGCGTACGCGTGCAGGAATTCCCGCAGTTTCTCGGGTCGAACTCCATCCACGAAGGTTTGTTCTCTTGAACTCAAGTTTGTTCTTTTGCGGTTCTTGCTGGTCGGGAGTTGGTTGGCAGTGCTTGCGTTCAAGATGAGCCAGTAGATGACAAGACACGTCAACGTTGAAGACACGGCGAAGACTCGGAAGACGCGCGTGGGCGTCGGCTGCACATCCGTCAAGTCGCCGAGACTTCCGTACATGCCAGCACTTCTCCCGTCTTGGCCATTGATGGATTGTCTCTCCTGGTCCCTACCGTCCTCCATGTCAAAAGTTGCTAGTTCCTCTGCAGGGGCAAAATGACAAGTGAACTGACCAACGAGTGGGAAACAACGTCAAGTGGTGAACAAAACCTACATGGGGTGCGTTGTCGTGTGAGTTTTCGACGTGGCTTTGGGTAAACTGTTTAGTTTCCGCTCATAAAGTGCTCGGCGGCAGCGTTGACGACGCGCGTGACCTCGTCGACGTGGATTTGCACGGTGGGAGCTTCGTCGTAGAAGGCCAAGCAGTCGGTGAGGCCGGGGAACGCGGCGCCGGCGTAGCCCTCGTAGAACCCCGGCCCGAAAATCACGTGTTTGTACCAGGGGCGATGCGGCAGACCATCGCTCGAGAGCAATTGTCGCTCGAGCTGGACGGCCTTGCTGTTCCACGCTGCGGTTTTCTCCGAGCTCTGAAGTTCACGAGCAGCAGCTTGAAAGGCGTCAGCGTTGATTCCAAACTTGTCGATGGCCGCGTACAACTGGGACAGCTCCACACTCAGGTCACCGTCAGCGAGACGCTGTTCCAACTGCTCAAGTCCTTCACGCATCACTAGAGCGTAGGACGAGAAGTCGAAGGGGATGACAATGTCGTTGGCGAGACGCAATGCTAGCACCCCCACCACTTGGCCATACTGGCGTGCGACGCGTAGTGTGGGTCTCCCTGGGTCTCCATGTAGTGGAGACTGTCCATGGAGCTATGGTAAGTGCCGTAGGACGCGTACGTGAGACCGAACGCGAGGTTCACCGAGATGACCCCCAAGTGCTGGTAGAACGGGGTGAAGTCGGAGCCTGAGCCCATGAAGTTGATGAGGTGGTCGGGGGCCAACGTCCTGTCACCAGGAGCGGGTAGGCCACCGGTGGGTGCGCGGAAGTCCTTCATCTGAGTGCTCCACTGGTCCAAAAGACTTGTCGCGTTGCCAATGGCACTGCTGCTACCATGGAACGGGTTGGCTGGTAACAGACTTGCTGTGTCCTGCACAAACTTGGCGATGGATGGAGCAGCACTAGCACTGATAAGAGGCCCCACCAGTAGATCGACATTGAGATAAGCCACGGCCTCTTCCTTCAGCAGCTTGGCGTTGTCCTCGACCCACTCGGTACTTCCCAGCAGTGCGTACTCCTCGCCGTCCCACGAGCCCAGCACAATGGTGCGGCGTGGCTTCCACCCAGTCTCAAGCAGGTTCCCCAGACCACGAGCGATCTCCATGAGAGTGGCAGATCCACTGCTGGGGTCCACAGCTCCGCACACCCACGCGTCTCGGTGGTTGCCCAGCACGACGCGCTTGTCCGGCTCCTCGGAGCCCTCGATCGTCCCGATGACGTCCCAAATGGCACCTACGTGGTTGTCCATCACCACATCCAAGTTCAGCACCAATGCTCCATCGTCACCAAGCTGGTAGTCGATCGGGAGACCTCCTTGCCACTCGTCCTGAGCTTTCTGGCCACCCAAAGCCGCAAGAATACGACGAGCTTGGCCGTACGAAAGCGGCAGAACTGGAACACGCGGGACGTTGGTCACTTCCTCGTACGTCAGTCGCGAAGCCCCTTCAACTGAAGCCCAACCAGGAGTCATCGGGTCTCCTGAGTACAGAGGAATGTAGTTGACCGACCCACGTTGAAACGAGTCTTCGGGGCGATAGAAACCTTCGGGGTACACTGGGCCATGGGTAAACCCATCTTCATTGGGGTCCGAGTAGATGAGGACACCCGCCATGTTGTACTTCTCAGCGATCATCACCTTGAGTCCGCGCATGTTGGAACCGTAGCGCACCAAGGCGATCTTGCCCTCAAGGGTGACGTTCTTGCTTGATAACCATTCAAAGTCCTGCTGAGTACCGAAGTTGACGTACACAACGGACGCCGTCACGTTACCCGTGGCCGAGTACGCGAGGAACGGCGGAAGTGCAGTGGGGTCCGTCGTACAGGAGTCGTCAACCACCGATCCTTCGGTCAGGTTGAGCTCCTGCACACTTTGTTCGGGTGCGACGATAGCCAGACGACGGTGTACCGGGTAGCTCAAGAGCGTGAAATACTCCACCACCTCGGCTTGAAGTCCGTACGATTCCCATTGTTTAGCCGTGTATAGTGCGGTCTTGTAGTCTTGTTCCGTGCCGCAAGTGTGGGGGACACTGGCGTACGCGTGCAGGAATTCCCGGAGCTTTTCAGGCTGGACATCGTCAATGTAGGATTGCTCAATGGGACTCAAAGCAGGAACCGCGTCCGCCTTTGAGAGCGTGACAGTTGTACTCGTGACGCTTTTCGTTATTGACGGAGACCAAGTCTGCTGAGCGAACAGGTAACTACCGAGGAAGACGAGCGTTCCCACGAGGCCAGCGACTCGAATTGTGTCACCAAAACGTCGACGAGTGTTGGGGGTCACCGCGTGTACTGCAGTTGGAGCTTCTTGACCGGGTGGAGAGGTGCCGTACGATTGCAACGGAGTGAACGACATCACTACGGAGGTTAGCTTTAGATGTCCGCGACCGAGCAAATTGAAGAGTGAGGTGTTGGTGAGGCTCCCATGACGCGCTCACGCAAGCTGGTGATGATACACACATCCGCCAATTCAGAGGTCCGACCAGCACGGGAATGCAGAGACCGAGGTCAAGGGATGAGTGTATCTACCAACGGTAGGAAGGAGCATCCTTAGTCTCCAACACCTTGAATGTCTACCCACTGAAAATGCTTTGGATTGGGGTGACGCTATGTGCATAAGAAACCACCAAGCAAGCGTGGATTGAGTTGTTAGTTGTTTTCGTGGGAGGGGGGCAGCGTGGAACAGCAAGGCCGTCCAGCTCGAGCGACAATTGCTCTCGAGCGATGGTCTGCCGCATCGCCCCTGGTACAAACACGTGATTTTCGGGCCGGGGTTCTACGAGGGCTACGCCGGCGCCGCGTTCCCCGGCCTCACCGACTGCTTGGCCTTCTACGACGAAGCTCCCACCGTGCAAATCCACGTCGACGAGGTCACGCGCGTCGTCAACGCTGCCGCCGAGCACTTTATGAGCGGAAACTAAACAGTTTACCCAAAGCCACGTCGAAAACTCACACGACAACGCACCCCATGTAGGTTTTGTTCACCACTTGACGTTGTTTCCCACTCGTTGGTCAGTTCACTTGTCATTTTGCCCCTGCAGAGGAACTAGCAACTTTTGACATGGAGGACGGTAGGGACCAGGAGAGACAATCCATCAATGGCCAAGACGGGAGAAGTGCTGGCATGTACGGAAGTCTCGGCGACTTGACGGATGTGCAGCCGACGCCCACGCGCGTCTTCCGAGTCTTCGCCGTGTCTTCAACGTTGACGTGTCTTGTCATCTACTGGCTCATCTTGAACGCAAGCACTGCCAACCAACTCCCGACCAGCAAGTACCGCAAAAGAACAAACTTGAGTTCAAGAGAACAAACCTTCGTGGATGGAGTTCGACCCGAGAAACTGCGGGAATTCCTGCACGCGTACGCCGGCAAACCTCACGTCTGCGATAGTGAACAAGACTACGAAACAGCTTTGTACACTGCGGAGCAGCTCAAGGCCTTCGGGTTCAAAGTGGAGAGGAAGACGTACGACACGCTGCTGTCCTTTCCAGTTAGTCGACGTCTGGCGATCGTCGAGACTGCAACAACAACCATAGAGCTGAATTTGACCGAAGGCAGCGTGGCTGGAGACGTTTGTACAAGTGATTCAACGGCTTTACCGCCGTTCTTGGCGTATTCTCCGTCGGGGAATGTCACGAGCTCGGTGGTGTACGCCAACTACGGCACGAAAGAAGACTTCGAGTGGCTGGCGAGCCACAACGTGACTCTGAAGGGCAAAATCGCTCTCATTCGGCTCGGAGGTGGCGCTTTTCGCGGTCTCAAAGCTATGACTGCAGTTGAATTCGGGTTGGCTGGGGTTTTGCTGTACTCAGACCCAGAGGATGACGGATTCGTGCTGGGTCCTGTATACCCGGAAGGTTCCTGGCGTCCAGGAGACTCGTTTCAGCGTGGTTCACTCTACGTTGAGTGCGGTGACCCTCTTACTCCAGGTTGGGCTTCGGTCCCTGGCGCCAAGTACCTCAAGTATGAAGACGTTCCCAGTATCCCACACATCCCTGCACTGCCATTGTCGTACAACCAAGCAAAACGAATCCTCGATGTCATGGGGGACAAGAAGCTCCGATGCAATGGAGAGGTGGATTGGCTCTAGTCAACGACTATCGCGTTGGTGATGACGAGAAGACGGTGGTGAACTTGGATCTCCACATGAACAATAGCATCGCTCCGATCTGGGATGTCATTGGAACTATTGAAGGCTTCGAGTCGCCTGAAGAGCTGGTGGTTCTAGGTAACCATCGCGATGCGTGGGTTTGTGGTGCTGTGGATCCTGGAAGCGGTTCATCTGCACTGTTAGAAATCGCTCGAGGTCTCGGAGTGATGTTGAAGCAAGGATGGAGACCTCGTCGTACACTGATGCTGGCGTCTTGGGATGGCGAAGAGTACGGGCTTCTTGGTAGCACGGAGTTCGTCGAAGAAAACGCCAAACAGCTCGAGAAACAAGCCGTGGCGTACATCAACGTCGATACAGCAGTCGGCCCCATAGTGTCTGCGGACGGATCGCCCGCTATCTCTCGACTGCTTGTGGATGCAGCCAGAGATCTACCAGCAAACCGCTTTCTCGGGAACGAGACACAAGTGATGCTCTACGACCAGTGGAGCTCTCAGTCCGGTGGCGAGGTTGGAGTTCTGGGCTCCAGCAGTGACTTCGCAGCGTTCATCCAGCATTTGGGCGTGACTTCAGCCAATCTACGCTTCAAGCTGAACCAGACGCACCAGTACGGCACCTACCACAGCAGCATGGACAGCATCGCGTACTCTGAAAAGTTCGCCGACCCCAACTATTCCACTCACGTCACTACTGCTCAATGGTGGGGACTTGTGGCACTTCGACTCGCGGATAACATCGTCATCCCATTCGACTTCACGTCGTACGCCTCAGTGATGAGTAAAGCGTTAACCACTTTCGAGTCTCGTCTCGAGAGTGAACGGAAGCAGTCCGTTGACTTCTCCGTCCTTCGTAGCGCCATCACTCACTATGGCGTCAATGCAGCACTTTTCCACGACCGATTGACCGCAGCAAGTCAGTTCAAGTGGTGGAACCGCAGACTTTACTCGCTGAAAGGCAACTCACGATGGACAAGGGACTGCCGCATCGACCTTGGTACAAGCACGTGGTGGTTGGAGGAGGCAGCGACGCTCTCTACGCTGGTGTAAACTTCCCCGGACTCGCTGACTGCCTCACGTTCCGAGACGATAGCAGCGCCATTCAGAGCCACGTCAACGACGTAGCACGCATCGTCAATGGCGCTGCAGAGTTCTTTCTCGTCCCAGCGCCGTAACGAAGGACTGGTACACAAAAGTGGGCAACTCAACCTGCATTTCGCTTTTACCAGCACCAGCTTAACGACAGCCAATACTAACGCTCATGGGTAGTCCTTGTAACCCGACCCGGTCTGCCCTAAGGCGTAAACCAGACCCCCGACCATGACTGCTCCAGTCGCCACAACTCCAATCATAACTAGCAGGTACATGAGCTTGGTCATGTTAATGTTCAGGATGAAGTTCGTTCGCGCGGTCTTGAGCGGGATCTTGTCCAGAGTCTTCATCAGAGAAGGGTTTCTAGACAATATCTTCTCCATTTTCGAGATGTCAGCAGGACGGATGACGGTGATCGGAGCTTTGTTCTGGAACGCATTCTTGACTTTGGTGAGGTCCCCAGTCTTCCGGAAAAGCGCCCCAGTTTGCTGAAAGCTCGAGGAATCGCTCGCTCTTCATCATCAAAGGTTACGCCTTCGTCATGTTCGGTGTCTGCATCAGTGTCCAATTTCCTGTCGCTGCCTTTGTGGTCGATATCAGTTTGATTGTGCTTGGACTGAATCTGGGCGTTGTTGGCCTGGACACTGTCATCAGTTGCTGAAATGCTGCATGCGAGAAGGGCAACAACGGGCACCGCCAGTACAATGGACAAGGTCTTGAAATGCATCGCTTGAAGAAGGAACCAGAAATGATCGTGTTTCTTGCTTGGTTGCTGGTATGGATAGGATAGGCAAGCCGGACGAGGAAAATGAAAATAAATAGTGGAAGTGTTCTTCCTTCAAACCTAGTATTGTGCGTTCTACTCAAAATTTCCATGCCACGCAGGCAATCCACCAAATTTGGAAAGCACTTCGATTGACTATGTCATCACACTAAGTACGGTGTCGTACTTTACATGGACGAGACTTGGCCTTTCGCAAATGACTGAGACTTTGTATTGGCCCGGTTCCACCAATAGGCAAATTTGGACGGGAAGCACAATACAATAAAAGCTGAAGCCACTTTGTTTGCTCGCACAATCAGCCGGGTTTACTCACGATATACTGTAATGATTGATCGCGTGTCGAACGACAGGACGAACGTGCACGGATTGTGGTGTGAAGCCTGCGATCCATGATGGCGTTCGCGAGTATGTGATACATGTGATTATGAAAGATGAGGCACCAATCGAGGAATTATATAATTAAAGTAGATTAGGCCAAATTTCAAAACGGAAGTAGATTTCAAATACTACTTATAAGTAGATTTAGGGCGTTCCCTAATTTCCGGATCGTGCTTCGACTACTTTTTTTAACTAATGTGATAAACTGTCATCAAGTGCACTAGCTATTTTACGCATGGATATTTAACAGAATTGTGATGTACTTGACTTTTTCGTGACAGGTTTCAATTCAAAACATTTCCCAACGAATTCCTATCTGTAACTCAGAACCATGATATCCGCTTGTTGCTTTTACTACGTACTACGTAGTAGGTGATACTCGTTGAGTAGAAAAAAGAATTAAGGGAGCTTTCGAAAAGCAAGATCATTATTCGCGATGCGTAGAATGAGACTGAAACTTAATCTTTTTTTTCGTGTTGGAGGACTGACACCGTTCTCTACGGAGAGGTCCGTCAACGTCCTCGCCATTGTGGCGAAGACGCTATATAACCTCTGAAAGCTATCCATCTAACTCCTTGATGCGTACTTTCAGCAACATCTCGTAGTACTTGAATTTGGCGTTGTTCTTCAGTGCGGATCCCGACAGCTTGTCCAAGCCCAACACCTTCATGACGTACGTATCGGGTTTCTTCTTCATTGCCAAAGTTCTCTCCACTTTCTCCATGTCCGAGGCATCCGGACCCAGCTTCCCAGCTACTATACCCTATTTGGCGGCGACGTTATCTAGCTGCATCACGTAAGTCATGTAGATTTCGAACGCGCTCGTCTCTGCGGCCTGGTCGAGCTCCTTCATCGTTTAATGTTAGACAGCCCCGCGCTCTCCCAGGCTGCGGACGTGGAGACTCCATCTGGCCGCCAACGAATCAGTTGCATGTTTTCAGTCGTCTGCACGAATTCCTCAAAGTACTTGTAGTTCTTGTTCGACGTGAGGGCGTTTCCTGAAAGCCCATCTAGCTTCAATCTTCTTCACCGATTCCTCGGAATTGTCAGCCACAGCCCATCGAATGACTTTCAGTTGCGGATCCTTCTTGCTCGAAAACGTGTTGGAGATTTTCGCCAGCAGAGAAGACGCAATGGGAGTTTCAGAGAAGCTGAAACGAGGTTTCCAAGGATAGCGGACAAGACGCCGAGGAGGTCTTGAAACGATGCCGCCTCCACCAGCAGCGGCTCCGCAAAGCTCACTTCGCATTTGTCGCGCAGAACTCCTAGTTGAACCAAAGCCTCGCACGCACGCCGCCGATGTCCGCTCCATCGTCCTCTCCCTTGGCTCCAGCCGACGCGCCACAGTCTGTGGCGTCGTCCTCGCCGTCGGTCACCTCGCTCTCACCGGCTTCCGCGAGCATGCCTCTGTCCGCCACACCTAGCCTGCCCACTCCAGGCGCGGCACCAGCGACAAGCACACCCATCGACCTGGCCGGCGCCCCAACGCCATCGCCGGCGGCTTCGTCGGCCGAGCTGGAGGCTCCATCCCGTGCAAGCGCGCGACTAGCGAAACGGAAACGGTCGGCAGCGGCCCTGGCTCTTGCCCGCAGTCAGAAGAGACGTCTCATCATCAATCGTGAGGTAGCTTCAGCAAAAGCCGCTCGACCATCAGCGGTAGCACTCGGTGCACCATCCGTCCGCGTGCCAGGCCCTCTAGCACCGCCAAAGTCCAGCACTGGCAAGCCCGCCGCTAAGCCTGCTGCTAAGAAGTCTCCGCGACGTTCACCGAAGACGCCATCGACAGCCGGCGCGGGGGCCTGCAGCCCCGGCCGTGCCCGAACCGGCGCTCCTCGCTCCCGCAAATCCCGGTCCGGCGGTATCAGCCACCCCACAAGCGAGCTTGCCTCAACCAACTGCCGCGCACCGTCGCCCGTCGGTGCTGGTCAGGCAACCTGCACTCCCCGCGACAACAACGCTGTCTACGAACCCGCTTCCTGGTTGCGATGACGGCAGTGACTCAGAGGCCGATGAGATGGCCGCTGCCCTGGCCTTGGCCACCAAATCTACTGCAATTGCTCGGGATGAGGGGAGCAGCTCTCGCGAGCGCGATCACGCGTCATTCAACATAGCTGAGTTCATGAGCCGCTTCCACTCCGGTCCGTCGGCCGATTTGCGCTAGGCGTTAAGCTTCGAGCCCCATAGACTCGAGCCGGGGGTGCGTGATGCTCTAGAGACGGAACCCGCGCTAACTAGCCCGGCACCAACACAACCACTGCAGGGAGCAGATGTGGCCGCGGTTATGTCCGCTTTCATGCGCTTCATAGAGACATACCCCGACGCCGGCTTCCAACAGCCTGGTCGCCAGCAACTATCGGCACCACACACCGCCACCGTGGCACCCGCCCCCGCAGGGTGGACCCTCCCCAACCAGAAAGGCGCCCTACCACCAGTAGCTACGTGCGACCTGCGTGCAGAACACTTTCCGCCGCCAGCGTTTCGAGCACGAGGCGACTTCGTGCCAGCCGCCGTGCACAGTCTGGCCGGTCACCGGCTGTACGCGTCACTGCTTACTCCTGAGGGTGTACATGAGACCCCAATGTCAACCGTGCTCAGATTCAAAACGTCAGACTGTCTCACCTTTAACGATGCACCGCCCATCCTGGCTGCATCCTACGGGACCCGGTTCGGTCGTCTTGGCATATCAGTGATGCACTTCCACCGAGCGGACCGAGCGACCCAGCTGCGTGCCGCGTCGTCCGACGCCAATTTCAACCTGGACTGCGGGCGCAACGTGCCCCCCGACCGCGCCGCCATGCACATCGTACTTCGACCTTCTGGGGGCTATTCAGGGACTCACCACTTTCCCAACGCTCAATGGTACGAGCAGATGATGAGCCGCCCTCTGTACCGGCTACGCGAGTTCGTAGTTGCAAACATGGACGCCGAGTAGGGTTCAACGCACGTTGCACAAAGTAAACCACCACCTCGGCAGCGTGTACATGCACCTATCTAGCGACGCGCCTTCCTGGTGGCGCGAGTTCTCATTGGCTGCGGCTCGCATCGAGTTTAACTCGGTGGCGTGGGCGATGGCCCTCCATGAGCTGACACAGCCGGCGGTAACAACCAGCGGTCACCGTCGCCCCGGCGCTGCACCGGCGGCGTTCGCTGATCAGCGTCAAGTGCAACGCAACGGAGGTATTCCAGCAAACATCCGGGCGCTGATCCCGCGCGATGCAGACGGCGCAGAGCCGTGCCTCCACTTCCTCGGCGGGGGCATGTGTTTCGGAGGCACCAAGGACAAATGCGCGGCCCCACGGCGTACCCACGTGTGGCCGGGTGAGCTTCCGTCCGAGCTCACAGCATTCGCCACCAAGAAGTTCGGCCGGCGCAACAATCACGCACGCCGCCACCAATGACGAGGACGAGGTGTCGTTGGTTCACCGACATTTCGTCGCGTTCAACTCAGACATAATCCGAATAAACACATCTCTGATTACGTCACGAGCAATAGTGAACTCCCCGGTTCTGGCACCGAAGCCAATAACGCCACCGATGGACAGCTACGCCTCCCATCAAGTTCGGCCGTCGACGCTACTACGGGTAACATGACGCGTCCATACATGTCGGATATCGCGATATCCCCCGGTCTTGGTTGCTGCGCAACCCGACCTCCGAGCACTTTCCGGAGAGAGCCTCAGCACACGAGTTGCCAGGTATGCCTCCGACGCGTGCACACACCGCTCTCCCATAGCCGCGCCCGCCCAGCCGTCGCAGGCCGGCGAGCGCCTTCGCCCATGCAATGGCGGGAACTCCTCCAAAGCGGGCCGGTTCCACCGGAGCCTGCTGCAAGGCGCACTAACGACTAATATGTCCTCGTTCCCCTGCGGCCGCACGGCCGCGAACGCTCCATCTCGCCCACAGCAAATAATCCAGGGAGCTGCGTAGCCCCAGCGCTCCGCCGGTCAGCGCCGTCGGCTGCTGCACTTCAGGAACTCCTTGACTCCAGCACTCGCAGGCAGGGCCTGTGGGGTCCATTCGGTGGGCCTCCTTGTCAGCTGCGTTCCGGAGTGCGGGGGTACAACTGCCACCAGCCAGCGACAGCTACCGACACGGTCCGGGCAAACCACAATTTGAGCTAAACCAACCCCTTCAAGCCGCGATGTCGGAATTCGTACGGCGCACGCGCATGCCGCTCCGTCAGTTTGCAGAGCTGGTCTGAGGCCAAACCACCACCGACTACCGCCCCAACAAAGCCATGCTCCCCGACATCCTGCGACGCCAGTGCCGCAACTACGCGCACGTCGACGAGCTTACCCGTATCGCAGCAGAAGGTATACATGTGGAACTCTCGGCCCCGCTCCCGCCACAGCCTAAGTTTCCCGCAACCACCCATCAGCCGCCCGTCGGATCAACGTCCTCCGCGCCAACATCCGCAAAGAGCAAGATCTGCTCCGCTGTATCGTCGTCGACGCGGATATTATCCAGGTATGGCCAGAGCTGTTCGTCAGCCCGTTCGGCGTCGTCGACAAGGGCGACGGTGACCCGAGCACGACCGGCCGAGTAATTCATGACTTATCGTCCCGGACGAAGCGTCTATAAACTCGCACACGGACCAAGATGCTCTCCCCACGACGTTGTTTGAGCCGTGTGCCGACATCGCTCGCGAAATCATCCGATGCCGCCGCGCGGTCCCCGCGCACAAAGTGAAGCTAATGGCGGGGGACGTCGCATCAGCCTACCGGAACGCGTGAACCCTCAGCAAATGCGTCCACATGTTCACCGGCCACATTCCTGAGGACAACGCTCTCGTTATCGACATGTCGGCCGCGTTCGGATGGACGGGAAGCTCCGGGTCATACGGCATCCTCGGCGGTGCTGTCGCCCATATCCACGGCTCCACAGTGAATGCTTCCCACCCAGATGGCTTCTACAACTACCACTGGGTTGACGACCACGTGAATGTGGCCTCTGATGTCGGTACCAACTGCGCTGAAATTGACCGGTCACTGCGGTGGGCCATGACAACTGTCATGGGCACGGCTGCGGTCAACGAGGACAAATTCACCACTTGGAGCACGCGCCTCAAGGTCCTCGGCTTGATCTTCGACACTGTCGCCGGCTCGGTTGCCATGCCGCAAACGAAAGTGAACAAAGCACAGCGTCTCGTCAACGACGCCTTCCACGCCGCCAGCATGACACGAAGTGAATACCGGTCCCTACTTGGATCTCTGCGCCACGTGGCAACATGCATTCGTGCCACTCGCGCATTTCTTCAGCGACTGCGCGCAGGCGAACGCTTTCTCGGCAGGATTCGTCGGCTCCGGCAGCCATGCGCGACGACCTCCTCTGGTGGTGGCACATTCTACACACACCGGCCATGAAGTGGTGTCCCACTCGAATACTTCGACAACAGTCCAGCCCACGATTTCACCATCATCACTGACGCCTATGACACCGGACTTTGCGCAACCATCCCATCATTGCGGCTCTCGCTTACATACGAATTTCCCCGTCTGAGCGTGCGCTCATTCGGGCTTTTAACCAAGGCTCAGCGAACGAGTTCGACACCAATTACCGCGAGCTTCTGGCATGCGCGTTCGCAGCCAGCGCTTGGGGTTCGAGGCTCCGCAGCCTCCGCCCCGAGGCAGCCGTCCCCACACCCACTTCCGCATCGACAACACTACCGCCGTGTCGTGGCAGACGAAGATGGCGTCGCGCAATTCGAGAGCACAGCTCCTAATCCGCCTTCTCAGCTCCTGGGAGGTGGAGTTTGGGCTCCGCTTCTCGTCCTCGCACATCCCCGGCGTCGAGAATGTTATCGCGGATGCCGGGTCCGGCCAGTACGGGGACAGTACTCATGCCCAACGTTTCCGCAAACTAACGTTCGGCTGGACTCAGACTCCGTCTCCGACAGGCATCATGGACCTCGAGGCTGCATGGCGCAGCATCTCCGCGAGCACTCCGTTGCAGCCCCTCCTTCAAGAAGTATTCCCGAGCATTTAGCTACTGGAAAGAATGGACAACTCGCCGTGGCATCCCGTGGCGACTCCAGCTCCCGATAGCCGAACAGATCAACCAGATATCCGATTTCATCATCGACGGAGCGCGCCACGGATTTGGTTCGGTCCGGCCCGTGCGGGGTTGTACCATCAGAGCAGCGCTAAGCGGCATCCGGCACTTCTTCCTCGCCCTCTTTGAGGAACTCACGGAGACCTCAGTGGACTACGAAGATTCCGAGGCCGGGGAACCCGGGGAACTCCACGAGGATGAACCCACTGCACCGAGTGCGACCGCTAAGCGCCCAGCGCTTCGTGCTCCTAATCTGTTCGCTGAACGAGTCGGCGTTGAAGGTCTCAACGCGCTGAGCGCCTCGCGCGGGTTGGAAGATCCTACGATTTCCAATCCCCTCGACGAGGTTCAAGAGCTACAGCTCAATGAACAAGACGTTCCCGTGGCCCGTCACCCTGACGCCCAGACTCTTCTCAATCCGCATGCGGATTATCGGTTCACAACCCCGATCCCGAGAAGTATATCAAACAACTCGGGAGTCGGCCGTTGACATCGCATGTCATTGGGCCAGCGGCTCGTACGGCATCGGAGTTGGCAACTCGTCAAGCGCTGCGCTCTCGGTTCTTGACCCCACAGGTCTCAACCATTGGCGAATATCGCATTCGTCTTCAAGCTCAAACGAGCAGGCAGCCGGTACCCATGGTATGCACTGTGGTGTTGGCGCTGGCGCCTGGTGAAACGGAGTCTGAGTATGATACTCTGATCACTACTTGGGCTCACCGGAGCCGAAAGTTATCGTCAATGGAGGCTCTCCGAGCCAGCTTCTCCGAAATTGATGTGCGCCTCGAGCGCAAGTTACTCTTTAAGTACGCGAAGGGTCGAGCGAAAGGTACTCTTGGAAAGAAATACCAAGCTCAGATTTCCCATTATGCTCCGTTGAGCCCTGCAGCATTTGCTGCCGCAGCTCAGGATCAGCGCTTGGGCGCAGCTGCTGATCCTCTCGCTTCCCGGCCTATTGGCGGGAAGCGTGGAGCGACCGACGACGCGGTCGCTGGTGCTCGGCACGCATTATATCACTCTGATCAAAAGCGTCCACGACGTCTGGGCAATCTTGCCGAAGCGGGCCCTCGAACTCCCACGAGTTCTCGGAGTGAGGATAACCCCTCCACTTCACAAGATATTGGGTACGACCCTGGCGACTTCGTCGCTTCAAGATCTCTTCCACGTGGAAGTAGAGATCTCCCTGCTCATCGAGCAGCGCCTGCGGAGGCCGAAGCAAACGAGAAGGCTGATGAGCCGATGGAGGACGATCCTCCGCTGCAGCGCTCGGAGTTGCTTGCAACTCTTGAGCATGTGCAGGATCTGCAAGGCGATGTGAATCGCTTCCGTCGAACTCTGGACGGCGCAAAGCGGGCGTATGATCAGTCGGTAAACCTGATTGATGACTTTGCAAGTCGGCTCGCTTGGGTTGAGAACCCCGAGTCATGCGTCCAACGCCTGGCTGCTCTTGAGCGCACTCAGTCTGCGACTTTTGAGAAGCTTGATAAGCTCGTGGAGACTGTGGCTCGGATGCAGGGGCAGGTTGACGCTCTGTTCCGTCTTCTGCCCGGCGCTGTGGCTCCGCCACCGGCGCCGGCTCCTCCGAGCTAACCTGCGACGCGTCCCGGTACGGCTTGAGCAAGCCCACGTAAAACACGGGGTGCGTTCGCATCCACTTGGGGAGGTTGAGCGTGTACGTCAGGCCCTTCTTGGTCACGACCTTGAAAGGTCCCACAAAGCGCGGCCGCGGCTTGGTCTTGAAGACCGCGGTCACTGCATGTGTAGGTAGGTTTTTCGCATTCAATCAAACCAGTTCTCCGACCTCAAAGCTTTGCTCATTTCGTTTGCCCTTGGCATGTGCGTATTCCTTTTGTTGTCTTGGCTCTCAGCCATTGCGTCACGCACATGTCGAAGGACATTCAGACGCGTTGATAGAACATCATCAACCTGTTTCTTAACAGTATTAGGGCTGACTTCAGCAAGTCGCTCATCGAGCTCTCCTCCCCCACCAAGCCCAGAACCACGGAGTGGTAGCGTCAACGGGACGCGGGGGTGAGAAAGGCCTTTCACGTAGAACGGCGTGTAGCCTGTAGAGGCATGCACAGCATTATTCAATGCGAACTCAACGAGTAGGAGCATGGAGCTCCAAAGCTTTGGCTTTTCAGCACAAGTGCTTAGGAGGATATCCTCCACAACGCGATTCGCGCGTTCGGTTTGACCGTCGGTCTGCGGATGATCCGCCGTGGACATGTCCAACTTCGTGCCCAGCACGGTGAACACGGACGACCAGAAATGGCCCGTGAAACGGGGTCTCTGTCAGAGACAATCGATGCGGGTAAGCCATGCTGGCGAAACACCCTATCGATAAACAGCTTCGCTGTACCTTCGCCATCGATGGTGTCCGGCACAGCCGCAAGATGTACCATCTTACTCAATCGGTCTGCAAAGACCACGATTCCTGTGTTCCCATCCTGGTATTTAGGAAGACCGAACACAAAGTCCAAACTCATGGACTCCCAACACAGGCAAACTTGACAACGGCACAGCCGCATGCGGTAAGGGCTTTACCCTTTGACACGTCTCACACGTGCGCACGTAAGTGCTTGTCCACTTGTAAAGCTTGGGCCACCAGTACGTCAGGCTCCACCGAACCGTAGGTCTTTTCACGACCGAGGTGGCCACTAAGCGGCGTATCATGCGCCTCATAGAGGATGCGATACTTGAGATCCTCATCATGAGGGACTACGACACGGGAAGTGTCCTCAACATCCGTGCTGTAGTACAGCAGGCCATCATCGATGGAGTATCGATGTAACCTCGCGCGTAGGCGCGCCGACAACTTAATGTCCGAGTTTTCAAACTCCTTGCTCCCAAGAGCACGTAGCAAAGCTACACACGTATCATCACGCGCATAAGCAGCGCGGATTAACGTCGTCACAGACGAAGTCACCGTCGTGACATGAGCAAGCTCGTAGTCTGGGCGACGCGATAAAGCGTCCGCCAGATCGTTTTGCCTGCCACGCTTGTACTTGACCTCGAAGTTGTACTCTGCGAAGAAGGACAGCCATCTGGCCATCCTTTGCGAGAGATGAGGCGATTGAATCGCAGTGCGTAGCGACGCATGGTCTGTAAAGACCACACACGGTTTTGAACCAAGCAGGTGCACCCTGAACTTGACAAGGGCATACTTCATTGCAAGTAGCTCCTTGTCATGAACTGGGTACTTCTTCCCTGCAGCTTTAAGCTGGCGAGACTCAAACGCAATCACGCGTTCGTGCCCATCGGCATCAGCTTGTAAAAGCGTACTGCCAATGACAAAGTCGGATGCGTCACAAACGACGCTGAACGGACGTTCAGGGTCTGGCAACGCCAGGATCGGTGCATGAAGGAGACTCTCCTTGACCGCCTCAAATGCATCTTGATGCTCGGTGTCCCAACACCAGTCCGCATCCTTCTTAAGGCGATTGGACAATGGCCGAGCCATCTCAGCATAGTTCTTGCTGTACTTGTGCAAGTAATGGGCAAGGCCAATCCACTTCCGCAAATCCTTCTGGTTGCAAGGAAGCGGCCAGTCCACGATGGACTTGACCATGGCGGGATCCGCAAGAAGGCCCCGCTTTCCAATAAAGCATCTCAAGAAGGGAATCTCTTCAGCATCAAAGATACACTTAGACGCATTAGGGTAAAGTTTGTTAGTGCGCATGCACTCGAGCACCGCTCTTAGATGGTCGATGTGGTTCTCCACGTCCGACTTCCCGTGCTCCGCACAACTATGGACAAATATGTCATCAAAATACGTTTGTGCAAACGCTCGAAGAGGCCTGAATAGTTGCGTCACAAGACGATTGAACGTAGCAGGCGCGTTCGACAGCCCTTGGGGCATCACGAGGCACTCCCAGAGCATACCGCTCGGAGTGCTCACCGCTGTCAGCGGGATGTCGCTCGTACGCATGAGAAATTGGTAATAACCATCGACTAAGTCGAGCGCACTGTACATTGTACTGCCAACCATGTTGTTCTGCAGAACATCCTTTCTAGGAATCGGCGTCTGCGCCGGGATAGTGGCCGCGTTGAGCTTATTAAAAGTGTGAACGATACGCCACTTCCCATTTGGCTTCTGACACAGAATGTCGGCGTGGAATGTGGAGACTTGCTCTCTCGCATCATTCCTGCCGCGTGCTTAGCACTGAAGAAGGCGTCAATGACGTCGCACTGATCCCTTGGCAAGGGCCACTGTCGTGTAACGCAGTATTTGGTCCAGGAACCAGGTCAATCTCATGACGCACGCCTCGATCAGGAGGTAGACAGACCGCGTCTTGGAAGTCCTTCACCAAAGGATAGAATGGATCCGAGGGATTCTTCAGGATCGCGGATCCACTACGATCACTTAAGATCTTCTTGGTGTCCTCAAGGACTGCTTCATCCATAAGCGACGAAGAGTTCAACTCTTCTTCTTCGGGTCGAATCATGACCACTTCGGCTAAATCACCCGCCTTTAAGAGCCTCCCAAACTCGGCGACGGACATCTCGTCCAGCTCTAGCAGAGCATCGACTGTGGGAATACTTCCCAAGGTGATTTCACCACTGGCCTCGCCAGTCACTCCATCCATGAGTGTGTATAGCTGTTCGCTATCATCCTCCACTCGGGATACTTCCTGTATCAGGACAGGCGCCTTGCGTCTCGCAGTCGACATGCGGCGTTGCTGCCGTCTACTCGCGGAGACCATACGTCTCGGAGAGACCAGGGTTTTAAGACCAAACGCGTCTTCGGGTGCCCTCACCTCTTGTTGCTCCAAATGAGACTCGATGTCATACCGACATCCGGCAGCGGGCTGCATGACTTGCAGTCGCCACCCAGTGGATTACGTGCCACTTCACGCGCATCACTAGGGCCAGGCCCAAGATGCCTCGACGTTCCGTCGACCACGCCATCATTGGCATGCAGCGAAGGCTGCTCATCAGAGCGAGCGTCGCTCGGTGAATAGTGTGTCACCCCACGCACTTCGGAAGGGCCCAGCCCCGAGTGTCTCGACACCGGGTTGGCCATGCTTTCGGAAGCAGACAGCGGCAGCTCGTTAACACAACGAGCGCCGCTCAGCGGTTTACGTGCCACTCCACGTTCAGCCCAAGAGCAGTGCTCAGGGCTCGCGTCAGTGATGCCAGTGTCCATTAACTCGGACACTCCAATATCCAGCACATTGACCGTCTCGGTCCAGTGCTCGCGCCAATAGCGCTTTTGCTTCCTAGCAGAGGTGGGTTCATGACTCGCCAAAGCTCCGCTAGGAGGCAAGCGCGTAGCGCCTAAGGTCTTAGACCTCCAATCGATCCATCACTCATGGCGTTCCAGCCAGGCCATGCCTAGGATGAGATCGTATCTCGAATCCAGGTCAAGGACCAGACAGCGTACCACGCTATCGAAGTCCAAAACCTTCACGCCCAGGTTCACGGGAACCTTAGGCACCGTAACACGGGCTCCCGTCGCAAGACGAACAGTGACCGTGTCACGCACTCGCGCCACCTGCGCCTCAGCATACTGCTGACTTCCTTCCATCGTGGCGCGTCGAGCGTAATTGCCCGACGCACCAGAATCGATAAGGATTACCCATGGCTTATTAAAGCCCTTCACGGTCGCTTCAACGACCAGCAAGCCCGGCTTGCATACACGTTCCGTGTTATAGAGCACGGAGCTCTTAGAGGACAAGCCCTGCTGACCTCCTCTCAGAGGTTCGACAGAACAGAGTTCTTCCCCAGCAGGCCGCCCCGCGCCTACTGGGTCTTGGCGTTTCCTGCCAAGGGACCGTCTTTCGGTCAGAGGCGCGACCTCGGCTCATAGGAGCCTGGCGTTGCTTGCGAAGAGGACTCCCAAACGCAGGTGCTGCGTGCTCCCGCACACATAGCAGCGGCGAAGGCCAATACGCTGCTCGGCAGTCTGAAGCTCAGCTTCTTCGTCTTCAGCGTAGCTGAGACCCATCGGCTCAGTTCCATTGGACGAGCCCGAAGCTCCAGACGAGCTGTTGTGCGAAGCACTCCAACCAAGTCGAGCGGACTTGAAGTTGAACTCGGCGTTCAACCGCACGTTCACGGCTTCTTCAAAAGAAGAAGGGTGAACACGGAAGACTTCCGTCCTGGCCACGCCAGTGCGGAGACCTTCCATGAAGATGGTCACCGTGACCGCCTCGGGGAGAGGATCCGCTGCCATGCCAGCAATCAGATTTCGCAACTCTTGGACGAAGTCCACCAACTCCTTCTTACCCTGTCGGGTAGCAAGGAAGCGTGACCTCACGCGATATGCCTGGTTAGGCGGCAAGAATACTCGCGAGATTTGCAGCTTAAGCTGATTCCATGAGAGGAAAGCGGCGTCCACGGACGTACCGCAGGTCAGTGTCCATTCTCGCGCTCGACCCCGAGCTTTGAGATAGCTAGCGCCACGCGCTGCTGCTCGGTCTGGAGCATGGCGGACGTCATAGCCATCTCAATTTCTCTGACCCAGAGCAGTAGATTTTCTCCTTCCTTGCCCTCGAAGGTCTTGACGCTCACCATGAGCGGTTTGGCTCTGGGAGTTCCATCTGATGAGGGCCTGGGCGTCGTAGACGCAGCGGCCGCAGTCATCTTCTGCTCGATGTGCTCTACCAGAGCATTCTCATAGTTAGAGAACACCTCCAGACGCGCGGTGACAGCGTCGGGGACTTGCGAAGCAAGATGAGCCACACCTTCCGGCCCGATCAAAAACATCAGCTTTTTAAGCCCGTCTTGTTGACTCGCCGGTAAGTGGGCGATATGCTCCATCCTCACAGAAGGACAGTCGTAACGACTCCGGTGTAGGATTGACGACAAGTGCTACCAAGTGCAGCGGGGCTGCCGTAGACTGTAGCGTAGAGGAAGACTTAGTCGGCTTCAGCGAGTCTCTTAAGCAGGTAGGTTACCTTGACGTTCTTATACAATGAACAGGGACTAGCGTACGACAGTAGCGTACTCTGGCGTCGATACCAGTGCACATCGTGCACTTCCAACACATGCTGATTGCGGAGATCGAGGGCATCGTGAGCAGTATCAAGAACGCTTCGCTGCCTGACATCAAGGCTTTGTTCAAGAAGAAGTTGCGCATGAACAAGGACGAGAGCGACGTGACCGCGCGACTGATCGACTACTACAAGAGCTTCCGCACTATTGTCGACGACAACGGGTTGTCCGAGTGTTTCAGCGGGAGCAATGGCACGAAGGAGAAGTGCAATAGGTTGATCGCAAACCTGTGGCCTCAGTCGTTGAAGGATGAAGTAAGTAAAGCAGTGCATTCGTTTCACGCACACTGAGGCTGCCAAGGACCCAAGGGTTCTGTTCAGGCTCATTCTCGAGAAAGCGACGGAATTGGAGCGTCAATATCAACGCCTGCGTCAGCAGAAACGTGATGCAACTGGACAGGGCAAGGAGAAGCCCGAGAACCAACAACAACAACAATCGACAAAGCCCAACCAGCGTTGGGAAGAGAAGCCACAGCGCTGGGAAGAGAATACACCTGTGGCGCTGGGAAGAGAAGACACCTGTGGCGCCGGTGATAATGACAAGGACGACTCCTGCGGTGACTACGAGCTGGACCAAGACTGACAGTAAGTCTAAGACTCCAAGCTCGTCGAAGCCGCCGCCAGGACCGTGTCCCAAGTGCCAAGAACTACATTGGCTACGTGACTGCCCGAGTACTACTCGGCAGGACAAGGAAGAGCTCTGGGAGAAGATGAGAGACTCACGCAACAAGAAGGCCAGGTTGAAACGACTTGGGGAAATGCTGCTATCTACTGCCCGTGTGGTGACGTAGAACGGTAAGCTGGAGCTGCCGTACTGCCCCGACAGTGGATCGGACTACACCGTGATTGGACGCTCGCATTGGAACGAGTTGAAGGCTCTGGATCCCAGCGTGGAGGCTGAGGAGTTGGAAGCCCCGATCATGAACCCGACATTTGGTTCCGCGACGGTGCCGGCCAAGTACATGGCCAAGTTGCACCTGATAATCCACACGACTGTGGGGCCCGTGGAGCCAATGGCTGCTGTGGATGTACTTGTTGTGAACGTCGACAACGGGGAGTTCATCATCGGCAATGACCTCCTCACGTTATTGGGAATCGACGTGGACCGACAATTGCAATAACTAGCTACGCGCAGTGAAGATGAGACCAGTGGTGACCCGACCGATCTGAAGGCAGACGAGATGCTTGTTCAGGTCGATGGATCGGAACCAAGTGGTGATGATGACGTTTTAGCTGCCGTGGTGCAGGTGATTGAAGGTGCTGTGGAGAATGGTTTTCCATTGGAACATGTGGAGACTCTGCGCACGATTATCCATGCGTACGACGTGTGGAGACTGGAATTGGGTGCCAATAGAAGAAACTGAGTTAATCCAGCGGTTGTGCATCGCGGCGCACTGTGGGGCCCAAGGTCACCGCGGTCAAAAAGCCATGATCATCCATCTCCAACGTTTTCGTGATCGACCACTTGTCGGCGACAGTGGCGAAATTTGTCAAAGCGTGCTTGCTGTGTTTGCATTGTCGAGAGGGGAAAATTATCCCACGTCCCTGGGGCGAAAACGATCGACTGCAACACACGCAATGACGTTTTACACTTTGATTTTGTTTTTATGTGTCCGAGCTATGAAGCAAGCAAGTATCTACTAGTTCTGAAGGACCATGGAACGCATTACTGTGAATTGGTGGTTGCTGATACGGCTGACAGCCGAGTGACGACCAAAGCTCTGCTAGACTGGCATTCAAGATTTCGTCGTTGGAAAGGTCTACAATCGATTGAAGATTCGTACGAGCCTTTAGCTCATCTCGCGAAAGAATTTCTTATCTTGTTGAACAACTATGTGGAGCAAGCTGACGACCCAGAGCCCGTTGAGTTCTGGAGGAAGCTTCAATCGAGTGAACCAGCGGCACCGACCACTCCGACAACTAGACCGATCCAGGACTCAAGGAACTCCTCGGGACCGACACGACGTCGGAAACCTAGGAAACGTCGACGACAATCTGCTCAAGCACCGAAAGGACAGCGGGGAGTTGGTAAGCGCTGACGCAGACCCGTTCGTGAACCCGAAGGACAGCAGAGCGTCGTGACCAATGACGGTCAACATCAAGTTTGGAGCAGTCCGTGACTGGGTCGGCTGGACCTGCAGGACGCCAAACGCGGTCACAATCCGCTGCTGCGAGAGTGATGAACACTCGTCGTGGTACTTCGCGCCGTTCCAAGCGTCTCCGTGGATACCGTGACCAGCGCAGTTAGTTCTGTCGGCGGGACAGACTGCTGCAGCGGGGCCCGAGCGAGAGGACGGTGATACCAAGCTTGGAGGGCAGTGAAGTGGAATCCTGGTATAACAGCTTGGGCTCACCGCTGCGAACCTTCAAGTGAAGTTCCACCAGACATCCAGTGTGGCGTCAGGCTGACACTCTGGCGCCAAGTGATATCTTGGTTAGGAGTTACAGGTCGACTGAGAGGTGTCCGACGGCTTCCAGCCGTGAACACGAAGTCGTCTCTGTGATACCAGCAACGGCAACCAGTGCCTTGTTGGCTGCATAAGGATTTAGTATGGGCTACTGCATGTTTCCTTTAGATGGCTACATGTTGAATATTCTACACGGCTGGCATGCAGGTGGCTTCTGCTACGCCAGTCCGTCTATCTGGGAGCATGCCGAGTGGACACGAGTTGGTTAGCATTACTCGGGCCCTCGGATATCTCTCACTTTCCATTTGGCTTCCTAGCCATTGCATCAATACACTAGGCCTCTATTTCCGTGCGGGTTGGTCCCCGCATATCTGGTCTTAGAGTTTCGTGGTATTCGGCCCGGGAAACACTACAAAGTGCCAGACCTTGCGTTGGCAATCCAAGCCAGCTACCCCAAATTTCTGAAGAAAAGGCGATTGAAATTGCCAACGTCATGGTGACGCATTATCGATATTTTGAATTGGACCTGGACGCCAATTGGAACGACGCGCGATGTCAAAGTGGAATTTCAACAACCCGAAACAGGATCTGTCTGTGGCTAGACAGCTTGAAGCAAGAGTGCGAAAGTCATTTTTCTGAATGAAGTTCTACTGCATGGCATGGACACGGTTGGGCAAGACGGCACTTCGCACGAGTACCAGTGTATTGTGTTCGTGATGGCGACAAAGAGTTTTTACGAATGTGCTCACTTGGCATTGCGGTGGAAAAATATCTTTGAGAGTCTATTCAAGTTCGGTGGCGAGGTGACTTTATGGAGACAAAGCTGTTCGGAGGCACGTGTAGTATGAAACTCCAGCGAGGTACCCAAAGGGATCTGGATGATGATCACCAAATATGTCGACCATCGCCAGAGGATCCCAACATTTTGATGCCCCCAACTTTGCGGTATCGCCAAGAATCAATACGGACGGAGGAAATGACACGTCTAAATGACCCTGAGGGCTCAAAGATTTATCCACGGATACACTGTGGTGTTGTACTCCTGTTTAACGATCCGTGAATTTGATAAATTTCTGGTAAAACACTCGGGTGTTTAAGTTTTTCCTATTGTCTGATTGATTTTAGTTTAAATCGTTGCGAAGTTGTGCCTTTTGATCATAAATGAGTGTTGTTTATTATCATACACATGCGAAAGACTTGAATGCTGGCAAATGTACCAGTGAGAGCAGACAAGCACGAACACTTTTCAGCTGTCAAGTAAGGTAGCACTTCGCAACGTTTAGAGCAGGAAGTTAGTTCGAATGTATAACTCCGAGTTTAATTAAGTTTGTAAAGGTTGGTGGTTGGTGGCTGTGGCAAGTTCGTCGTTCAATATATATGTTTAGCTTTGTTGTATTATTGAATTGATCCAATTAGTTATGAAAGGCTCGTGGAAGTCCTTCGACTTGGATGGCGAGGGTCCCGAATATCTTGAAGCAAACGAATAGGATCGATCTTTAGGGACGGTAAGGTGCAATGGTCCGTGATACATGCACCTACCATCACTTCGATTTTGACTGGATGTGTAACCCCAGTAGCACTGTCAAGAGCACTGTAACAGGTACGCGCCGTATGATGCTGGCCATGCGGTGCGGAGCGGCTGGGTGGGCGATGGACGAGCGCAAGAGGCGCGAGGCGATGGACGGGTGCATGACGCGCACCATGGTGGACGAGTACCTGACGCACGACGGTGTGACAGGTACACGGTGGCTGGCTGGACGGACGAACGTTGGTTGGACGACTAAGTGGGACGCGGCAGTTCCGCCGCCGATCGGCTGGAACGCAAGGTGACTGCTGGGTTGGATCTTTTGGACGTGAGCGAAAGCTCTTTTGGACGGGAGCGACGGCTCTATTGGACGGGAGCGATCGGTCCGCTGGGCGGAGCGAGAGCTCACTTTGAGTTTTGCGTTGAAGAGCGCAACAGGTGGAGCAAGACCACCCCGAGACACACGGTCTCATTTGGACGGACGGGCAACGGACGGCTGGACGGCGTGAAGCAAGGACTTAGTGAAGAACTTGTACGGTAGCGAAGGACAGACGAAGCCAAATTGGGCGGACGGGTGTATTTGAACCTAAAGTTTGAAGCACTAAATAAATAGGCGGTCCTGTCAGTGAGGCAGACCCCGGCGCTGTGGACACGTGATTGCCACACTGACTGCCTGACGGACTTTGGACGCAGTTTGGCACTAGGTCGACCAACCTCAGCAAACGGAAAACGGCTTCGTGGCACGTTGCAGCACAAGTGAGTGAGTGATACGGCACAGCATGGAAAGCCATTCGTGAAGTGCTGCGGATATTTATCAGCGACGAATGCGTAGTGATGGACGAAGTGGCAACAAAATACAACGTGCATCTCTCGTGTATTTATCGTTGGCTCTTACCTTTGCAAATACATGTACCTTCACGTTAGGTAAAAGGTCTCGACATTGTGAATTGCTAGCTAGCTAGCACGTTCAAGCGCTTGTATGATATTACGAGCGTCAAAATTGAGCACTTCTTCTCGTCCGTAACACTTAGACAATCGCAACGATGGCGTTGACAACACCCACCAGCGTGGCCGCGACACCGATAAACCAGCAGTTGGAGCGGTGCGGCTGGATCGCGTTCGCATACATGTAGGTGTGCAGACAGCGCGACACGGTGTAGACGATGAGTGCACTGGCATGAACCGCATCGTTACTGTCGGCCAGAACTCCGCCACCAAAAACGAAGAGTGCGAACGGGATGGACTCGAGGTCGTTCGCGACGATCCGCTGCCAGCGATGAATCTCCTCACGTGCTTTGACCGCATCCCTGTCGTCCGTCTGGACAAGTCCGTAGTTCTGCTCACGACCTTCAGCCATCGGCAGCGTGACGTCTTCAGGCGGGCGACTGCCGGACTTGAAGGCTCGGGGACCTTGGATGAACGTGACCAGCAAGAACTTGAGGTACAGCACCGAAGTGCACGCCACGTACACCTTGACATTCCCCGCCACCATTTCGTCTACGTTGTCGATCAGTTTTGCTTGGATGCTCGAGCCGTCAAATATCGTTGTGAGCATTCCCAAGAGCCTAAACAATTTGATATGTCCCGGAGTTGACCGCGCTGTTTAGTCCCAGGCCGCATGCTTACGCCCAGGGTCTCCGATAAACCTACACGTACCGACAACAACACACCAACCAAAGCAGAACGCAATGTAGTTATCCTGCTTTCATTTGAAAACCTTCCAGCTCTCTAGCAAACACGAAACTCGACCGGTTGCCTACAGAATGGCAGCGACAGCGTTGCCGACGCCCACGAGTGTGGCGAGGACGCCCGTTCCCCAGCAAAGAGCACGCGCCGGCTGCATGGCGTGTGCGTACACGTACGTGTGCAGACAACGTGCGACCGTGTAGACGGCCATGGCGCCGGCGTGCACCGTGGGGTTGCTGCCGGCCAAGATGCCGCCTCCGAAGATGAAGAGCGCGAACGGGATGGACTCCAAATCGTTGGCCACGATGCGCGTCCAGCGGTGCTCGGCCTCGCGCGCCTTGAGCGTCTTCTCGTCGTCCGTGGTGCTGAGTCCGTAGTCCTGTTTGCGGCCCTTGCCCATGGTCTTGGCCAGACTGAGGCCGGCGTCCTCAGGTGGACGACCGCCCGAGCGGAACTTCTTGCCGCCCTGCACGCCCGTGGCCAGCAGGAACTTGAGGTATAGCACGGAGCTGCAGGCGATGTAGACCGTCACGTTCGACGCGACCATTGTGTGGATCTCTCGGCTTTTGCACTTGTGAGTACAACAAGAGATTCCGACGGCTGACAGGCGTCGACAAGAGAGCATGTTGACGTGCCGCTCGGCGTTTACATGACAGCGTACACATCAACGAGGAGATCAGCAACGTCTGGTCCAGAGAGTGAAGGACAGGACAATGGCATTGATGTTTAGGCAGATGCTATCTGGTCTTAGACGATGGCGACGACAGCGTTGCCCACGCCGATGAGCGTGGTGAGCACGCCGACGGCCCAGAAGATGGTGCGTTGAGGCTGCTTGGCGTTCACGTAGGCGTACGTGTGCAGGCAGCGAGCCGCAGTGTAGACGGTCATGGCGCCGGCGTGCACAGTGGGGTTGCTGCCGGCCAAAATGCCACCACCGAAGATGAAGAGCGCGAACGGGACGGACTCCAGGTCGTTGGCGATCACGCGCCGCCAGCGGTGCTCCACTGCGCGCGCCTTGAGGGTCTTCTCGTCGTCCGTAGTGCTGAGACCGTAGTCGTGCTTCTTTTCGGAGAAGAGCTTCACGTCCTCCGGCGGACGGCCGCCCGATATGACGGTCTTGCCGCCCTGTACCCCCGTACACGCCAGGAACTTGACGTACAGAATGGAGCTGCACGCCACGTACACTTTCACGTTGCCGGCAACCAGCGCCATTGGAAATTGAGTTGGTGCTGTCAAGGCGGATCGAATTGTGAGCGAGCAGTCGCGATCTTTGTCCGGACAAAGGAATGGGTCTAACCAGTGTGCGGATTGAATGGTGACTAGCTAGCTACGACCGTCTAGTTTAGGACGAGAAGGCTCCGTAGAGTGCGTTGCCCGCTCCGACGGTGATGAAGATGACGCCGAAGAGCCAACACAGGGCACGGTGCGGGTGCATGGCGTTGGCGTACGCCACCGTGTGGAAGCAGCGCACGGCCGTGTAGCCGACCATGGCGGTGCACTGCACGGTGGTGTTGCCCTGCGCCATGACGCCGGTTCCGAACACGATGAGCGCGAGCGGAATGGACTCGAGGTCGTTCTGCACGATGCGTCGCCAACGAAGCTCCGCGAGCTTAGCCTCCTGCAGCTTGGCCTTCTCCGCGTCGCTGGCCACGAGCGGCGTCGTCAGGCCGTACGTCTGCACGGGGTTGCCCTTGGCCAGCGGCAGGTCCTTGTCCTCCGGGGCGCGACCGCCGGCTTCGAACGTTTTCCTGGCTTGGATCATGGTCACGCGCACGAACTTGACGTACAGCAGGGCGGCGCAGGTCACGTAGGTCTTGAGCTCGGTGGACGACGACATGGCGGAGAGGTGGGGAAAAGCAGAATGAAGTGCAGGTTTGCCGTTTGAATATTGCTCACCATCAGCGGAGACTATCCTGACCACGGCGGATGGCGTGAATTCGTCAGCTGGCATGGTTGACACGTGGGTTCCCACTGTGGTGACAGACCATTTCGGATTAACTTAAGCGGGAGACTTCAACTTGGTGGGGACAAAGGCAACAGTGCTTTATGACTGTAGATTGTCTACCGGTAGCTACGTGTGCCATCATCTACTTAGTTGAAGACGCCAACGGTGGAGTTGATGGCGCAGACAATGATCGTGAGCACGCCAGAGCGCCAGCACCACGCGCGGTGGGGCTGGAGCGAGTTGGCGTACGCGTACGTGTGGAAGCAGCGCACGAGCGTGTAGATCGCCAGACACACGACGTAGATCTCCTCGTTGCCACCAGCGAACGCACCTCCCAGGAACACCAACAGTGCCAACGGAATGGACTCGAGATCGTTCTGGATGATGCGTTTCCAGCGGTGCTCAATCTCGCGCGCCTTCATGAGCTTCTCGTCATTGGCGTCGGCGAGCAGACCGAAGTTCTGCTCTCGTCGGCCTTGAGCCAGAGCTAAGTTCTTGTCCTCGGGAGGACGACAACCGGCGTCGAACGTCTTGGTGGCCTGGATACCCGTGGCGATGACGAACTTGAGGTACAAGATGAAGGAGCAGACGACGTAAGCCTTCAACTCGGTGGATCCACTCATGGAAACTGATAAATGGGTCTTAGAAGGTGTTGTCTTGAGCTGCACAGTGCTAAATGTCTTGTGTCGCTACGCCACCGTCAATGTAAATGACAATGTAGCCATGTTGGTCGATTACGTCTTAACTGACTTTTTATCCAATCGGAAATCGGGTTACGTTTGCAATTAATCGCTCCCGCCTGGTTCAACATGGCAAATCCGAGGTTTGTAATGCTAACCGAACGTCTGCAACCTGCTAGTCGTCTCAGCTGACGCACTTTAGGCCACTCGATGGAGAAATAGAAAGCGCAAACCCCAACACCCAGCCAAGCAGCAAGAACTTGCATTGATCGCGATAATAGTCTACACATAGACGCCGACGAGTGCGTTGACGGCACCTGTCACAACGGCCACGACGCCGATGCTCCAGCACCATGAACGGTGCGGCTGCAGCTTCTTGGCGTACGCGACGGTGTGAAGATAACGCAGCACCGTGTAGGTGGTCATGGCTCCTATCTGCACACTGGGGTTGATGCGGTCCTGGATGACCACACCAATGCCGAAGACCACAAGAGCCAGCGGGATGGACTCGAGGTCGTTCTGCACGATGCAGCGCCAGCGGTGCTCCACCCCGCGCGCCTTGAGGATCTTCTCGTCCTTGGTGGCCTCCGGGTCCATGCCGTATGTCTGCCGGGGTCGGCCCTTGGCCAGTGGCAGGTTCTTGTCCTCCGGAGCTCTTCCACCGGCCTCAAAAGTCTTCTTGGCTTGGATCATGGTCACGCGCAGGAACTTGAGGTACAGCGCACTCATGCACACCACGTACGTCTGTAGAACAGCGGAGCCCATTGCGAATGTCAAGGTTGAAGTCACTTGTGCAGTACGCGGCAGATTCGGAAATGACTACCGACACGTACCCCCATGTAACCCAGGTTACAAAGGGTTACACTTTGGAAATTGTGACGTGGCACAACTATGGAGCTGCTGGAACTGTTGGTACGTCTCGCTGCAGTGCTCGTCCTGGTGGCTGTAGCGCTCGCCTTTCGTGTCTGGCAGGTGGTCGTTCCTCAGCGCGTCAAAGCACCCATCGCCAGCTATTCCAAGCCGTTTTTCCACCACCAGAACTCTTCGTCAGCCAGGAATGACGCATCTGCACAGCGCTCGCTGCGCGTCATGGCGGTTTTGGGCTCCGGGGCCACACGACGGAGCTGCTGAAGCTCATGAAGAAGCTCAAGAGAGACGTGTACACGCCCATCACCTTCGTGGTGGCCGAGACGGACAAGACCAGCCAGGCCAAGACCGAACTGGACTGGAAGCCAACGGACGCCGACTCGTTTGCTATCATCCCGCGCAGTCGAGAGGTCTGCGATTGCAGCACAAGAGCTAACGTACCTGCAGATTGACTGACGTTCTGTATGGTGGTAGGTGGGTCAAGCGTGGTCGTCGACGGTGTGGACGACGCTGCTGTCGTTCCAGTCGTGTCTCGGACTCGTGTACAACCGTCGACCGCAGCTGGTGCTCTGCAATGGACCCGGTACAGTTTCCGCTTTTGATGCTAGCGCGGCTTCTTGAGCTCATGCTGTTGTTTTTTGCTGCTATGAAGGCACCTGTATCCCGATCTGTGGGGCGGTGTTGCTGCTGCGCATACTGGGGGTGCAGTCGGACTCGAAGATCGTCTTTTGCGAGAGCTTCGCACGCGTGCAGCACCTCTCGCTCACCGGAAAACTGCTCTACTACGTGGCCGACGAGTTCGTCGTGCAGTGGCCGCAACTTCAGACCAAATACCCACGTACGAGGCACCTCGGGGTCATTTGCTAGACGACACAATCACGAAATAGACCTCCGATCACAAAAAATGCGCCAATACAAATCTATTTGTAACCTGAAGATTGTGATACGTCGTGCGGTCGTGACTGACGCCCACGTCCCGCCTGTCCAAGTCATTCGCCAAGTCGCGCCTTCTTCTCCATGCACGCGTCCTCCAGCCGTGTCGGCTCGTCCTCGGGCTCGCTGGGCTCTACAGGTGCCGCCGCCTTCAAGGTGGAGAAAGCAAGCGGTGGAACCAGTTTTTCGCCATCCACGGCTGTCGAGCGGGTACAAAATACACAAATAAGACGCAAAAATAGTCCTTATCGGAGCTCCTGGACACAACAATTGATCCAAATTTGTGTGCTGCCCTGCAGGTGATGACGGTGGCAGCCACGCAAATGAGCTGCGGCAACCCCGAAGAGAACATCAAGAAGGCCGAGTCGCTCGTGCGCATCGCCAGTTCCCGCGGGGCTCAAGTGATTTTGCTCCAGGAGCTTTTCCAGTTCTCGTACTTCCCCATTGAGCTCAATGCTGGCAACTTCCAGCTGGCCACGACCCTGGAAGAGTCGGCTCTTGTACAGGGCATGGCTCTGCTGGCCAAGGAGCTCCACGTGGTCATCCCCATCAGCTTCTTCGAGAGACACAAAAACTCGTACTACAATTCGTGTGCAGTGATCGACGCCGACGGAACAGTCTTGGGGGCCGTTCGCAAGCTGCACATTGGCGGTGCGTTGCAAATTTTGTGTATGCACAAATGTACAAAACGGGGATCTAATCTGTGGTTTGAGGTAGACCGACTTGGATACAATGAGAAATACTACTTCACGCCGTCTGACGACTCGTTCAAAGTCTGGAACACGGTACGTGAAGGAGGTTTAGGAATGTGTGAAAATGTTGCTGATGTTTTTTGTGTTGTTATTGCAGCGCTACGGCAAGATTGGTGTCGCTATTGGCTCGGACCAGTGGTACCCGGAGGTGGCGCGCAGTTTGGTGGTGCAGGGAGCAGAGCTGCTGCTGTATCCGAGTGCTATGGGCAGCAACCAATACGACCCCGCGTTTGACCCGCGTGACCAGTGGCAGCGCGTGATGCAGGGCCATGCTGCAGCTAGTATGGTGCCCGTTATCTGTTCGAACCGCGTGGGCTCCGAGATCGTGGACGGCATTCACGTCACGTTCGTCGGCTCCTCGTTCATCACAGGCCAGACTGGCGAGATGGTGCGTTCATTACGCGTGATGGGTATGAAGCGGTGGTGCTAACTCTGCGTGTGCTTTACTTGGAAACAGCTCAAAATCGCTGACCGTGAGTCCGAAGGTGTGCTCGTGGAAAGCTTCGATCTAGAGAAGTTCCACGTGCGACGAGCTAGTTGGGGTCTTGTCCGCGACCGCCGACCCCACCTGTATGGAGCTCTCCTGACACGTGACGGCCAGTAAGACTCTTCAGCACCGTATCAAGAGGAGTATGGCAGAATGGGCGTCGCGGGTTATGATGAGTCCAAATCGACCGAGAAGCGTTGAGTGCGTGTGCTGATCTGTCCTGTCGTCAACGTAATGTCCGCCACGCTTTCAGCAACACCCAGCAAGGTAGCCCTCTAAATGTAGCCATGTGCCAAGTTTGACGTTGCCTGCGTTGTGTATTTTTGCGCGGGTGTTGAAGAGTTTGCTGGCAGGTGGTTCGCAGTCTTCAATCTCCGTCTGCCAGCTCAGTTCTCTCGGATTGACATGAGTGCCAAAGTGACGATAGCTCCGACGCCACGGTTTGCTCGTCGGAGCAATGGGCTGTCAGCTAGTCGACTGCGCGAACAGCTAGCGGCCCGTAATGGTCCGCGGCACTCCGTGTACTGGGTGCAGCCCAAGAAAGGTGAGAGGCAAATGCCAAGCTACGCGAACGTGATGGAGTCCACCAACATGGCTGCAGCGGCAAAGAAGATCGAGTATACGATGCTAGGCAAGTACACGGGCGACTGGAAGGATGGTCAAAAGCACGGATACGGCGCGCTGCTGTACGCCACCGGGAACAAGTACGAAGGCGAGTGGGCCGAAGGCAAACGCCAGGGTCGAGGTGTGTACTGGGTTGAAGAGAAGAAGAAGCTGCGGAAACAATACGCAGGTGAATGGTTCAATGATCACCGCCACGGACGCGGCACTTCCTTTCACGAAGATGGCGGCAAGTACGAAGGCCAATGGCTCAACAACAAGCGCCACGGTCATGGTCGTATGACCTCTGGTGACGATCAGTCTGTGTACGATGGGGAGTGGGTCCGCAATGAGCGCTCTGGTCGTGGCTCGCTAGTGTTGGGTAAGTGCACTTGTGGTGAGTTATCAAGCGAGTGATCACTAACCTTTTGAGCGGAACAGCTAACGGGGATCGATACGAGGGTCATTGGCTGCACGACACGAAGGAAGGTCCCGGCCGGTACTTCTACAAGGCCACACGTAAGATGTACGAAGGTGAGTGGGTCGACGGCGCGCCAAAGTGCGGGACGTACCACGACGACACGGAGTTTAACCCGCAAGACGACGACTTGGACGACGAAGGTCGCAGCACGTTTCAACTACCAGAGGTAAGAAACAACGCCAGCATGTGAACCTCGAAGCCATCTCACGCTTCTCTTTGAACAGTTGGAGCTCGCTCATCCAGACCAAGTGCTGAGTGAAGGAGTAGCTGGCATCCGCCAGGACCGTGTGCGCTCCTCGACGCCGACGAAGAAGGCAGCGTCATCGACGACTCCTCCTCGCCTCACCGCAGCTCCATGACAGCAACGGACCTCGAACCAGGCGCCGTCGTCTTCGACGAGCAGATGCTGCGTGCCATCCAGAGCGAGTTCGCAGCGCTTCTCGCCGAGCAGAGCGCCGTGCTAGCCGAAAGCCCCGACCAGATCTCGGCCAAGACCCGCAGCGGCTGCATCCCGTGCTCCAGTCTCTTCGGCCTCTTGGACGTGCTGCAGCTGGACGTGGGCGAAGACACCCTGTCCGAGCTGCTGCAAGAGATCGGCGCGTCGTCCGACACGCTCGTGTCGTTCGCCGAGTGCGTCGACATCCTGTCCCTGCTCACGGAAAGCCAAGAAACCGACCCCCTCTTCTCGAAGAAGAAGAGGATGAGGACGACTAAACTACTCCAAAAGAAAGAGAAACAAAAGCGTGCATCCTGTTTCTCGTTCTCCTAAGTCCGCACATTTACGTGAAGCGCAGCCCCAGCGCCGCCACCACGTCCCGGTACTTGTGCAGGTCCTTGCGCCGCAGGTACTTGAGCAGCTTCCGCCGCTTCTCCACCATGGCGATGAGCCCTCGTCGCGAGTGGTGGTCCTTCTTGTGGCCCTGCGCGTGGGTCGTGGAGCGCAGGATCTTCTGGGTCAGCACCGCCACCTGCACCTCGCTCGAGCCCGTGTCGCCCGGGAAGCGCTGGAAGGTCTCGATGGCCGTGGCCACCTGCGCCTTGTTGAGCTCGTGCTGCGACGCGTTCTGCAGGCTCAGCACGGCCTTGAGCTGCGTCAGAGCCGCCTCCTCGGCGGCGTCCGCGGGCTTCATGTCGTCCAGCTTGAGCCCGAAGCGGTAGCTCTTGTCCGCGGACACGCGCGGGGGCGCCACGTACGACACGCAGCGGGTGGCGAGCGGCGCGTGGGCCGCGGGGCGCGCGCGAGGCGAGAGAGCGCGAACATGGCGACGGGCTACGTGCGACTTGTTGGGAGGCCAGGAATGACTGGAATTGGGCCGAGAGGGGAAATGGCAGCACGCGATTGGAGGAAATACAGCTAAGTACGAAACAGACATGGCTACATTAGATAAAATACCGTAAGCTTACCGTTATTATTGGGCGTTGTAGCGCGAGACGAAGTCGCCGAAGCCCGGGATGATACTGTTCGTCTGTGCGTCCACTTTGCCGTCGACCCCGCCAGTGACGATCTTCACGTCTGTGTTTTTTTTGCAGTCAAGTGAGAGATTGTTAGGCATTGTGGGTGAGATGGTGGATGTGACGAGTCTTGGACGTACGCGGGAAGCTGCTGCTGACGTTGATGATTCCGTCGCTGGATGCGAGAGCCACGACCAGCGAGATGCTGCACTCGTCGCAGCCGACACTGCACAGAGCCTACATAACATACATACCATGTTAGCCTCTGGACAGGTAGTTCTAGAACCGATGCCACTCACCTCGATCGCCTTGCACTCTGCGTCGCCTGTGCCGCACGTGGCTGAAAAGAGCAGCACCTTGTGCTGGACGATGTTGGCGGGCAGGTCCATGTGATCCAGACGCCAAGCTCGCTCGCCCCGCCTGTCCGTCGCCATCTCCACATTGATCGATCCTTGTAGAGCCGCAGGCTCCATTTGATGGAACAACACGAGGAATGGGAAGCCCTCCGCACCGATAGCGACGCCACAGAACTGACCCCTGCGCTCCAACCCACGGTACAGATGACCAGTGCCTGTAACCACTTCCACACTCTCCGTGCCAAGGATCGCAAGCGCTTCCTCCAGTAAGATCCTGCATTTACCACCACCACGCTGAATTAGCCGCAACACAAGACCAAAAGCAAAAGGAGGCGGAGGGAACTCACATGATAAGACGTCCTGCCACGCGCCGGTAGGTCGCGCCACTAGAGCGATTGTCGCGCAGAGTTGTCATCAACAACAGTACCGAGTTGGCACGGACCTCATGCACCATCATGTCCACGCCCGGCGGTCCGCCAAAGTTTTCAGCTAGGTCCCTGTAAGAATAACCAGCCCCGAGTCAGCCAACCATCACAATGACTACCAATATCACAAAGCCGTACATTTCCTGGGCAGACTTGACCAGCATGTTGTAGCGCGAGAGGATCTCGAAGCGGTTCTTCTTGATGTGGCAGATAGCAGCGCGTGTCACGCCGAACTCGCGCGCCAACGACGCCTGCTTCTCTCCGTTCTCAATCCGTTTAATTATGTTGCGGCGGTCCGTGTCGCGCAGGTATCGCACCCGCTTCTTCTGTTTCTTGTCGTCCACCGACGCGTCGTCTTCCACGACTGCAGCCTCACTATCAGGCTCAATATCAACATCTTCCACAACGGACGGCGCAGCGGCTACACCCTCCGTAGTCTCCATCCTTTCAGCACGCGGCGTTCCGTCACTATAACTCGGTGACTTGCTCGTCTGGGACGCGAACAGTCTCGTATCCGCCACCTGAACAGGAGCAACCGCCGCGCGGCGTTGCATCGGCCCGGGCGACGCCGCCCTCGTTTCTGAACCTGGTGTCACCGCTCGCCGCTGCATTTGCATCCTCTGGTTGTCCACCCCCAGCTTCCACCCTCATCTTCTCTGTTTACGGTGCTGAACCTCCTAGCGGCCGCGTTGGCCCGCGGCCCAAGCGCCGGAGCAGTGTACGCCGTCGTCCTGTACAGTCGCGCAGCAGCATTAGCCGGCGGCGACGGCTCCTGGTGATACCGACGCGGCCGCGCGTCCAGCACAGTGCGCTGCCTCTTGGTCGGCTCCTGCGTCCTGTTGCTGTAGCTCTCGCCAGTCGCAGCGTCCTCTCTGTACGCGGCTCTTCTAGGCTGGGGCGCCCACTGCGGCGGCGGCGGGTGCCCGTAGAGCTCCCGCGCGAGCCGCTGGCGCTGCGTCAGGTCGCGGTGGCGCGCGCGCAGCTCTTCGTAGAAGGCTTCGCGGTCGTAGCGCTGGTGCTCGTCGGCGTATCGCGGCCTCACGCCGTCCGACCGGCGCTGGCCGCTGTACGCGCGAGCGGCTGTATCGCTGGAGTGCCATTCCTGGGCGCGTAAGGACGCGGCGGCCTGCGCGAGGCTGCGGGTGATGGAGGACGTGGGGGCGCGGACGGAGGCGGCGCCATGGAAATCCTGAGCGGGCGGTCAAGTGTTGCAGCGAACGTTTAGTGCGAATGAGCGCGCAGAGCAGGAGCTACAACCCTTTGTAAGTGTGATACTCCCGTCTAACCTGATGGCGGACCAAAAATAGTTAGTCTTTGATATAAATTAGCGCTTGGTTCATGTAAGAAGGGGACCAAGTTAAAATCCAATCACAAATAGATAGACTGTCATTTGTTATACCTGCGATACCTTATATTTGAGCTGCGTCGCTGTCGCCGAAACTGTAAACTGCCTTCTTTTGACTTTCTTCGACACTGCGTGGCTATACACTTCACACTGCTGGAGCGCATGCTCCAGAAGCCCCGTGGCCCAAAATGGGCGCCAACCACCGAGCACTGACAACATACAAGACCCGCCCTGAGCGTCAGCGCTACAGACTCGGGCCGCAACGTCTCCGCTCCGTCACGATTTGGTCTTTTGCGAACAGCCATCCGACCAATCAAACGCGAGTATCCAAAATAATGGACGACGGAGTTTGACTCGCTCACCTCACCTCTCCGCCGCAAATCGCTTTGCTGCATTTGCACGCAGGCCCTGATCGTCATGACTTTCGCGTTGAGGGGTCTTTTCGGTCCACCAAAAAGTCGACATCAGAATCTGTGCGGCACAGACTGTGGCCCCGTGCGCGTTTTGCAGCCGAAATGCGTTGCGCGTGGCTTTGGCGCCTGAACTTGAGGCAACTCGATCACTTGCTGCCCTGCTCACATTGCAAAAGGCTACAGTGTAGCAAGTTGCGCAAGGCAGTCCGTTTTGCGCGACGTAAATTCGGACCACTATGACTTCGCAAGAACGCGACACGCGGTTGTACCACAACGACGACCGTCTCTTCCGGCAAGTTGAAGTCAACGCACCAATGGACGAGCCCATGGGCGAGTTCATGGCACTGCACGCGGCCGCCAATGCCGACGCCGCCAGCTTTGCGCAACAGACGAACAGCAACAGCAACTCCTCCAGCGACAACAACGATGAGTCGGTCGTGCAACAAGAAGATGCAAATGCCGACCAAGAAGAAAAGGGCGCGAGCCCGCAAAAGAAGCAGAAGAAGCGCGTGCGCTACTTGCACGACACAGAGCGGCACGAGATCATCCGGCGGATCGACAACGGCGAGAAGCAGGCGGCTCTTGCGCGCGAGTTCGGCGTCACGCGCGCCGCCATTTGCCACATCAAGAAAAACCGCGCGGAGATCACCACGCGCTTCGACCAGCAGGTCAAACAGGCCATGGAGATCGACCGCGCCGAGAACTCTGGCGACCAGCAGGACGACGACCTGATGGTTCGGGAGATCCGGTCGGACCCCGTGTTGCTGCTGATGACGACGCTCCGGGACCAGAGATCGGACGCCGCTACCTTCCGACGTGCAGCGGGGCGGCTGATCATGTAAGCGGTGCAGAACTGGCAGAGGTTTGTACGTCCAATCACTCATTGCTGTGTCGCTTCTTGCATTGCAGGCTCCTTCTGGAGGAGGTGCTCGCAACGATCAGCGCGCATGCAATCGAAATGACCACGTCCACCGGCCATTTAGCGTACGGACTAGAGCGGACCGACGAGTTTTGCGGCGTGGCTGTGGGCGCCGCAGGGTTCCCATTCCTCGTGCTGTTCCACCAGATGGAGCCCGACGCACCGCAAGGCTCCATCCACGTCCAGCAGGACGGTGACTGGCGCTTGGACCACATGGACTTACCCAGTGGCATCACTCGCTACCGCGTTCTCCTCTTCAGCTCGACAATAAGCACCGGCGGCGAGGAGTGCAAAGCTATTGAGACGCTCCGTGGTATTGGCGTTCCAGAAGACCGGGTCACTTTGGTGGCGATTTTGTGCGCTTCCGACAGTCTCGTAGCTATCTGCGACCGCTTCCCAGGTAGGCACAACGTGTTTCTAAGCAGGTTGCGGCCATGGATTTCTAACTGCTTGGGGGTTTGTGCAACGCAGGAGTGCGAATCATCACGAGCGCTATCGACAACACAGTCGACCCACAGACGCAGACGATTCTCCCGGGCCTTGGCGACTTTGTCTCGCGTTATAACGGGGAGTGACGCAGCAGCTCTCTTTTTGCGCAAAAGGATTTGCACTGTCAGTTTGTACAACGTCCACGTCAGGTGGACGACAACTATCAATATTATTTCCAAACGCGTGTGGTGTACACCAAAGATACTAAGTTGAAGTTGTCCGACTGCTGGAAGAGATGGAGAGCTCTGTGCTGCTGCAGGCGGCAGCGGGCGTGGCGCGCGCGGTGCGATCGCTCTACGGACCCAATAAGTTGCGCAAACAGGTCACAGGTGAGTTTTTCGCGCTTAAAAAGCGTAGGGTATTTGCATTGACAAGTTGTGTTTTGCAGACGAGTTTGACCAGACATTGTTCTCATCGGACGCGTACACCGTGGCGAGCGTGCTGAAGAGCCAAAATGCGGGTACTGCAATTTTGCAGCAAGCGCTGGACGAACAGCGTCGAGTTTTTGGCACAGTACGTGGTTCTTTTTCGTTGTTACTCACTGGTTGTGAGCCTAACGAGTTGGTGGCCAGGGCTGTACGACGATGGTGACGGTGTGCGGGGTACTGGCGGAAGCTGCGCTCGAGCTGCAGCACCGTGGACTACCAACGTAAGGAGTTTTTACACTGGCTGGTGGTGGTCAGCTACGTCTAACCGATCTGTTCTGTGTAGTGACATTATACGGCAAGCTTTGGATTCTGTCGAGAGATGCTGCCTCTCGGTAGGTTTAGTGTGCAAATGCACGTGTTCTTGTTATCTAACGAGCTTCATTTGGATTAGACAGCTAAGCAGATGCGAGTGCCCTCATTGAGGTAACCCCAGCTTTCGAGACGCTGTCGTGGTCACGTCAGCTCGCGATACTAGGACGGCTCTTATCCAAGTCAGACGCTGCTCCTCTTTGCCTATTGGGTTTTCGTACGCTAATGATTGTTGATATCTATGTGATTCAGAGCTGAGAACTCGAGTGCGACGTCGTTGGCATTGGAGGTCGCCTCGCTTCTCGATCCGATTCGGTTTTGTGACGAAGAAGCTTCATTGAAAGACCTCGTAACAACGCACGTGGTGCTTGGAGGAGTGACTTCAGCCACCAGTTCTCAAGTTCGTGGTGGGGTATTGCTGCCTATCGCAGAAGCGGCATCTCGTAGCTGCCTGTGCCACCGATTTTCCTCCGCTAGAGACCGAACGATTGAGATTAACGGCGGAGTTGTCATTCTTGCTGGAGATTTGGCGACGATGGAGCTTCCGACCGACTCCTCCATCCAGATCATCTTTGTGCATGGCGACATTAGCTCTCAAGTGGCAGATGCATCTGCGTCTATGCAAAACGCTCCACTCTGTGTCTCTGTGTCGTCGTACAACGCACTGCGTCAGCTTGCTGAGATGAGTGGAGCTGAAATTGTGGACGCATGGGAGGAGCTTTTGCCCACTGCAATTGGCCACGACTGTCTCCAGTTGAACGTCATGGATCTCTCTGTGAGGACAGCTCAGGACGAGGATGTACACGAGTTTGCGACCTTCTTCCTGGAGGTTTTGGTCCCCAACTCCAGCCATCAGTTGCACGCGTCTGTCATTGTCCAAGGAGCTACCAGATCTCTAGCTGTTGAGCTACGAGAAGACACGCGCAAAATGATCTCTCGACTGCGAAATGCGCTTCGTTCGGGGTACGTCCTCCCTGGCAACGGGGGCTTTTGGTGTGCTTGTGTTGCAGCCGTCACAATGGAATCCGAGACGCAAGCCAAATCGAACCTGGAGTTGCTGAGTTTTGCTACGTCACGTCTGGCGGATCCGTTCACTCAGCTGGGCGTCATTCTACTCGAGAATTCGGTTGATGCAAACGACAACTCGTTCTTCTCCAGACTTACACGAGTCCGCACGGTGCAAAAGCGTTTTGCTCGTGGAGTACTCGACGTTGGTGCCAGCAAGTTCTACTCGCGTTACTACAACTTCCGAAGCGCCGACTACGCTTTAGTATCATCTAAAGCCGAGCCAGGAAGTGAAGATGGCCGACATTTCCACGCTGACGAGTACAAAAGCTTCATCTCCGCTGTCAAAGGAGCTTTTCGAGTGATTCAGTTGCTGCTGAATGTCGACCACCACCACGTGAACTAGGACGAGCGTCTATTTCAGCCATTTCTCCCAGCTAACCAGTACTCTAAGCCATGAAAGCACTATTTTCAGGTCAGGCGTTGCTATCGCTTCTCAGCTTTCATTTGCGCGAAAGTCAATTTGCGCAAAAGCATCAGATTGAGCTAGCGTGACAATGGCAACATCGGCACCTAGTGGTGCAGTCTCTCCGAAGAAGTCGGGAATGCCTCGCCGTGCACCAGTGATCGTACCTCTCGACTATTCCTTCATGGGGCTTTCGTCACTCTCAGGTTCGTCAATGAGTCAGTAAATTCGATCACTTGCTAACTCGGTTTATGCGGTTATTAGAGATGCAACAGCACGATCCCGTGAGCGGTACGAAGAAGAACGTACACGTTGGTAGCTTGACAACTCGTTCAGGAGACAGTCTCGCATCTCCTACAAACGTCGAGTCACCAACCGTATCAGCGAAGAAACGCCAGACGCCAGTGTCCTTGCGCGTGAACAACAACAAAATCTCCAGTCTGGACGACTTGCAGGACGCTCTTCGCGCTGTGTTCGACCACCCTGGAGCGTTGCAGTGGCTGGATCTGTCGGGCAATGAACTACTGAGTATTCCACCCGACGTCTTCGCGGCGTATCCGGATCTGTTCACTCTGCACCTCCACGGCAACCAGCTGAGCAAATACGCGGACGTGGACGCTCTGGCCAAGTGGCTCCCGCGTTTGCACTCCATCAGTCTACACGGGAACCCGCTGGAGGAGAAGAAACACTACCGCAACTACGTGATCGCAGCTTTTCCGTATCTCAAGCAGATCAACTTCAGTTGCGTGACACCAGGAGACCGCGACAAGGCCGAGACGTGGACAAACATCTACAAGAACGCTCGCAAAAGTGGCAAAGGCCGGGAGGACGATATGTGACGAGGCGCAACAAACCGTCACTTTCACTTCCAACTTGGTGCAAATGGCTACACTTTCTGCGAACCTATCTTAGATCATAATGCTGTTGCATAGGGGTTTACATGCGCAAAACTCGAGTTTCGATTCGCGCGAAAGCCACGATTTCCTTCGCCGTTTGCGTTGCGTTCGCGGCTCTCTCTCTCTACATTTCGTTCTTGCGCTCGTGGCTCACCAAAGTGCTGGTGGAAGTTGCGCCGCTCTTCGAGTTCTTTTTGCGCGCAACAGTGGACGCCTACGTGGAGTAACAAGAGAAGATGGACGCGAGTCTCAAGGAGACCGAGTACGACGTGGTACTTGTCGGCACGGGCATGGTGGAAGCTATTCTTGCGGGGTAGAGCGCAACTTATATGTTTGCACTTTTTGACGCAAATAAGAGCTGACTGCAAAACTCTTGCACTTTTTGCATTTGACACAGAGCTTTAGCGCGAGTCGGCAAGAAAGTGTTGCATCTGGACCAGGTAGGGCGATTGATACTATGTTGTATTACTATTTCTAAGCAGTTTCTAACGAGTCTTTTCTTATTTGGTGCAGAATGACTACTATGGCAGCAACTACGCGTCATTCCCATTGACGCAATTTTTGCGCTGGACCAAAAACGAGAGTATCTCCCCACGCAATTTTGGCGACGAGGACGAGAAAAATCAAGTTAAGGCACAAAATGCTGCTGCAATTGATGAGAAGCAGCGGGTACTGCCCATGAAGAGCTCCTTTGCGTGTCACCTACTGGAAGAGGTTTTTGCAGACGAAGCCACGCAAGAAGAACTCGTGAAACGTTCGTCGTCCTTCAGTATCGACGTGAACCCTCGACTCATGTTGTCGTCGGAGCAGCTTGTGGAGACGTTGATCACGTCGGGGGTGGGTCGGTACCTCGAGTTTGCAGCTATTGAGCGCACCTACGTGCACTTCCAGTCATCGGTATCCGGAGCCGCGAAAACTGGAGAAGATTTAGAAGCGGACACGGTGTGGGAGGTGCCGTGCTCGAAGAAAGACGTTTTCCAGAGCAAACTGCTGGGGATGGTGGAGAAGCGGCAGTTGATGAAGTTTTTGCAGTTCGTAGCCGACTACGGAGAGACGCACATTTTGCACGAAGATGTCAAGACCAAGAACGAACGGACACTCGCTCTGGGTCGTGCACTGAAGAGGCCGCAAAACAAAGCCAGTCAGGCGGGCGGAGATGATGCACTGACCGAATATCTCGATCGGCCGTTCCAGGAGCTGCTGGAGAAACACTTCAAGCTCTCGAAGAAGTTGCAACAGGTCGTGGTTTACTGCGTGGGACTGGCAACTTTTCCCGCCACGAAGAACCAGATTTCAGCTCTTGACGGTCTCGCGGCGGTGTATCGCTACGTGGCGTCTATTGGACGATTCTCTGGCACTGCGTTCTTGGCGCCGCTGTACGGGATCAGTGAACTTGCTCAGAGTTTCTGTCGGTTGAGTGCTGTGTACGGCGGTATCTACGTTTTGCGCGCTCCCATCGATGGTTTCGTGCTGGATACCGAGACGAAGGAGCTTTGCGGAGTGCGTTGCAGTGACGGCGACGTGCTGCGCACCAAACACGTGGTGACGAACGGCAGCTACGTCGACTGTCTTCGAATTGCGAGCGGCGAGAAGCTCGCACACTCACGGCCAGATTTTGCGCGGTGTTTTCGTCCTGAAAACGTCTTTGCGCAAAAATATGAGCCGCCTCATGCTCGTCATCCCTCCCGAAGACAGCGAGTTCCAGAACCCGTTTGCGATCCAGGTTGTACAGCTCGATGTTGGCGCGTACGCGTGTCCGAAGGGCTATTATCTAGTGCAAATCTCGATGCCGCTGCCAACCGATTGGTTTGAGCAGAAGGAGAAGCAGCAAGAACTCGTGCAGTCGGTCGTCCGTCGTCTCATTCTGAGCTCCGAAGCGGAACTGAAAGAGAAACAGACCAAGAAGAGCAAGAACGAGGTCACAACTGCACTAAAAGAGCCCGTGGGGAGGAAATTCGTGCTACCGATGCAGCTTTTGTACCGGACGACACTGTGAATGTCGCTGCACCGAGCTGGAGCGACCGGATTGCGTGGCGAGCCATCTTCACTATGGACCACCTCGCTTCAAGTGACACCAACGGCTTTGACAGCGCAAAGAGCGCAAATCTCCCCACGAACGTCTGGGTGTGCGAAACATCCATGGCCGAATCGGGCAGCAATGTGGAAGCTGGCACCGCTACGAGCCCACTAGAGATCCACCTGGAGAGCGCAAGTGCCAACGCCCGCGCCATCTTTGAGGCGCTTTGTCCTGGAGAGCCGTTTTTGCCCAAGAGCGCAAGTGCTGAGCAAGCCGAACAGGAAGAGCAGGAGAGCGAGGAAGATGCGGTGCTGCGAGCCGCGCAAAAGCTGGCGCAACAGAGTCAGTTGGCGCAGGAGCAAACGATTAGCGCAAAAAGCGAAGATGCCGTAGTTGCGGCATTGGAGACCAAGCAAGTGGCTGCTAACGGTGTCAGCGCTTCGGACACTTCCAGCAAGGAAGCTCAGTGAGCTGGTTAAGAGCCAAGTATAGTCTGCCTTGCGTCTTCTTAGTCGGCATTACGCGTTGCATGGGCGGACTAGTATTTGCGCTGCAATTAGCGTGCTGAACGTCTTATTCACGACCACACGCGAAAGAAATCAGCGGTGATTTCCAGGAACTCGGGACGTGCGTAATGCGGCCGAGTGTGTGGATGGAGCGAGATATAAATCACCGTGAGACCAAAACTTGTTCTCTGCGATCTTTTGGACTGACTAGCGCGGACCGGCTACTTGAAGTGCTTGAAGTTGAGCCGACAGGCGCGCTACAAGAGTCGTCAGCGCGTTTCGCGTTTTGCGCGACATTGGAGAGAACTGGCGAGTTGACCTTGGTGCAGGCGGAGTGGACAGCGTAAATAAGACGCTGGCTGCACTCCTGATCCGGAGACCTGCGTTTTCCGTCTCGGTGGTCTCGAGTGGAGACTCTCCACGCTCGGTCTCATTTCGCACTCACTGGTACACATGTCGACTGGCGTACTCGGACGGCAATACATGCACTGTATAATACCAACCACGTAGCAGTCCGCGGCAACAGCAGCCCATTTCAAAAGCGTTGTCGAAGAAGATCTCATCCGAATACATGCACCAAGATGAGACTCGTCCGCCACGACGGACTTGGCCGGTCTCTCCTCTCCATCTTTTGCAAATTTCGCCTCGGCAATGTAAGAGTTTCCATTGCCGATTCGTGGACTCCAAGGCCCAAGGCCCTAAAAAGCTTTTGAAAGCACTGCGTGTCGCGATACGATAGCAAAACTAAAACGAAGCCGAAATTCGGTCGTCCGGTCGCGCGCTCCAAAATCGAAGGAAGTGCGTATCCCACATTGTCCCTAACTCCAGGCTCTACTTGCCCACTACCATACAATTCGTATCGAATAAATTGTTCCCGTCCGTAAAGTAAGGGTTCATATGCGGTTGATTTTCCCTCTAATAGCGTGCACCACACCAGTCAGCCCGTCTGCCTTTCACTCGAAACGTCCACGAAAAAGTCGGCCTTCCGACGGTAGTACACTTGCCAAGTCTCCTCCACACGCGCTCATGGGCAACAAACTGACCGCCAAGCCCGAGCCGCGCGAGTCTCCACCCATCGTGAAACCCTCGGCCGCCCACCTCAAACGCCGCTCGCGCTCCCAGAGCGAAGGCGTCACGAGCGACTGCGGCACGACCGTCTCCACGACGGACTCGCAGCTCCCACGCGGCTCGAACGCCACGGAGATGCCGCTGCTGGACCCCACGCAGGAAGAAACGTCGTCCACTTCCACTTCCAATTCCAAGCACAGCAGCTCCGGCAGCAGCAAGACGAGCGGCCGCGCGGCCGACCAAGCGCGGCGCATCCGCGAAGCCGAGCGGATCCTGCTGGAGATTGCCAACGAGTACGCGGCCAAGCGCGCGGCCGGCCTGGTGCCCACCAAACCGGTGCCGGCGCGGACGTTGCTGTGGGAGGAGATGGAGAGGAGAGCACAACGGGTTCGCTCAGGTGTCGGGCGGCGAGGGACGTGCGTGTTTGGACGCGATACAGACGACGGACCGTGTGGCTGCTCGAACTACAAGAAGAAGAACGCCCGAGACGCCGGAGGAGTTTGTGAGTGCTGCAGCCACGGAGCGCCGTGGCACCGACTGGCGGGTGGCACGATGGCCGCCGCTGGGAGTCGGTCACGAGGCCGTAGTCGAACAAGTAGCCGCAATAGTCAAACGCCGGTGGAAAGCTCCATGTACTCGCTGGGTAGCGACTATTACGACGAGTATGACGCCGAGTATGACAGCGACGAGGACAGTGACGAGGACGACGAGGATATCGCCAATGAGGTGGCGAGGCCGTACGGCGTGATGGACGACCCCACGCCGCCGCTCATGCACAGCCACGCCCGAAGCGAGGGCGACGCGCTGGACCGCAGCTCCTCTTCTCGAACGGAGACAGCTTTGGTCTGCCGCCGCGGCTCTCGAGCACGAGTCGCCACTTGGACAAGTTGCTGAGCGCCATCGCAAAGTACCGGAAGCTGGGCATGTCGGAAGACGAGATCGAAACGAAGATCCGAGAAGACTTCCCGCCCACGGAGAGACTCTCCTACGCTGCTGACGTTTCTTCTCGATCAACTCGAGCGAGTCGGTGAAGCGATGGAGACTGTGAAAACACTAGGCAAACTTTGTAAATGACTGTAGATAGCCTGGCGAGTCGAACGCAACAATAGAAACGCTCAATTTTGCAAAACCAAACAATAACTTTTAAATCAAGCAACACAACATGGAAGTACTGTTTTGTTTAGTGCAAGTGATGCCGACGAAAGCTCAATGAAATGAACACAAATGAAGTATTTTTACTGTAAATGCATCTCAATAACTCAACTGTCCTCCTTTCTGCAAAAAGAGCTCAGCGCTGGACGTCCTCCGCCGTCCGAACTCTCGACTCTGGCCGCTCTACATCTTGATCTTGTTCTCTGCGATCTCCAGCTCCTGGTTCTCGAAGATGGAGGTCACGCGCATGACGACGGACCACGTGATGGCCTGGCCGGGCGCCATCCTCGTGAGGCGCGGCAGCAGGCCCTTCCACAGAGCCCCGACACCCTCTTCCTTGGCAATGACCTTCATGGCGTCGAAGAAGCCCTTGTACTTGAGCTCCTGGCCGGCGACGGTCTCCTGGGCCATGAGCCGCGTCTTCAGCACGTCCATGGGCGTGTTGAGCATGGGGCCGAGCGAGCCGGCAATGAGTCCGTTGATGAACGTGGCGTACGTGGGGAGCGTCTTGCCGTCTCCGTCCTGCTTGTCCCACACGTTGTGGTTGAGCCACGCGAAGGCCATGAAGTTGAAGGCCTGGTTGCTGCCCTGGCGCGCCATGGTGGGGACGTTGCCCTTCCAGAGCGCGCGCACGCCCTCGTTCTTGACGATGTGGCGTGTGCAGTCGATGGGCCCGTTGAAGCGGCCCACGCCCACCTCCTTCTGCATGCGGGTCTTGATGACCTCAAAGGGCGTCACAATGAACACCGACTCGATGCAGCCGGCCAGCAGCCCGGCCGTGAAGTTGATGGTGGGCGTGATGGGCTTGTCCTTGCCACCCGCGATCTGCTCCTTGAACCAAGCGAAGGAGCCGAAGCGCAGCGCGTACTTGAGCACCATATTGGTCACGAAGGGCGAGAGGCCCTTGTAGAGGGCCAGGCCTCCCTCGGTCTTGTAGATGGTCTGGCCGCAGTTGAGCATGCCTTTGTACTGGCCCGAGCGGTCCAGCTGGAGCCGCGTCTTGGTCACGTCCAGGGGCTGTAGCAGACAGGCTTCGGCCACGCCGCCGGCCATGCCGGCCATCATCTTGACGTACACGGGCACGTGGCGCGTCTTGAGGTCGGCGCCCATGGCGTCCTTGAGCGCGCTGGTGGCGAGCAGCTGCTCCTTGTTCTTGTTCTTGTTCTGCATGTTGACGAGCGGCGTGTTCTGCATGGCTGAAAGGAGGAGGAGGAGCGGAGCAGTGGGCGGCAGCAGGCAAAAAGGAGAATGAGCTCGGACTGAGGTGGCAGCGTGGGAGGACGAGGCATTGCTTGCTTGCGGTGCCGGAGCCCAATCAAAACGGAGCGGTTGGGGGTCAAGCGATTACCGTGCCAGGGAGCTCTCGTTTTCTATACCCCGCTTAAGACGATGCAATACAGGTGACATATACCGTATAAATTTGACTGCAACAGTTGATAGACCTCGCGAAAAGGGTAAATATCAGGTAGGGAAGATTTCCGCCACACACGGTACTTGCCTCAGTTTTGCCCCCAAACGTCGTTGAAGTGCGCAGACAGGCGCTCACGGCGTTGCGAGGCCCATGTTGACGTGCTTGCGGCTTTGCAAGATTCGCAAGGCGATGCTGTTGCGACTTGCGAGCAGCTTCACCATCGCGGCGGAAGCGACTCGACTTCGGCCGTAAGAAGAGCGGGGAATTCGCGCGTGCTGCTCTCGACTCGATTGCTGGGTCGAGTCCATCATTGCGACAAGCCGCTACGCGATACGGGATAGCTCCATGAGCCGTTTCTCCGTGCTAAGACAAGCTGTATTTTCGTGGCAAGCTGTATTTTTCGTGTGGCAAGGAGCGCAACCAACTGCCCCGAAAACTTCAAGTTGAAAGTTCTAGTCAAGGGAATCGACGCACCGACGTCGAGCGAGCGAATCAAGAGCGCCAAGACGCGAAGCCATCAGCGTTTTGGCCAATGGGATACACCCGAGTTCCAGGACGTTAAACGGCCGTTGTTGACTTGAACACGAGGACGTGCAAGCAATCGTCCAAGCGCGCAAGATGACGACCCCGTCCCGGTTTGCGTAAAAATCAACTTCAACGTCGACGAAGCGCAGTACATGTAGGCAGTAGCAGTAGCAGTAGCAGTAGCAGTAGCAGTAGCAGTAGCAGTAGCAGTAGCAGTAGCAGTAGCAGTTGGAAGTGCTAGGCAAAACGAGCAGCACGGAGTTCCTTTCAAGCAAGTCTGTATTGGTCGGCACTGCAAAAGCCCGTCGTTAAACCACGGGTGCTACCTTGGATAGGTCCGCGTTGCGTTTCCAGGGTTGCCCACCGGAATCCCTGGCCTCTGTTGGTGGCTGCCGGTCAGCTATCTCGTGTTACCCGCCTCAATTGAAGTCCTGGGCGTACTTGTCCTTCGCCTGCTTCTCCATCTCTGCGTCCACGCGGCCAGTGGTGGGGTCCGTGCCCAGCGGACGTCGAAATAATAAAATGTGCGGCTCCGGCCTGCAACAGGCAGCAACAAAATCCCAAGTCAGCGTCTTTCAGTCCACGCAGCAAAATAACCTTCCAGCTGCTTAAAGACGTACTTGTGGATGGCGTAGTGCACCCATCCGCGGCTCTGCTGGACGCCCAATTGGCGCCACTCCGTCTCGGTCAGTAGACGGTCCGGCAGGTTGCGCTGCATCTCCTTGGGCAAAATGACATGTCTGCAAAGAAGAAAGAAAGAGGTAAAAATGACAATAATTCGTCCAAAAGTCCACTAATCAGGCGGTTTGAATGGCGGTTTGTAGCCGCTACGGACGCCCTTGAAGGCGGGAGACGCACCTGTACTCGTGCGTGTCGTCCACGTACTTCTCCGAGTACTCGATGCGCGACGACAGGTCGGGCGTCATGGCTGCAGGAGTCTCGAGGCGGCGGCTTCCTGCCTCCCCTTCGCGCGCTTGCAATGAGTGAGTGGTGATATGATTGGCTGAAAACGCGTGATTAAAAATATGCGTTTTGATTGGCTGAAAACTGGTGGAGCTTGAAGCGGCGCGAAAGGATGGATACACGTGCACAAGACAAGCACCATGACGCGCGAGAACAAGCAGATGGAGACGGACAGTGAGCGCGTAGCTGCAGTGGATGTGATTCAATGCCCCAGTCTAATGTGTTTCTGTGTTGCTAGTGGACGAGCACGGGGACATGAAGAACGACGCGTTGGCGCAGGCCAGTGTGGCGCTGGAGCAGTTCACACAGGAGAAGGAGATCGCCAAGCACCTCAAGACGTGGATGGAGGAGAAGTACGGGCCCACGTGGCACTGCATCGTCGGCTCCGAGTACAAAACGGCCTTCACGTACGAGAGCAAGAACTTTGTGCGCTTCAACGTGGGCAAGAAGTGCATCACACTCTTCCGCCATCCGTAGACGGCCGTACAATCAGCACCAATAAAGGACTGCAACAACACCCAAGCGCACGACTGCAAACGATTGAACTTGTTTACCAGGTCCGAGGCCCTACGCCTTCATAAGCATCGCCACGCCTACCTTCAAGCAGCAACTTAGAAGGCGGCGTTGCCCGGCCACCGAGGGAACGGGATGACGTCGCGGATGTTCTCAATGCCAGTCACGTAGCGGATGAGACGCTCGAAGCCGAGGCCGAAACCGGCGTGCGGCACCGAGCCGTACTTGCGCAGCTCACAGTACCACTTGTACTCCTCCGGGTTCGCGCCAGACTCCCTGATGCGAGCCTCCAGCACGTCCAGACGCTCCTCGCGTGCTGATCCGCCAATGATCTCGCCAACGTTGGGCACCAGCACGTCAGCTGCAGCCACCGTCTTGCCGTCTTCGTTCAGACGCATGTAGAAGCTCTTGAACTCCTTGGGGTAGTTGTAGATCACCACCGGCTTCTTGTAGACCGTCTCGGTCAGGTAGCGTTCGTGCTCCGAACCGAAGTCCGTGCCCCAGACGGGCTTCACGGAGAACTTGCCCTTCTTCAGGTGCTCCGGCTTCAGCAGCAGCTCCACGGCGTCGGTGTACGTGATACGCATAAACGGCGACTCCACAGTAGCGGCCAGACGTTCGAGCAGACCCTTCTCCACATTCTTGTTGAAGAACTCGAGGTCCTCCGTGCACTGGTCCAGCGCGTACTGCACGCAGAACTTGAGGTAGTCCTCGGCCAGGTCGATGTCGTCCTTCAGGTCGGCGAAGGCGATTTCAGGCTCAACCATCCAGAACTCGGCCAGGTGACGCGACGTGTTGGAGTTCTCCGCACGGAACGTGGGGCCGAACGTGTACACGTCCGAAAGGGCGCAGCAGTGGGTCTCGACGTTGAGCTGGCCCGACACACTGAGGTAGGACGGGCGGTCGAAGAAGTCCTTCGTGTAGTCGACCTTGTTGTCCTTGGTGAGCGGCAGCTTGCCGTCCGGGTGCTGCGTGAGCATCGTCGTGACGCTGAACATCTCGCCGGCGCCCTCGCAGTCCGACTCGGTGATGATGGGCGTGTGGATGTACAGGAAGCCGCGCTGGTTGAAGAACTCGTGCGTGGCGAAGGCCATGGCGTTGCGCACGCGCATGGCCGCGCCGTGGATGTTGGAGCGCGGACGCAGATGCGCGTGCGCGCGCAGATGCTCGAGCGTGTGGCGCTTCTTGCTCATGGGGTACGTGGCGCTGTCGGGGATGCTGCCGTAGACCGTCACCTTGACCGCCTTGACTTCCACCTCCTGGCCCTTGGCGGGGACTTCACCACGACGCCCTCCACGCTGAAGCTGGCGCCGACGCCGCCGGACGCGACGGCCTCGGCGAATCCCTCGGTCTCCTCCTTGTTGATCACGCACTGCACGCCGGCGAAGCACGAGCCGTCGTTGATCTCGAGGAAGGCGAAGGCGCCGGCTCCGGCCTCACGCAGCGTCTTGGCCCAGCCCTTGACCGTCACGGTCTGGCCCTCGAGCTCCAGGCCGCTCTTCAGCAGCTCCTTGACGCGCAGGCGGTTGCGGCGGAACAGCGTGGGGGCCGTCGTCGGCTTGGCGGCAGGCACGATGGCGTCCATTTCTAACTTCGCAACGGGGACTCGAGCTCTAGGCCGCTAATTGCGAAATGAATGGGCTGCTTGGAGTGACGCAGCGGGATCTCTTCAGTCGAGCGTGATTGGATGAATACACTCGCACTTAGTGCAACTCCGTCTCCGCATTGGCGGAAAACACGTCGCAAAGTTCTTGTGGCGCGAGGACATGCAGCATGAGTCTGCGCCGGACGCTGCAGGTCGTGGGCGTGCGCGTGGAGGCCGCCAAGGCCGGCAAAGTGGTCAAGAAGCTGCGCGGCCATCTGCTGAACATCCCTAAGCTGCGCAATGTGGTGCCGGATCCTGCGGACGCAGGGATGAAGCTGGTGCTGCTCAGCGCAAAAAGCGCGATTCCGAGACGCTGCGCAAGACGTTGGCGGGCTTCTTGCGCACAAACAGCTTCAGCTTCGTGTCCCACGCAGTGCAAATCGATTGCAGTGAAGATGCAACGACTACAAACCACGTGGTCATGACGCTGCCCATTGGAGACGTGACCTTCCGCCCTATTGACAAGGACAACGTGCAGCAGCTGCGTGAAATGGACGAGAAGCTGTTCCCGATCGAGTACGGCGAGGCCTTCTACGAGTACGTGACAGATGCACCCGAGGGGTACTGCAAAATAGGTACGTTGTGGTGTTGGTTTCGGGTTTGAGAGTTGTGTCTGAAGGAAGGAGTTGTTTTGATTCTGTAGCGTACACGGACGACGACACTGCTATTGGCACGGTGTGTTGTGAGGTGGAGAACGTGAAGATAGCCGGAAAACGTCGCTATCGACTGTATATTCTGACCATTGGCGTTGCGGAAGAGTGCCGCCGCTCCAAACTAGGGAGTTTGCTGCTGGAAAGCGTGATCGCGCAGGCTCGGAAGGACCGTCTTGCGTACGTGTATCTCCACGTGCACTGCAGCAACACGGCCGCGCAACGGTTCTACTTTGCGCACGGCTTCGAGGTCATCAAGCTCCTGCGCGACTACTACTCGCAGCTCTCGCCTCCACACTGCTTCATACTGCGCAAGCAGCTCACCCCTTCAAACAAAGTGTAGCCAAATTGCGCTTCAACTTCAAGATTGTTCACCTCGACCGGATATAAAGAAGAGGTGGCAGCGTGCTGAAGCAACATGCTTGAAAAGGAGACGTGGAAGGAAGACAACGTTTTCGGGGATAGCTCGACATTTTTCAATGATGCAAGCAAGCTAGGCATTGTCCTTCTAACCCTGTCTTGAACTCCAGACTCTGGAGCACAAGAGAGAGAGAGAGACCACGCAAGCCTGTAGCGGCCCTATTGAGCTGTATCACAAACTACATGTAGTAGTACGAAAGTGCGAAACACATACCGATGGAACATGTTCACCTTATTATCTCTCACGGCTGCGCTTCAAACCCGCCTCTGTCTTCTTCGGATCCCGCCACGACAGCAACTTAATGCCGCCGGCTCAGGTAACTTCACTCACGGCCACCGCCGGTTTGACTCTTAGCTTAATCGCGGTCGTCACGCGCGAGCTCAAATGGCCATTTGGGCCCAATGGCGACATCAACGATGCCGGCTATAGCGTCGAGCTGACGTCGCCATGCTCCTTCCTGGGTCCACGATGGGGACTTCCCACCCAGGAAGGCTGAAAGATCGTCAAGATCTTGGATAAGGCGACTCCGACGCGTCGTTTTGGAAGTGAGCAGCCAACGGCTAAAACTTCAACTTTTGAGGTTGTACCACACCACTTTGAATTGACCAATCAGCGTCGGAGTTGAGTATGGCGTCGATGTGGTGTGGTATGAGTCCCTTCAAAAGTGCGTTTTCTATAATTTCTTACGTACTTAGCGTTTGCATATGCTGTCCTCAACCAACCCCCATTCCAGCACCAAGCACCATGTCCAAGCCGCTGCTGGACAAGAAGCTGTTCACCAAGACGCTGGAGGTCGTGGGTGTGCGCGTCGAAGCCAAGAAGATCGGGCGCGTGGTCAAGAAGCTCCACGGCCACCTGCTAAACCTGCCGCGACTGCGCAACGTCGTCCCCGACCCGACCAATCCGGACCCGTTCAAGAACTCGAGCAGTAAATTAATTCTGCTCAATGCCAAAGTGAAAGACGCCGAGACGCTGCAGCCTCTTAACGAGGAGCTCGTGAGTTTCCTCAAGCAGGAAAGTTTGGCCTTCGTGAGCCACAACATCGAGTTGGACTACAGCTACTTCGCGGTGGACCAAGTGCTGAGCGAGTTGCTACCAAAGGGGATGGACATCCCCAGCTCTTTCGAGACGGTGGGCCACATCGCTCACTTGAATCTGAGAGACAACCAGTTGCCGTACAAGAACGTCATCGGACAAGTTATTCTGGACAAGAACTTGCAGATCCGCACGGTCGTCAACAAGACGGACAACATCGAGACCAAGTTCCGTACTTTTCCCATGGAGGTGCTGGCGGGTGATGACGATATGGAGGTGACAGTGCACGAGAGCAAGGCCACGTTCAGGTTCAACTACGCTGAAGTGTACTGGAACTCGCGGCTGCAGCAGGAGCATCTGCGGATCATCCGCGACATCAAGCCGAGCGACGTGGTGTGTGACATGATGTGCGGCATTGGGCCGTTCGCCATCCCCGTGGCGCTCAACGGCAGCAAAGTATACGCGAACGATCTGAACCCGCGCAGTTACCACTACTTGAAGCAGAATATCGCTGTAAACAAGGTGGAGAAGCTCGTCACGCCCTACAATTTGGATGGACGGGAGTTCGTGGCCAAGCTGCTGAGCGAGAAGAAGCAGTTCACACAGGTGCTGATGAACTTGCCAGCGATTGCGCTCGAGTTTCTGGACGCCTTTCCGGGACAGTTTGACCACTGGGAGGGAGAACTCCCGTTTGTTCACTGCTACTGCTTCTCCAACGCTGACGACGTCAACAAGGACGTGAAAGAGGTGAAAACCTACTGTGAAAGCGCTGTCCGCTATTGTTTTGCTGATGTGTGTTTGTATTTACGGCTGCTTGTAGCGCGCTGAGAAGATCATGGGCGGTGAGCTGGATCCGGAGAGGACGTCGTTTCACCAAGTGCGCGATGTGGCGCCCAAGAAGGTCATGGTCTGCATTTCGTTCCAACTGCCGGAGAGTATCGCGTTCAGCGCAGAGCGCCAGGCCTCCAAGCAGGACGAACCCAAGCGGCGGAAGGTCGAGCCTGACGCAGCAGCGTAATTGTGCTCACCTGCATGTTAGAGATGGAAGTGACGTGGGGGACGGATACAAATCAATCTCCAGCCGCGCTGTTCTACATTATCAATTGGTGGCTACGGTGTCAGTTGCCTGCGCAACACGTAGCAGTCCGGCGGATCGAGACGCGTGTAGTAATTGCGCAGGATCTGCGTGGCTTCGAATCCGTGCGAAAGGTAGAAACGCAGCGCCGCCGTATTGCTCGTCTGCACATGGAGATATAGCTGCACCACTCCGTCTCGAACGGACTGGGCGATCACTCCTTCCAGCAGTCTACTGCCTATACAAAAGGTTTAGCTCGCCATTTCCAGTCACCATTTCATCCAGCAAAACCCCACCGATTCTAGCTCGACGATAGCTTTCCACCACTCCCAACGTCATGATGTACATGCGTTCAACACCTTCAGGTCCTCCTTCCACAGGTTCTCGACGACAGCAAATGGCACCTACAGCATAACTTCCCACACACGCTTGCACAAACTCTCGTCAGGGGATAGCCATGCAGTGTACAATTTCCAGCACTGACCTAGCTGCGAATATCCCGACGGAGAGCTCACGACCTCCTTGTAGAAGGCCAAATTGTATCTCACGGGGAAGAGCTGCAGGTTGAGTTCACGCAGACGCTGCACATTGTCCTTGTCCACAGGTCTGAAGACGACACCCACCGCCGACATCACGGACGCAATTGGTCTCAAAGCATTCGCCTCCTCGTCCTTCTCACACATGGACTTGGTCTTGTACGAAGAGCTTCGTTGGGCCATCAGCAAATTCAGTTGTGCCAAGCAAACGAAACGAACAGGTTTCGCTTCTCGTAACGGTGCAAGCTGAAGTGGACGTGGCTGGTCGTCCGCGATCTTTGACCACTTACTTGTCCCTTCCGTCTCGAGGCATCATGAGGTTCTCGGTCATCGCTCTAGTCACCAGCATTGCTACTGCATCAGATGAGCTGACTGTCGTGGATCCGGTGTTGTCCTCGTCGAACCTCCTGGACAGCGACGACTTCTTCGTGTGCGGCACCAACGTACCTGGTCTGAACGGCCGCTACGTGCTGCAAGCTGCTGATGTCGTACAGTCAGACCTCGACACGCCCGTGTTCTTCCGAGAAGACGGAGAAGAGCACAAAGCCTCTTCGCAGGTGGCGTTAACCACAGCCACGGCCACGGACTTTCGTCTCTTCAGACACAACGGCTTCTGGATGCTCGCGGACGTGGAGCCCTGGCCACCTGTGACCCACTTCCGCTGCGACCCGACCAAGACCCAAGTGCTCGGGATCGATGTCACAGAGGTGTGCGGAAAGGGACACTCGACACCTCCGCGGATCGGCTATTCAGCAGCAGATCCGACACTCGGAGATGTTCCTCTCACGCTGCAGCGTCAACACTGTCAACAACCTGAGCAGATCGAGCCGAACAACAACTTTTCCACTCGCAAGGAAGAGCTCTAACACTAACGCCTTAATCTCAACCGGTGGCTCTGCTTTCTGCGTCTATTGTTTGTGACTTTAGTTCCACGAGACGGCGAGGTTCTGCTTCCTGATAGCAAAGACGCAAGCCAGAGGAAGGTGATCGGACGGACAGTTCGCGTTGGGCAAGTACGACGAGGATCGTCCGAAGATGTTGGGGAGGATCGGAGCACACCAAGTCCCCATGTAGCGCGTACTCGCATACCTGTCAGTCTCCTTGGCGTCTTCCGCTACACTTTCGTGCCAGTCCGCTGGTTTGTGCTTCACCCACTCGACGTCTTGGACACTGACAGGCTCGCGAGCATCTTGGCCCGTTGCTTCTAACTCTCCCAACGTAGGCACTTGAAGCAGCTGGAACGGAGTGAGTTGGCCACTGGAGTGAAAAATGTAGTCGATCGTCCCCTGGAAGTTTTTGCTGGAGAACGTGAGCTCGGGCTCGCTCAAATACTCGGCGTACGCGCCATAGGCGCTCTCCATCATCTCACTGTGGACAATTTGGCTATCTCGGTCGGCTCGAGGATGGAGCGTCGTGTATTTCTTCGCCTCGGCACGTTGGTCACTTCCTCCGACCGCGTTAGCCACTGAAGACAGAAGCGGCCGTGGACAGACATCCGTGTTGACAATTGGCTTCTCTTGTTTCGCCTCGCTAGTGTAGCGAGGCGTACGACCGGATCCGAAGGAGATATCGTACGGCTTCACGTCCGGAAGTACGTCTGCTGCAAGGTATAAGGGTTTATCGTCACAATCAGCACTGCTCGTTTGGACTCGTTTCTTGTAGGCAGCATGCTCCAAAGTGCTTTCGGGAGCTGAAGGTTGGCTCCAATGACCCCATCCGTGCTCGTTGCGTGCCATGACTCGGAACTGGTACGTCATGTTAGCACTCAAAGATGTCACGACAAACGAGCTGACTGTTCCGTCGGTCACTGACAACTCGTACAAGAAGCCCGATGTCTTGCTGGTACAGTTTTTGACGGCGACTTTGTACTCGAGAATGGGAACCGAGGGCGTGAGTGATGTCAGCGATGGTGTTGGTGGTTTCCATGTGAATCTCAGTGAAACAGACGTCGCATCATCGACCACAGGACGACTCGGAGCAGCTGGAGCTTCTGCAACGGGTCTTCGGCGGCCAGTCAGGATGGTATGGTAGACGTCACTGCTCGGTGTGGCGTTGAAGGTTCCAGTCAACACAATGGGCAGTTGAAAATCCGCGTTAAACACAGCAAGTCGTCGGCACAAATACTCAGCTTGGAGCACCCGCACCCGCTCCAAGTCTGATGTGGGTCCTGCAGCGAGTTGCGTGTTGACAACGCAGAGTGCAGAAGGTAAAGTCGACGTCTCCCACGGTTGCAAACATACCAGCAACGCAAGTTTATCTTGCTTTGCTCTTGCCGCGAGGTTCGGATCGTTGATGTTAGCGCACAACTCGTTCAGGTGCACCTCAGTGGATCGGAACAACTGGAAAGTGCTCTTCCTGAAGGCGGTCACGAGTCCTTCGTCGATCTCTTTGGCTGTTGAGGCGGAGTCTGCGGCTGAAGCCGTAGCATAAATACTGTCATACCCCGCGGTGGCCAGCTCGACCGCCCACCAATCGTCATACTCGTCCACTTCCTGGACAGCAAAGTCGTAAAACAGGTAATAAAACCCCAAGACGAGTGGAGTTTTGCTACCTGAAGGCACATGATGTCGGCATCGTACGATAACATTTCTCTGTCCAATGTCAAAAAATGACCCCAAAGTTTTAGTCAGCAAATGGAAATCAATATCAAGTTTGAAAAATTCATTGCAGTACCTTAGTAGCCGCTCTCTGCGTTGCCGGATGTTGAGGATCGCAGTACTGACGTAACTTTTGCCTCCCCGTTGCATCTTCCGAGCCCCCATTTGAGACATGACATTGTACGTGAGCATCGACACCTTCTCAAGATCCGCCAGCTCTGCCAACTCGGCCAGATCGGGTTTTGCAGGCACAAACGCACGGAATGGGAGCTCGTCGTCAACTTCGGACAGCGATGCCATCGACGAGTACTCGAAGTACGAAACGGACCAAAATTTGAATAGACTAAACTTAATCACGGACAATTTTTTGCGCTCAAACTAAATTAGCTAATGGACTAAATTTGCTCATTGACTAAATTAGATCTTACACTTTGGTCAAACAAGAGCGCGCCAATGGACGCCTGCCAAAACTATCGTAAACAGGCACCTTATCTGCAATTTCAATTTTCAGTAAGACATTGATGTCACTTAGAACTATGCTAACGACCTCCTATGTCCGTCCTACATGGTGCCTCTTTGTCACCGTGCAGCTGTGCACAGTCCTCGACCTTTCGGTCGCTGTCCTGTGCCGCCGTCGTCCCTAAGGCTCAACGACTTCGATGTCCGCTAACATCGACTCCATATTATTCATCCTCCAGTGGTCCACGCCGCCCGTGACCAGGTCCACGAGGCGTTTCCACGGTCTTGTCTTCATATGTGCTTCCTCCAGTTTGGTTTGAAGCTTCTTCTCGATTGGCGAGGTAGTCGGCCATTCGATTGTATTCGCGCCTATGGTGTTGCATGAGAGCACCCGTACACGTGCTAGCTGTCTGCGGCACCTCCAGTAAAGCGGAGCCAAATGTGGTGCACGTGGTGGTTTCCGGTTGCCGTGCTGCTTGATGATCATCTCGCTGTCCCCCACGACGTGTAGCGGGGAGAACGCGTGACTAGCGCATGCTGTCAATCCGACCATCAGCCCCAAGTTTTCGGCTAGGTTGTTGGTTGTGGTCTTCGCAGCGTAGGACATGCTTCCGCCCCAGACAATCTGGAACCCTCCGCCGTCTGGTTCCGCCCGTACAACGACTGCACCCGACCCCCTGGGCCTGGGTTGCCTCTGGAACCCCGTCAAAGAAGAGGAGGTATTCGTGGTGCTTGATCTCCACTGTCACTGCTTGGTGAGTTCCCTGCCACGGTTGACTGAACGCGTGTTCAAGTACTCGAACTGCCTCGGTCAGGACGCTTGCCCTGCGAGGGCGTGGTATGTAGTTGCGCATGTTCCCGTAGCTTTGTCGGAGTCTGTAACTCAAGTTCAATCGCTGCCATTTCCCGGAAACGTTATTGGTCTCGTCGAAATGCTGCACCCTCCATCGCCATACGGCGTGGAGATACAGGGCCGCTCCAACTCGCCAGTACGCCTCTGCAAGCTTCGTGATGGTGGACGCTAACTCGCTGTGTTGATTGTCTGCCGACTGCGGTGGTTGCTCTGCGATTCTCCACACTTGGTCCGGCACCATCGGCAGTGCCAGCCCGAAGATCGCCGTCTCGATGGACTCGCGTGGTAGGCCTAGTCTCAGCCAGGGCCCTACAAACACTCCACGCAGCTGCCTAGCTGCTGCGCACGTCCAGAAGACGTGATAAATATCGATCCCGACGTCGTACGCGCACCTGGCATGCGGACAGCCGTGCCTGTTGTTCCTGACATCGTACATGGAGTACGCCCAGGATTTCAACCGATACAGCAGCTGCATCCCCACTGACCAAGTCCGAGTATCCGACGTATTTGTTGCCATTCCAGAGTCTCCAAACCTTCCGCAGCCTTGATGCTGCTCGCCCCCATTTTGCCGCTCTCACCTTCGCTTGTGCCTCTCCGCGTTTTGTGGCGGCGTGTCGAACGTATTCCTTGTAGTGGTGCCTGGTGAGTTGTCCCGCATTTCCTCTCGTCCACAAGCTAACCAAACGTGACGTCAGTGGGTGAGGAAACACCCCATGGAGTCGTACCTCGGTTCCAGTAGCTAGCCCAAGTGTTGTCTCCACCTCGGAATGACTAGTGATATCCCGAACAATGTGTGGGGTCGCACAACTCGTCCTGATCTCAAGAGTGTGGTCTCCGTGCAGCGACACGGTGATCGGGTGATCCTTCGGTGTGGCTATCAGCCTCAGTTCTGTCCTGTTGCATGTGTGAGTCAGCATCATTGGGTAATTGGATACCACCGCCGCGATGAGGCTACCATTCACGCCCGTCACCCCTCCATTTTGATCGTTGCGGATGGACCACAATATGCCCTTGTGCTCCAGTGTCCAAGTCATCACATCAGCGATGCAGCCTCTTGCCGGGGCACCATAGACGAGCTCCTTCGCAGGTGTCAGCCCATCTTGATGGGCGTACAAGTAAAAATCCTGCAGTACCGCCTCCGGAAGCCACTCTAGGCAGGTCGTCCCCGCCGCCGCGTTCTCACACGCCTGAGCCAGACTGTAAACCGATCCCAGCATCCTGATTCCGTCCACGCGGTAGGCATCGACTCCCCACGTAATTGTGAGTCCTCCAAAATCATACGCGAGCACTTGGAGCGCCGCGATCATCTTCTCGCGCTGCGGGTGAAATTTTGTGCCGCCTCCCGCCATCGTGACAAGTGCTTGACCAGTTGTCCACATCGACGGAATCCCGTCCATGGAAGGGGCACGTTGTTCGGGCGCGATCGAGTGTCCCTCGATTGCTAGAAGCACATCACCAACGATGTGATTCGCCTTCGTTCCCACCAGTACCCACTTCGTCACGAAAGTCGCCGCCGTCGCCACCACCTTATCTGCAGCAGATATGTCGACTTTAAGGGAGCTGTATGCTGAGCATATCGCCTCTGGTAGCCACCACAACTAACTTACCCACGTAGGTCTTGTCCAAACCATTGTGTCCTGAAGTTTGATATGACTATTAAAACATTATACACACCCGAAGTGTACCTGACACTTTGTTCCGGACGTCCGCTGGGAGAGATCCTTCCATTTTTCCTTGCAGCAACACGAGCACACATGGAGGAAGAGGGACGTAATTTCTACGAGTTATTCTGTCTGGCTCATGTCATCTCGCAGGTGGAGGAGGACCTTAATGAGGTGCGAACTGAGGTCCACCGAATGATGATCGAGGATGCTTGGCGCGTCGCCATGCGGACTCGCCACTACCTGACTGCAGTATGCTTGGACAAGCCAAGCGTGTCTGCCTGGATGTCGCTGTACACGCATGGCATCGACATCAACTTTCTGAATGCTACAAGTTTAACAAGGTAACACTTAACTTGGAGGTGTATGATCTATCTAAACGCTGATGTTATCGTTTGTCGGTGTTGTTGAGCCTCATTCTACCAGCTGCTGCAAAGGTTCCCCACCTTTTATTACCTGTGTCCTGCGTCTGCCGCTGGAGGTCGCCCACCCAAGCTGCGTTACCACCACCAGGGCCTGGGGCTCGTGTTGTGCTTTTGCGTTGGCTCGATGGAGGCCAGTACTCTGTCCATGCTCTTCGGCGTGCCTCCGACTACTCTGTCGAGGGCACTTCGTAAAGCGGAACAAGCTTTGGCGCGAACGCTGAAAGGCTATGCACCGGCACGTATTTCGTGGCCCTCCCTGCCCGCCAAGTTGAGCTGGCGCACAGCATCGAAGCGCGTGAACCCCTGTTAAAACACACATTTGGATTCATAGATGGAAATAATCTGAGGGTGAGGGAATTTACCTCTGCTTTGGTTGTATTGATATATAGGTGATTGCTGTCTGAATTGTTCTTTGAATATGTACTACAGGTCATTGTGACGAGGTACACGGAGAGATTTCCGTGTAACCATCGAGCAACTGTACGCAGTCAATTTGTGAAAAGGTGCCCCGAAGATTTCCGTGCACCCATTAAACGACTGTCTGCGCCCCTCCCAGATCCAGATTCAACCCAGACTGGCTCGTCCCCGAAGTCCCGATCCATCAAGTTACGGAAATTCGGTGTGGTCAGAGCCCGGATCCCGGATCGAGTACATCCGGATCCCAGAACGACTCGGTGCACGATATGGAGTTGATATGCGAAGGAGTCCGACACACCATCCCGGATCACAGAGTGTGATCCCAGATCCCAGCCTGATGAGATCTTTCCTCGGATCGGGTCCGGGAAGAGTCGCATGGTAAGATCCTGACGATGGGTGCAAATCAGGCACGACAGTCTGACGAGATTCGAAGTCTGACGTAATCCGACCAATCAGCGATCGACTTGGTGATGACGTGACTGACTGTCGAAGTGATCCCGAAAGTGGAAAGATGCCCTTGGGGTCTTAGCCAATCGCTGTGATCGGTGATTGAAAGTGCTTGCCCCGGAAAGCGATTCCTCACGGCTCAGTCAATTAGCGACCCAGATTTTATTCAAGTGCGCGCCCGGAGTCACCCACGCCAGCAGTGTTGCAGATGATTTTACCGAAGTTCAAGATGTAGCCAAGAGTAGTGAGCACGGGCCCTTACCAAAGAGGTCTTTGTGTTTTGCATGTGTAGTTATTCAATCAGAATTCGATTTGCTCCGTACCCCACAAGCACAAGTCAGTCATCCCTGAGCCGCTGCCGTCTATTCGATTAGGCGGGTGGAGGAAAGAGTACTTCGAGGACTCAATAAAATTCAACTCCCATTTACCCAAGTCTTTCGTGCTTCGGCGTGTTCGGTGCGGGTATTTCATATTCCCACCTCGAGTCTTCTGGTCTTCGCCTGCGGTTCGACGGTGCTTCATATTTCTTGGAGGGCAAGAGTCCTTTGGTGTGGTTTTCGGCAGAACGATATCCCGGGATAGTGGTTCCCGGAGTCGTTGGTTTCGTGGTACAAGTTCACCGGATAGTGATTCATACTCGCCTGAAAGAAGGCGTGGTGCGCGGAAGTCCCAGAGTCACTGGAGTGCTCTGGATACACGGCAGACTTATCCCAAGTCGACAACTCCGTCCGGCTCAAGCTTTGAGACGGGAGAATAGAGGAGAAGCCGGTCCGAGTCGTTGCTTGACTCGAAGAGAGAGAGAAGAAGCTGGTCCGGCTCAAGCTTTGAGACGGGAGAATAGAGGAGAAGCCGGTATGCGGTTCTGAGCCGGAGCCGTAGAAGAGAAAGGAGAGGCCGTCACGCGGTCCCGAGCCGGGATCGCAGAAGTGAAGAGGCTGTAATGGTATGTGTCCAAGACCTGAGAAGAAGAGGACAAGTTTATGTGTGGAGAGTGACGTGTATATCAAGAAAACCCCGGGGCATTTCGGGCGGAGAGAGAAGACAACACACGTGCAGAACCGAGATCTGCGAAGCAAGGGCTCGGCTCCGTTCTGGCTACATTTTGATTGGAGACTTTTCTGGGATCGGAGATAGTTGCTGTGACCGACATACGTCTGGGCCCACAGCGTATCTGTAGGGAGAACCAAGGAAAGGGATTACAAGGAGTGGTACACACACGCCCTCTTAGCCCGGATTAATATCCGAGCCGAGTTATCTGTGTCCGACAGTTTATTCTGGAATCTTCAAAGTCACCTCACCACATCATGCAACCGTCGAGTGCCGATCTGCAGAACGTGATGTACAACGGATGGCTCCATGGGGTTTTGTTACGGGGACTATCTGCTTCGCGGCGGATGGTTGTATAATTTGGAGCAAACACAATTGTCCGGGGTCGTGGAACGACTCGGACACGTCTTTGGGGTCCCGGACGAAGCTGCTCGACCCGAAATACTGCCCAGACGCCAGGATGAATGTCGTGCCCGACTCCGCTTTTCCGTGCTCCACCGAGCTGACCGGCCGGATTCTGACCCCGCTCAAGGATGGTGACATCGGGCGAATCCTGCCGTCGCTCCGGAGCTCAGCTCTCACGCTGCACAACGCCATCACGTCGGTGCGTCAGGCCGCGGAGTGGGGCATGGGTAGCATACAGAAAGTGTACAGCCGACTTAACCTTCCTCTCCCCTACGACCCTTTACTCCGCGGCCTACGCATCGACAACATCTTCCGCTTGTCTAATTATCGCGTGCGCACGGTTGGGATCTCGCAAATCCGCACCACGTTCAGCGGTGATATGTATATGATGAAAACTTTGTAACCGGATGAGAAGTGGAGCACCCGACGCTGATCTGTACGATAACGAAGACGTTCTAAAGCACATACAACGCTGTTGCATTTGAAGTTGACAAGGAATTTTTGATCAAGCTACACTACGAATGAAAGGGGTTTCTTCTTCCCTGCACTATGCGCCTTCAAGTCACCAACAGCTAGTGTGAACGGGGCATCACGTCGCTCGAGACTGCGAGCGCGTTTCACTCCTTCTTGGATAGAACACCGATCAAGAGAATCAGCTCTTGAGTACGACCTCAAGCGTCTTCTTTGTCGCGGCGGGCGCGCTCGTCCATTTCCAGCTTGTCTTGGCGACGGCGCTCTTCCGCCTCGGCCTTCTTCGCAGCAATGCGGATCTCCTTCGCGACATTTTCCTCACGGCGGCAGCGATCTTCATCTTCACGACGGGCATCTGCCTTTCGCTCATTCTCTTCGCGAAGCAGCAGCATCATCTCGAACATGCTGGACCCCATGGAGGCGGTAGCTCCTTGAGCGTCGCTGAGCTTTTTCATCAGCGCCGTAGTGGCTTTAGCCGCACGCATGCGTTTAACTTTCGCAAAGCTTGCCTTCACCATCTCAGTGTCGTCATCTGCCCGTGCACGTTTAGCTCCGACGTTGTCTCGGAACGAGTAGAGGTCCATCCCTCCTAGACGGTTCGAGTAATCGAGCATCTTGTCGTAGCGCATCGCTTCTTGCTCGTCCCGAGTGCCCGCATTGTAACCCCGAGCCGCGGACTGCTTCCCGTTCTTTTTCTTCAAAGCGGTCGAAGAGCCCTTGGGCAGGTTGGATAGGGAAGTCGTCAACGTCGTTGCTGTCTTGCTCGGCCTACTCAGCCCCAAGGAACGGGTCGACCGTAGTGTCGGTTGCGCTCGTGGCATCACTGGCTGATTCGAAGTAGAGAACACATCCATGCTGCCCCCGTCAAGCGCCAGCGAGAGCAGGTCATGAAATCCACCCTCAGTCGCGACGCTCGCAGCGGCAGCGGCCATTCCCTCGTTTCCTCAGTGATCCGAGACATATTGTCTCGTTGGAGACTCGCACTGGTGATGGAGGAGTCGCCACTATCGCCGAAGGCACCTCCGTCGTCATCATCACGGCTGCTGTAGCAGCTTTCGTCGGGGTCGACGTCGAAGCACAAGTCAGGTTGGTTGTTTGGTCCGCCCCTTGGCTCATCGTAGTCTTGGTTGTCGAAGCCGTTGTCTTCGGCGGCCTCGTCGTTCATCTCGATGACGTTTGCCTTCTCGTCGAGCTCTTTTTCAGGGTTTTGGCCTTCAAGATATGGGGCGGCATGGTTGCCGTCCCCGTAGGCTTGCGAGTGCTGTATAGCATCTTGAACTTACGGCGTAGACTTTCAAAGTCGCGCTCTGATCACCCACGGGCTCTGCTGGAGTTGTAGGCATCTGCCAGTCGTTCCCACTCATCTTTCCCCAACGGTAGGGCGCCTTCCACCAGGTCTAGTAGACGGTCGATCTCGACCAACTTGTAGTTAGTGCTTCCCGTACTTTTCACCATCTGCGTAAGACACAACACCATCGTTAGATCGACCGTCAACACGTCAAATCTAGTGAGGGGAGCGCGCGAACCTTGGTATTAGGCTGGGACGTCGGGTGTTGGGGGTGCAGGTGAAGTGTGGCTTGCTGTCGAGACGGCAAATAGAGAAGTGAGGAGCTGCCACCCTCCGCTGGCAGATCTAAGCAGCATTGCGCGCGAAAATGTTATGCTCACACGGTGCGTAGCTTCAATGCGCGAAAACTGCGCGCGGAAATCTTGTTGTGAGCTCACACGTTACGTAGCTTCAACGCGCCAAAACTGCGCGCGAAACGAAAGGTCACGGTCCAAGTTCACCAGATTCGGACGTGCTGTGCGATCAGCGTGGAAAGACATTCAACAAGATGGACGTCAGTCAAACACAATGAAAGTTAATGCTGCTGTTCACGTAACTTCTACAATCCTCACCTACTTGAATACGGTTCGACGATGGATAACGGCATCTTCGTGTCAACGGCGCGCTGCCTATGGATCGCGCTGGTCTTGAATGTCGCGGTGGCAACAGTTGTCGGAACGACAGTGGCATATAAGCCACAAGTCCGGCCCGTAGTCCACGCAGATTTCCTCGCCCTCGTTTACAACCCTCATCGTGACAACAACCACAGTAGTTCGGCGTCCATTTGACACCTCCACGAAGCGAGCACATGGACTGCAGGAATGATTGACGAACCGCATTAATCCCCGAAGTGCTCAGCGTTGATTGCGACTCAGATAAGCTGCGAGGGGCGTTCAGGGCGAAGCAGCATGACGAGACGGTAGCCCGTGTTGCGAGGACGCTTTGACGGATCCGCGCTCACATGCTCCAACTCACCAAGGTACCTCGCCAACCTCGATAGTCTCCGCAGCGACAACACCCAGTGAGCGCGTACGCACGCTGCGCCCCAAGAACACCTTGGGCCCGTTGCCACACTGGCCCCGGTACGGACAACAGTTGATATTGCAGTACACGTGCATCAACGAGTTGCGGTATTCCCCTGATCGGCAAGGCGAGGAGCAGTGGCACCTCCCAAAGTGCACAACGTCTGGAAATACAACACCGTGGGGTTGAACTGCTCCCGCAAGTGAGCCACGCGGCATGGCCACCGGGCCAGAACAAACTCGTCACGGGGCTGGAGAGCGCGCGAACGGGAACAGGCGTGCAGCGTAGGCTCCGGACTTGTTTGCATGACACCGCTCGGGCTGACGGCTGATCTGATCGACGGCTGGGAAGTAACAGCTCGAGTTCGGGAGTATGGTGCCACCTCCGCACGGTGGCTCTGACGCGAGCTTTCGCGCTCTCGGAGAGGTGATCTTGGGCCTCTGGGGCGTGGTCTTGTATCGGCACGCTGTGGTGGCGTGTCAAGCAACACCAGCGAAGACGTCGTAGGGCTTGCAATCACGCGTCTTGAAGCAGGTGGCAACGGGGAAGTGCCCTTGCCCTCTTGTGACGGAGGTGTCAGCATCGAGGCAGCAGCGACGTCTCTTGCTCGGCGCGCAAGTGAGAACGGTGGGGTGAGAGTTACTGCAGATCCTTCGAAACGTTCGGTCTCGGTGTCGCTCGTGTAGCAGACGGCCCTTCTTTTGCTCTGCGCATCTGGGCAGGGCCGACGTTGGGCGAAATGTTCTCGTCGTCACTACTTCCGGAGTCGTCGATGCCTCGACGCTGCCAGTACAAAGCAGAGTGAGTGCTGCGGGCCATTGTCGCTGTAGGCAGACACATTCATTAGATCATAATAGTTAGGCGGCCGCTTGACCGTCTTCTCACATACTATGCCTTTGGCTCGCTTTGTCTGCGGGAGAACGGATAACGCGCGTAATGCTGCTACGTACTTGTGCGCGCACCATTTCTAACTGGCTCCAGTCCTGGTATAAACGTCCATTTGAAAAACAATTGCGCATAGCTCCGCCTCGTTTTTATTAGGAATTATAAGTTATTTAAGGTCTTGCTAGTCTTAGAGCATCCCCACCGGTGCAGCTAAAGCTATCCTAAATTTGGCATGTAAACCACGTGTTTTGTTGGCTTTGGCATCCATCCGCTATGCTTTTTACACCGGTACAGCTATTTCCAATTAAAACTCAAGGCGGTCAATGGTACTGGATCGGCTAGAAAAAGGAGATGCAGTCTGCTTTGTGGCGCTGATCAACGCAATGCCGCGATGGAAGAATTTACTCGTTTGCATGAGCGGTCGCTACCTGGAGGGCGCCCCGCGAAATCCAGTAGGACGTCATATTTGACTTCTGCAGCAGCACTTTGACCCGTAGCAGAACCTGGCTAGCTTCTAGCAAGTCTATACATAAAGCTTGGCCTCACTTGGGTTAACTGCTCGGCGCACGTTGACTTGAATTTACCTTACTTAATCTATTAGCTCTATTTGGCAAAAGCTATTTTGAATGCCAAATTTGGCAGCCGGAATAGCACTGGAGGGGCTGATGCTATATTTGTTTGGCATTTGGCAGTACCGGTGCGGGTGTCAAAAGCTAAATTTCTGCTAGATTTGGCATTTGGCAGCTGGGATGCTCTTACATTGCAGACTTACCAATACCGGTAACATGAAAAGCAATTGAAGCATAGAGAGAAACACCCAATGACTACAACGTACGTGCTCCGCCCAGTCATCAGAGAAACACGTCAAGGTCTGGGGGCCCGTGGGGGCAAGAGACCTGTGTGGCCATGCATAAAAAGCGCTTGCTCGTCGCACGGCCGTGAGGTAGGAAGACAGCCTGCGCGCATCAACTTGTCCTTCTTCAAGTGGCCGAGACGATAATCGTTGCCTCCACCGCAGCGGATTATCTGCATCACCTGCTGCAATTTCAGGAACATCTGATCGCCGTAGTTTTGGCAAAAGCTTGTGTAGCCTCTGTAATGAGGTATACGTGAGTCCGGGGCTGCGTTTGCGACTGCAGCGAGTGGATACTGCTAAAGTCCAGGCAGTTCAGATATGGGATTTGGGCTAGCTGATTGGACAGATGGTCTTCCGGCCGTTGCCGCTCCCGGCCGCGGCCACCTCGGAGTCGTTCTCACTATCAACAACAGCTTTGCAATAGTGTACTTACTTCAGGCAACAGTTTCGGTCACTTGTGCCCCCGAGACGAATTTGAAGAATGAATCGTTTCAGCGTTTGGCGGCGCGAAAAGCTTTATGCAAATATATATGGCAGACGAGTGATGGCAGTCCGCGTCAGAGTGATGATCAGCATTATTGATACAAACTTCAAGATCAACCGTTAAGATGGCTACCCGGCATAACTCTAGGGGTAGGTGAGTCTCGTGAGACGTAAATACGGTCTCACGAGATTTAAGACGGCGATATGTCTTGGCATAACTGCTGCAGATAAGGCGCCTGTTTACGATAGTTTTGGCAGGCATCCAATGTGTGGATAATAAAGGGCGCAGTGAGTCATACTTAGTACAATACAAACTTAGGCCGCATCTTTCGATCTTTATACCCTTATGCCACCGTGTTGAGTCCAAATTGAAGCGCTCTTCTACCTTGAGGTTGAAGATGACGTCGTATTGCTCCTTAGTAACCAAGGCCACCAGTTCCCCCAGCTTCTCCTGGTCTTGACACAGATCTTGCTCCGCCTTGCCCATTTCCTGGCTCTTCCGACTTGCCTTATCACTTTCTGTCGTGAGTTTGCCCCCCACTCTTAATTGTCAGCTCGTGACTTCAGCAGGACTGGTGGCGTAGATGTGACCATTTTTTTAATATTGAAGAGCGTCAGGAAATCCGAACACTTTAACCATCGTTGTGAGCTCAACATTAAGGGGCGTATTGAATTCGATGAGCTCAACGTTTTATAGCACAGCATGTGACGGGCTGCCGTCACACTTTTCCATCGCTGGTTTGCGATGGCTAATCACAGTCTAGAACGAATCTAATGGCTGGGACGGCATTGACACCCGACACTATCCCGTCCCGTCAATCAATCAGATACAAATTTGCCTGTTCGTTCCTACGCTTATCCAGTGTACGGTAGTAACGGGTTGTCTTACCCCGTTACACCTGGTAGAACTTTATAATCAGTCCAACGCCTAAGATCAAGATCAAGATGAACGACACGTCGATGAGCGATACATCCAGAGCGACCGGCATCTCCCTCGAGCACGCCAGTTTTCCTCAACTGTCGTCGATTGAGTGGGAAGCGCTGCACGGCCTTGCAGCGGTGTTTGGTGACTGCGTCATCAAGACATTGCTGACTGCCGACATGGAGGAGCAGCAACGTCTGGTCTTTTAAGAGTGCTCGCTGACTTCGGTTATTGGGTGGTGACTCCCACATCCAAAGTAACAAGACCGACGTCGCCAAGCTCGATAGTTCGACCTACAGTCCGCTCGCCTTCACCTGAACCGATCGTTCTGCGAGGTGGACATCGCTGCCGATTCTCGACAACTGTCTACGAGCCCCCTCCAAGTTGGGTGAGGAAGTGGGTACTCGGCAAGCTCGTTGCCGACGCCACCTGTTTCCTCCATGAAGCCCAACTTGCGGCTCGCGTTAGAGCCGCGCAAAAACGAGAATATGCAGCGGTCGGCCTTCTTGTCGTTGAAAAGGTACTGCTGCCCATGCTCGAGTACATCAGCGTGCTCGTCACCTCGTGTCCTGCGGGACGACGAAGCCGACGGACATGTCGACGGAAGTCCACGTCTTTATTTCCGGTATGAACGCTGGCTACCAGCGTTTCTATCTGACGCAGAAGACGCCGAGCACATAATAAGAGGCCATCGCGGAAGAACTCCGCGTAGACTTCAGGACGTCGGCGTCGCAAGCATTCAAGTTCTCCCGTGCTCGGAGCACAGCTAAGCCAGATCCGACACTAATGGAGATTGATGCCATCCAACAAAACTACGGCGGGCGTCGGGAGCCGATGTCTTTCCAACGGCCACCCAACTCATCATCGACGCCCGGATCGCGTCCGATCCTGTACTTCTGTTGTCGGAAGCTGGGACACCGCGCGGCAAAGTGCCGCGCCCCGGCGCCTGTTGTGGCAAACGTCACGATTGACCACGTCGTAACCGCACCAAAACAAACGGCGACAGCTAGTAGGCGCAGGTCGCCCTACTGGGCGTGGAAGGAGCGACAGATATATGGTGGTAGATCCTTCTCCTAGCTCCCCACTCTTTGTCACCACCACCCGAGACTGATCATACCCAGTCTACACGTTGAAGGCGCACAGTGTTCTCTACGTGCACGCCGGACTTGAGCGCGATGAACAACTTCGCTCGTACCGATAGTCTGTCGGTGTTGCAGACCGACATGCGTGTCTGCGAAGGACCCGGTCATATGATCGTCAAGTATGCTGAAGGTAAACCTCGCCGGTCGCTCCGGCGCGCGGCCAACTTCGCGTAGCTTCGCTGCATCGGATAACTTCCTCATCATCGAACTTGGAGGCTCCTTCGACTGCGTCTTCGGATGCCGTGGCTCGCTCGTCACCAGCCGAACATTGACTGGTTGACACGCACTGCCCGCCCCCGCGACATCGATGCGAATGCAATGTTGGCGATCCGGAGCGGAACGCCCAACCTTTGGCCATCATCAATCCAGACTCCATGACCACTACCACACCTGAAGCGAGCGATGACACTTCATGTGTTGGTTGTCGGAGTGTACCTTGTGTCAGTCCTGAGCAGGGGCCTCACGACGAGTGTAACGCGGTTGAGCATGGGTTCCCGCTTCTTGATGAGCAGTGGCTCACGAGTGAACAAGCGTGACTGAGTGTGAACTCCCATACGCGGTTGAACAGGGTTTACCTTGGGTGGTCGAGCGGGAACTCCCCGAAGTTGAAGAAGCGGTAGAGCGTGGTCTCCCACGCGCGGTGGAGCATGATTTCCTTCGAGTGGTGAGAGGGAGATCCCTGAAGAAGTGGACGCTGTCGAGATGTCCTTACGCCGAATAAGTGTTTCGGCGCCCAAGTCCAGCAGACGTGATTGAGCGTGGGTTCTCACAGTCTGTTGCTGCAGACGACATTCAACGTCCTGTCCGTCGTCGTGGCCGTCGTACACCCCGATGACCTCGCACGGTGTCAGACGACTCAGTGACGTCTAAGTTCGAAGTCATTTCGGTTCTGACGTCATACGAGGCAGGCATGTCCCCGTGGGTACACGACGTCGAAGTTGCTCGACTCCGTGCGACGCCGCTGGCATCACCTGCGCTTCCGGACTTGTCGTGGAAGAATTTCCTCCGTGACCTGAAGGGCGGTGAGATCGAGCAAGTCTGCATGATCGTAGCGGAAGCCGCTGATTCTCTCGCAGCGAGCGAGGTCAACGCCGACGATCCCGTGTCCGACGGTCAGACGCTCCCGATAGCGGATGATCAGAAGAGCGCTCGTGCAGTGCGCTACGCTACAAAGCACTGGAAGCGCCCGACAATCCTCCCCTTGCCTCATCGATTGTTTCCCGGACAAGGTACACCCCCACACACACCGTGGAGCTCGGCATGAGATCGACACCACGCCTGGTGTGAAGTATTGCATTACCCGGCAGTGGTCGCTTCCACGCTATTAAGTCGAAGCCATCGTCTCTTTCTTCGCGGGCCGCCGACAGGCTGGCCATGTTCGCGAACGCATGTCGCCATACTCCAGTCCGACCTTCTGTTTGAAGAAGGCCACATACGGATGGCGAATCGTCCAGCCTTCAACAAGCTGAACGATGTCACCATCTCGGCACATACTCCGATCCCGAGGGAGGGCATGGTGCTCGACACAATTTCTGGTAGTACGCAGTACAGTGCTATTGATTTGATGGACGGCTTCTATCAATGCATTTGCGCGAAGGCGACGTGCCGCTGACAGCTGTCTGCACGCCTAGCGAAATACTGTAGGAATGGCATGTGATGCCGCAGGGGCTCAAGAACACCCCGTCCATCTTTAACAGGGTGGTATCCAACTTGCTACGTCCATTCCGCAACTTCGCGCCCATCTATTTTGATGGCATCTTCATCCACAGTCATGCCGAGCGCGGCAAAGCGGATATCGTGATACATTTGGATCACCTCCATCAGGTGTTCGAGGTGATGCGTGAGTACGCCAGCTTGAACAAGTGTATCGTCTGTACCACCAAGATCCCAGTGTTTGGGAGCTATGCCAGCAATGATGATGTCCGTGCTGACCCGGAGAAGGTGGAAGACATCTGCGCGTGGCCGGCGCCTTAGGACCAGAAGCAACTTCACCAGTGGCTAGGCCTGGCGAACTACCTCCACCGCTAATCGAAAAACGTCGCTTTGACTGTGCGTCCATTGTACATCACGTGGTCGTGGGTTTCCATGCCTTCGACGCGGTGAAGCAGAGCTTGCCCACCGCGCCCGTTTTGATGCTGACCGATCACTCGAAGCCGTTTCATGTGGTGTGCGACTCCAGCAACTTTGCGATCAAGTGTGCGCTGATGCCGCACGACGATGAGGACGCGAGCGAGTGGTGAGTTACCAGTCGCGCCAGCTGAAGCCAGCGAGGTGCAGCGACTAGTCCACTCTGCGATGAGATAGCAGTCGCGTACGATTCTGACGCGGCGTGCACCCAGTTGACCAAGTACGTGAAGGATCGGTCGGGTACGACACAACGCCGATTGTTCCCGCGCGGTGTGCCCGCGTCGACAGGTACACAGTGGGCGAGAACCTCCCGGTCTACTGCGTCGACCAAGCTGACCTCGCACGTGTCGTCGTCCCGCTTGACATGCTCGCGTGATCTACGACTTCCACGACGCACCTAGTGGCTGACACCTTGGTCGGGAGAAGACATTCGCGGCTCTGTCCCGCGATTTCTACTGGACTCACATGTACAAGTGGGTCCGCAAATAAATACGCTCCTGTGAAGCGTGCCAACGTGCCAAGCGAGCTCCGTCGAAGCAGACCCCGCCCCATCCCAGCCTGTTCCCCAGGACGCATGGCACATCGTGAGTATGGACGTTATCTTCGGGACTTCCTCGGGACGCACAGGGTCGTACGGGTGTCGTGGTCTTCGTCGATAAATTCAGCTATATGGTACATCTCGCTCCAGTCGCTCTCACCATCACCGCCCAGTCTGAGGAGATCTTCGTTGAACAAACTCGTGCCAAGATTTATTGGATCATTTAAAGTCACGAAGGTATTGGGCGATGCCTACACGCTGCAACTTCCTACGGCGCTACGATTACATTCTACTTTCTAGGTCGGCCGGCTACGCTGATACAGCCCGGCACTTATTCTAGCGACTCTCATGCGACGACGTGTAGTATGATTATCTTGCTCCAGCCGGTCCAGTCGACCCGCCATCCGCGCGAAGCGCTTCGCACTCCCAGCGTCCTACCAAAGCTCCTCGTTTTCGACGCGACGGCCCGGCTCCTCTCGTTGGTAGCGCTGGTCACGTTTGCCATATCATGGGAGCCACGACGATACCCGTGGGATGACGCAGGAAACGCGTCAGGTCGCGGCACTCGGCGGTGCGATGAAATGAGTGCACCACTTAGTTCGCTGGCTTGACCCGATGGATCATAACTGGAGCCAGAAGTTCCTGACGTGGTGGCGGTGACCGAGGCAAGACTCGCAGGCAGGGCAGAGCTGCGCGAGGGCACGACGGCCCGTCGCGACTTGCTTCAACCAAGGCCCGAAAAGAGAAGGTCTGTCTGCACAGTGATTAATGAGCCATTACAGTGGGATACTAATTCCGGATGGGAGCGTCCCCTTCGTCTGCTATTTGCTGTGACACTCAGCAAAATACCATCACTCCTAAAATTAGTGGCGCGAATCCCCACCTTCCCATTCGAAACCCGCCCTACGAAGCATCTCTCGCCGTCTAAATCGCTATTGTTGTCCCGCCCGTCGAGGATGTTCGACGAGAAATAGGCTACCAGGAACCAAAACCACCCATCGAGTGTGCATGATGAGAAAGAGGAAGACCTCGAGACTGTAGCTCTTGGTGAAAGAAGCAGTGAAGAAAGCCATAACCCAAAAGGACGCACAAAATCAAGAAGCGGCGGACACAGAAGGCGTAAACATACTAAGCGGCGCAAGTGGAAATCACGCGGGCGCCCCCAATACGCGCACACCCATTCTACACGCTCTAGATCAGACGACGATGTTAGTAGCTGGGAGTATTCTGACTTCAGTGAAACAAGCAGAGGCGCATATTCGACAGCGAGGGCCGGACATGATGGAGGTGATATAGTCGCCCAAGACGATTGAATTCAGGTACAGGAAGTAGACCGGAAGAGTTTTGCGAGCTGGGCTGAGCTGAGATTTAAAAGTTTACGGACGGTGCACCCACCAGGTTTGTGATGCATTATTGAGACTGGGGCATGTATCAAGGTTTTAGATTGCATTACTTGCTCAGACGACATTGATGTGCTAATAAACCGTCTGTATGTACCTATTCCATCCGAACCAGCACCTATACGAACGCGGAACGCAAGAATAGCGCAAAACCGATCTACTTTCACGGTGATCCCGGATGAAATTCAGATCTACAACAAGACCTACGTCTGTACGCATTATGGAGCCCCCGCCGAAGTACGAGGGCGGGTCACGGCCCAACCAAATTTGCCAAAAATAGGTTCCAAGGTCAGGTGCGTATTGCCAGTTTGGTATATCCTCTATGATTATCACCTTTCTAATGCTCAAACGTGGGTCAACGCTTGCGCCCGACAAGTGGACGGTTGCTGAGCAGTGTTCATAACAAAGCAGAAGACAGGCCATAATCACGAGGTAAACCCCATGCCTATCAAAGCTATCATGAAGCTCGGTCTGTGTCTGTTGAAGAGGTTCAATAAGCCGTCCAAACTGCTCATGCATTCTCGAGCATATTATGGAGAACCCAGAGGTAGTGCCTACGATGAAGGACGTGCATAAATCTTGTTAGCAAGCTCAGTAAAAAAATACGATTTTCCAACCATAGAGGAGCGTATCCGCTCGATTCTGGAGGACTTCGCTTCGCAAAGGGTAACCTGGCTAGCGTTTATGCAAATGAAGAGGTACGATACTATGGTGATATTAAATACACTGGCATTAACCGTTATTTGTTTTTGTACGAGCAAATGTTGTGGAATATATCTTCCTTCAGTCGGCTCACATGCGGTCCATGTTTGCATATTTCCTGAGGTGCTGTTAATTGATGCAGCCCACGACACAAACGCGGCAAAGTACAAGCTGTTTAGTTTCATGATCCACGACGTCAATGACAAAGGGCAGCACGTTCAGGTTTTTTTTTTGAAGGCTGTATCAGACTCGTGAACAGTCTTATACTGTGTCAAGCGTTGAAACGGTGTCGTGGCTAACGTTTTGTGCACTGTTTTTATGTGCGATGCAGCATTGTTTGCTAAGGAACGAGCGTAAAAAAACTTTACGAATTGTGTGCAAACATTCAAGGAAGGCTGCCTAAATTACGACTCGATTGCAGTTAGAATGATCGACAAATACTTTACAGAGATATCTGTGCTATAGGAAGAGTTTTCTGGAGTCCGGATCTTGCTTTGTCACTTCAATGTGGCGAAGTACGGGCAAGAAGAGTTGTGAAGGAGAAGTACAAAACGAGATGAAGCGCCTAGTGCAAATAGTGGTGAGTGCGCCGACTGATGTGACCTATGACAACATCATTGTAGCAACGAAGGTGGTTTTGCGGACGGAGAAGCAAAATAAGCTATGGTTCGAGTACTTGAATGGGATCAATTGCAAGGAGAGGTGAAGCTCAGTGTACCGTGGCAACGTACTGCACATGGGAAACCCTACAAAGAACAGGTTCATGAAATGTGCAACGTTTAATGTGAAACGTTACTAATTGTTCCTGTAATCTACTTGATTTTGGACTGGAATCAAGCAGGCAGAAGCTTAAGACACTTGTTTACCGATGAATAACACTCGATGATGGTGTGGTTTCGATTCTTTTTGGCAGACCGTCAATGAAAAGATGTGGGCTCGGAGTATCAATCGAATTGGTGTATTTGTAAATGTGGTGTACGACGAGGAGATGAACCTCCTGCTGAATAATGTGTCGCGGCACGCTGTAGATCTTGCGAAGCTACAGTACGACTTCGCTCTTCTATCGACTACAGAGTATAGATACTGTCCACTCGGACCGTACGTGATGATGCATGACACTTCTGGCAAAGACGACGACTTTCTGGACGAGTACATGTTGGATTCAGATGCTTGGACGTGCGCCTGTGTATTTCGAGTGACGCGTTTATTTCCGTGTCGGCATATTGTGCTTTCCACCTAAATCTGCCTAATCGGGGCGGTTTCCGAATGGGGCCGAAATAGCCCCAATACAAACTCACGTCATTTAGCGAATAGACCCGAGCTAAAACGAGTATATTATACAGTACATTAAGTACGAATATGGCATGTCTATGCGGCCAATACAAATCCAAGTGCTCGGCGATTGATGGGGCTATTGCCTCGGGGCGGTTCAACCAACCGCCCCCACCAGTTTGGTGTAGAACTCACAATATCATATACTACAGAAAAGTAACATGTTGCAGCAATTTGATTCCCGGAAATATCATTCATCCGCGTTGGCTTGTCCAGAATGACCGGAAACTTATGAAAGATGCTACGATTCAGTGCTTTTCGAAGACCGACACGTTCCAATACCACGCGCACCACGTGTCAAGAACCATAACGAGAAGTTCAAGAAGGGTTTTGCAGTAGAGAGACAGATCGCCGATGTGGGATGCCGGTGGGGCATCACCCCTGGTTGAAGCAATGATGAAGGCCCTACATACAGACACTGCCCTAATGTGACCAGTCAAGATGAAGAAGGACAGCATTTGGATGGGTTTCCAGCGAGTAGAACAATGTCCTCCATCTGAGACCCAATGTGAGCGCTCACAACGAGACTGACTTGCAGACTGATAATGATTTCTGTCTGAAGCAGCTGCACAACCTCAGACTGAATCCAATCCAAACGACGAAGATACAGTGATTCCCGACAATTGGATTGATGGAGATCGTGAAACGCAGTTGTCACCAAACGGACGAGCACTGTACTCTCTAATGGACGATTTTGACTCTACAAGTCTCCAACCAATGCAACTGCCTGAACACAGTATCATTTGATTTTCCAGAGTGTGGCACTGGCTGAGACTGTGACCGAGATTCAAAATGAACGACAATCTGAGACTGTGCTGGAGACTCAAATGAAGTTTTACCCGGCACTGTGGTGGAGACTCACATCAAGGGGGGCGATGCTTCTTCCGGCTGCAGTAGTAAAGAAGGTGATATACGTGCTCGACCATGGTGTATTCTATCCAAAACAACAAACAAGACGGGTCGTCCAAATTAGCCAAAACTGCACGCAAGAAGGCAGCCAACGAGCTTTAAAGCTTTAATAACCCAAACCTCACGGATGCTATATGCTGTAGCAGGTACTACCTCCGTTCGGGAAATAACGTCCATTTGAAAAAAATGAAGTCGAGAGAAATGCATACCCTTTTCAAACAGACCCCTCTCAAAACAATTATGCACATCTCAAAACAGTTTTGCGACATGTTTTCAACTCAGTTTGAATTTCCCGCCCATTTTCAAGCAGATCCTGAGGTCGTGCTTGGCCCACATCGCAAGTTGTGCGCTCACGCTCATGAGGCAGATCACTGCCGAGCTCGCACAAGCACTCAGGAGACGCTCCTCCTCAACAGCACGAGCGGTAGGCTCCCCATGGCGGCATCACACTGATTGCAGAGGAGTTGGGACTAGGCCGCAAGGTGTACCTCGCATCTGGAAGAAGGGGTTGCACATGAGGGTGCCCGCGTCGCTGCTGTGGTGAAGGCCGCAACACACACTTGTGGTCGCAAGAAGGTGGACCGTGCAGCTTTCAGTGAGTGGCTCAAGTTCCCGTGGCTTCCCGTGAAAGCCAGCGAGCGCTCCAGTGGAGACTCACATGTCGCAGCGTCAGAGCGTAAATCTTGCTACTGGCGTAAAGGAAATACGACCTGTTAAGATGGCAAGGAAGGTCGCGCGGCAGATGTATGTGAATGATGTCATCCCCGCCATCAAGGACAAATGACTGCAGAGTCAATTATGCATGGTAATCAAGATGCAATAAGACAATGCCGAGCCGCATCCTTTGACGCGGAGCAGTATCGACGACCTTCATCGCGTGAGAGCTGGCACAGTCGTATTCCCAGAGCGCTAACCGAAAACCTCTCATGATATCTCTCACGAGCCTCCAGTACTGCTTCAAACGCATCCGGTCCTTCGACGTTCCAGTGCCTGACGAATGCCGTCCAAGTCGTGTCAAGCGACTGCACGGTCACGGTACGCATCACCGTGACGCCCTTCCCAAGCGTCTCTCTCCATCGCTTAAGGAGCTCCTTCATGACTTCGTCGTTCCGCCCATCCACGAAGCCACTTCTGGTGCAGCTCCACGATCGTCGTAATGTCCGCGTTGTCTGTCTTCACCTTCGCTTCAACCCCCAAATTTTCAACAGATCCAGTTTCTCATCTTTAGTGGATAGTGGTGTGAGGACTGCAGTCACACTTTGCCATTGCACGTTTATGGTGGCCAAACACAGTCTAGAACGAATATGTTGGCTGGCTCGGCGTCGACACTCGACACCGTCCCGTCAATCAATCAGAGTCAAATTTGCCTATGACTTCCTACGCATATTCAGTGTACGCTTGTACCGGGGTAAGAGCCCGTTGGCGCTTAGTCCTCCCCAGCTGCTGCGCACCCACCTACACATTCCAGCACATCCTGGAGGTTCCAGTTTGAACTTCTCGCCCTCTGGGCGCGGCTTGTTTAACCGCGCCTGCATGTCTTCGAGCCACATCTGTCGCAGCCTCCACTTGAACGGGAAGTTCCATGCTGCATCTGCCGGTTGGCAGATGGAGGTGGAGTTCGGCGGAACCTTCATCAGGACAAACTTAATCGCAGCAGCGTAGAGAAGCACCTCCGAGGTTCAGTGGCCGCTAAAAGCAGAATGGGCTCCTCTAGAAACGATCTGTTGTCAAAATAAAACTTTAGAAATCGTATCGAAAGATCTCTATTCCACCAGCCTACCATCATACAAAATCAAAACATGCTCAGAATTAGAATCATAGAATCCCATCAAAATAAATTCACGGCATGAGTTCACCTTTTTGTTCGTGTAAAGCTGCAGACCTGTTTCCTCGTTAATGCGCTTGATTTCCGGTCACGTCCGAACACCGAATCCACAGCGCATCTCGTCGTTGCCTTGGCGGTGTCCTTTGTTCTTAGACGGCTTTATCTTAAAAACAACGAACGGTGTGTGCTTGACCCCGTTCGAGCCCCCAACATCATCACAGTCGCTCGTTCCTTTGAAGACCCCGTGCATTTGACCCAAACGGTTTAAGCAACGCGAGCATTGATCGTTTTCTTCATTGGCAAATATTCAAAGAAAGCAGCTCCAAACATACACACAGTTGAATTAGCCTTGTTATAAAAAAATAAAAAATAAAACTTTGTACCTGTTTGGTCGGCATTATAAATGCGCTAGATACCCTATTGACGTGTCATCTTCTCAGCCTCTCCTGCAAAAGCCGCCTTCACCTTTTCAATATCCGAAGGACTGTCGTGTAGGCGTCCGCACACCATACGATGGTGTGACATGCGTGCGTGCTACAGTTGATGCCGATCTCCAGCTTAACAGAGTGCTGCCGTTTGGAACAACGGCTGCGTGCATATCTATTTTACCTTTCCCATATCGACATTCTCGAAGCCCTGCGGGGCCACACAAATACCAACCGTGTTTACTTTTCTCTCTAAACACACAAGAGAGTCTGGACAGCGCCCTCTGCGAGCTAAGGGCCTGTCATTTTGAACTAGTTTAAAAACACGAACTGTCCAAGAATCAAGTACCGTACAAGTACAAGTAACAGTCGAAGCGCAAGTCGCAGACGCAATGAGCGACGCATCGAAGGGCGTAACCTTTGAAGTAACAACGGTCGAGAAGCGGTCATATACTGAACGGGAGTATGTGAAGATAACTATGCCGAGATTCCGCGGAGGAACCGCGCGAGACTGGCTGAAGTGAAGCCATCAGTTTAAACATCTGTCCAAGCTGAAGAAGTGGATTACTGAAGAACGGTATTTCCATTTGCGCCTGGTACTGGTTGATGAAACCTTGGAGGCGTGGACCAGTATTTCCGAGAACAAGACCATGCAAAGTCAAGTCGTTTTCGGTAAGGCGTACGCACAGTGGGGTCGGACGTACGTGGCTGCGACGTAGAGTGAGCAGTTGGAGGAGGATTTGTTCGTGTTCGCAAAGCGTCGAAATGAGACTGTCTGGTAGTGTCATTAAATGATGCGCGAGCTGACGCGAATGCTTGCAGAATTACCGGTGCACTCCCTGACACTGGACGAGCCATCATTGATCCGATACTTTAAGCGGGCAATACCTGCCGACTGGAAGACAGCGTTCGAGTGTAGTAGATGTGTGCACACCCAAATGTACCAGATCGTGCAGTACTTCGAAGTCTGGATGTCATCGAAGTAAAGAGAACGGACACAAGCACAAACCTGGGAAGCCGAATAACGGGGGTGGACACCAACAAGGACAACCGTGGAAACGGTAACCAGAACCACTGGAACCGGAACAACAACGGGCAGAACAAATCCCACAAGAATACCGGGAAGTGGTGCAAGTTGCACAAGTCTGCATCGCATAGTGATGCTGAGTGCTTTACGCAGCAGAAGGACAACAGTCCTCGTGAACATTCGAGTTCTGGCGGAAACCAGAGCTCAGTAGGAAACCGGACTTCTGGTGGAAACCGGACTTCTGCAGCGAGACGATCGGAGGCGGCGAAGCTGACTCGAGTGGAATGCGCCAACTCTGATTACAGCTACAGTGATGAGAGCAAGATGATTACCAGTATGCTGAGTGGCGTCTCTAACAAGCATGAAAAGCCAATGCGGCTTCGAGTGCGCCTCTCAACACCAAGGAGGTCAGAGTGGCTCTCTTGCATAGTGGCTGTGGTACCAGCTACCATTAAAGCCAAGCTCGTGAACGAGAACAAGAAGCTCGGCTCGGAGTTGACCCCTCATCGATGATATTTGACCAAGTAAATGGCAGATGGACACATGAGCGTGAAGTTCCGATTCATGGACCTGAACTACGGTTCACGGATTACTCACGAGGTCGCTGTCATTAATGACGCATCGGATGAGATGGTAATTGGGCGTGACTTGATGGGCGCGTCATTGTCAACTTCTGAGATGGGATCGTCGAGTGGAACGGTAACACTGTGAGGATGAACACTGGCGATAAACCTTCCGTGGCGGAGGTGACCCCGAGATTGGAGGAGACCGACGAGGTCAAAGAGATCAACGACACGTCCGCGAAACCTGTCGAAATGCTTTGAGATGCCGAGATCAAGAAGTCCACGATGGAAGAAGTCGTCAAACTGTTGACGCATTTCGAGACTTTGTATGACGGACATTTAGGACGCATGAAGATACCAGACGACGGGCTACCCATAGCGCAAACATATACGCCTATTCATGCCCGTCCATAATCGGCCCCGCGAAGTGAAGAAGAAGCCACCCGAAAGGAACTCCATCGACTTGTGGAGCTAGATGCGATTTAGCAGATTTTCGATGGTGAGTGGGCTTCGCCCTCGTTCTTATTGAAGAAGCCTGACGGGAGATTGAGACTTCTCACTAATTTTCGGTGGCTCAACAAATTCCTGCAGCGGAGTCCCTATTACACTGCGCTAATACGGGAAGTCCTGGTACGTCTCGGTGGAGCCAAGTACTTCTCGTCGTTGGACGCAAACATAGGATATACGCGCGTCTGCTAGCCCGGTGGTGCCGCAAGTTTACGGTATTTTGCACTCCCTTTGGGAAGTTTCATTATAAGAGATTGCCAATGGGCATCTCAACCTTGCCGGACGAATACCAGGCGTATATGACGAATATACTTGGAGATCGCATGTTTGTGATTGTCTACCTGGATTATATATTGATTTTCTCCAAGTCTGAAGAGGAGCACATCGAGCACTTGCGAGTGGTGTTCGAGCGCTTGAACGAGTACAATATGACACTAAACGGCAAGAAGTGCCACATTTTCTGCAAACCCGTGGATTACCTTGGATTCACGTTGAGTGCTGACGGCATTCAGCCTCAAGAGAAGAAGATTCGTGCAATTGACGAGTTGGCAACTCCGAAGACCAAGACGGACCTGCGTCGGTTCTTAGGGATGATAAACTACTATCGAGAGATGATTCCTGGAAGACAGCCCTGCTGAAGCCTCTCATGCGGATGACGTCGCCAAAAGTGGCGTTTGAGTGGAGCAAGGGGGCGAAGGAAGCATTTAAAGGAGTAAAGAAAGTTCTTACCAATGCAGTGCTTTTATCTTTCCCGGATTTCACCAAACCGTTTGACATTTATGCAGATGCAAGCGGCAAACAGCTGGGAGGATTTATCCAGCAAGAGGAAATTGCTCGCGTGTTTTTCGCGCAGTTTAATACCGGCACAGCGGAACTACGCAACTATCGAGCTTGAGTTGTTGTCGGTGGCGGAGACGTTGAAGGAGTACCGTACTATGATCCTAGGGTTTCTAGTGGTGGTTCACAAGGACCACAAGAATCTCATCAACCCCACTGAGAATTCACTGCGTGTGAAGCGGTGGAAACTGTTACTGTCGGAGTATCGACTGAGCTGTGAGTGCGTAGAAGGAAAAACGAATATTGCTGCGGACGCGTTCTCTCGCATGAAGTATGCATTCACGTCAGTGAAAAAATCCGATAAAGCAGTAGACGCGTTGTTGGTGGATCCCGTGGAGTGCGTTCTGGAGAGAGACTACATTAAGAAACACCAGCGTGATGACGAACACGTGCAAGAATCGGTACAATCGTGCCGAAACAACAACGCTGATCCTGACTACTGCATCGCGAACACCATGGGTGTAAAGCTGTTGACTTTTCAGAAGCGGGGTTGTAATGCCGGCAGCAATGCGTGATGAACTTGTTGATTGGTATCACATGAACGTTGTTCACCCTGGACCAAAACGCCTGTAGCACACGATGAAACCCATGTTCTACTGGTCGGGTATGGAAGGACGATTGTCGAGTATTGCAAGAAGTGCAAAACGTGCAAGAGTTCAAAATTGCGTGGAGGACAACAGTCCTACGGCAAGTTACCGGCGAGGGACATGAACATCGTTGACCCGTTCGATGTCGTCCACGTTGACACTATTGGACCGTACGGGAATGAGCGCTAATATACTCTTACCGTCATTGACGAAGCCACTCGATGGCTTGAAGTTTCCGTGCAACCCAATAATCGCGGCAAGATCACCGCGGAAAACATTGATACGACATGGCTTTGTCGTTACCCACGGCCAAAAGAGGTGATATTTGACCGCGGCAACGAATTCAACACAAGTGAGTTCCGTGAAATGCTAGCGAGCTAAGCAATCAAAGCCAAGCCAATCTCGGTGAAGAATCCCCAAGCCAATGCTATTTGCGAGCGGATGCACTTGGTACTCAATTGTGTTCGGTGCTACCCTGATGCAGATTGGCGTCAAGTGATCCAGTATGCAGCATTTGCTGTTCCTGCGAGTTACCACAGTATCCTCGGGACTACGCCAGCGCATTTGATCTTTGGTCAAGACATGATCACAAGAAAGCTACATGAAGCCAATTGGAACTATCTATGCAAGCGCAGATTTGATGCGATCTTGCGTGACAATAATTGCGATAATGCAAAGCGACTTCAGCATTTCTACCACGTCGGAGATCAAGTCATGATCTGAGTGGCAGCAAAGGATCGCGAGAATAAGCATGGACAAGTTGCCAAAGGACCATTTGCAATTGCAGAAGTTCACGATAACGGAACCGTGACCATTGATCAAGGAGTGACCAAGAAGCAGCAGGTCCATATCTGCGGATACTGCGGATATCGACCTGCTTCTTGGTCACTGCTTGATCAATGGTCACGGTTCCTCTGAAGCTCTTGATCTTCAGAGGAGTGACCAAGAAGCAGGTCGATATCCGCAGTATCCGCAGATATGGACCTGCTGCTTGGTCACTCCTTGATCAATGGTCACGGTTCCGTGCAGATACTGCGGATATCGACCTGCTTCTTGGTCACTCCTTGATCAATGGTCACGGTTCCTCTGAAGCTCTTGATCCACTTGTCTGACGCCCTGAAGGAGGCGACACCAGCCTCCGCTGCATCCGGAAAGCCATCATTCGAGGCGACACGGTTACTCCCTCCTGTCTCAGGCTATTAATCCATGCAACGATCTCTTGCTCCACAGATTCAAACAAAAAGTCCCTACTTTAATAATCCGACGTCCTCTTTGGCAGATGCACTCAGTGTAACGGTGTAAACATCGTTACTGAGTTCCCGCTCCTCAAGGCGCTCCTCATCTCAGAACTGTCACGCGGGTTGCGTGCAGCTACATGCATGACCTCCCGACGAGCCTCAATAACACGACGAGATGCAGCCATTTCAGCTGCAATCGCGTCTGCTCGGTGCGCTTCTGCTAGCTGCATAGCTGGACTGGTGGCGGACTTGCGGGCTGCGTAGTTAGAAGCGTTGTGAGAGTCAAAAGCAACGAAGCATTCGTTAGTTCTCTTAGGTGGGACGATGCGCCGAAGTTTACTAGAAATGCACAACGATCCTTGCGTATTCTAACGCTGACATGCTTGCAACCAACGACAAACCAATTGTTAGCTCTCTTAGCTGGGACAATGCGCGGACAGCATCTAGAAAAGCACTACGACCTAACGGCAACACATGAGAGCTCTGTTCAGCAGTTTGCTGCGAAATAGAAAATGCCGTAGACAATACCATTAGCTTGATTCAACGGGCGGACCTTCAGTTGTGGGGGGACTTACCATATAGCATACGTTTCACAGACAGCAACGCCCCTTAACAACCGAACGGCTTAACGTGAGGATGCTGCCGTACTAGTTTTTAGTTAGTGTTTGACATTCAGCTGTAACTAGGTCGTCGTTCGACTTGGCTGGGACTACCTGGGGTGTTTTCCTAGAACTCAACGCTACTAAATATCTGTCGGTCTGTCACAGACATTACATTTGTAGTAGGCGTACTGGGTATTACGCTAGTTACGTCGGTAGCACGCTTTGAAGAAATTGTAGCTCGATAGTTCCTGCGTAGCGTGGGTGTATTGTGAAGCGCAAGGTCGTATCAATCGCTAATACAAGTATTAACACTGTAAATACATTTCACTTTATGCTCACAGGAGTCAAAGAAAACCAATTGTGTTCCCTCGCCTCCTGTGAACATAAAGTATATTCCAAGTTGTACTATATTTAATATAATGAACCATCCCCTCGTAATATAGTATTAACAGTGGTCGACAGCATCCGAAACGCTTTTAGACGGAGCGTCGCTATTTTTCATTCGATGAGCCTGGAACTTTCAGGCTGGTGAGATTGAGCTGCTAGCTGTTTAAATGCGGAAGCGCATCCGTTTTATTTCGTATAACCTTAGAAGCTATATATTTGTTTTCATTTTATCGCAACCCATGTATCATTCCAGCAAGTTATATGAGCGTATTGGACTTGTATAAAATAATGTCCCGGCAAACATGTATCGGATTAGATTATCGCTTTAGACAGGTGTCTAGTTTCCACCCGCACAAATCGGAGTTGGAGCCAGACAAGCATACCAACAAGAAAATCACAACTCCAAGTCGCCCAATGGCATCGAACATGCCACCGAAGAAGAAAGCCTGTCGCGAGGACGATTATGCAACTCTAGCCATGATTGTCAAGTTGAAGCGTACAGGGCCACTTACGGCTGAAGAGAAGTACGACATCCTCACCCCTCACGTTAATTTACGTGCAGATCATAGCGTCGTGCAACGAAAAGAGGGTGACCAACAAGATGCGCTTTTCCTGGGTCGTTCTAATGACACGGTTGGTGAAGTTTGGTCTACATTTCGTTCTCAAGGTGCCATCGATACTGCTGCTCCTGCTGCGAATCGCAATGATCAAGCGACAAGGCTGCGCAGTCAATCACAATATAACACATGGTGCGCGATTTCATTCACGGCAGATGTGAATCCCGGATTAGAACGACGGCTAAAGACGTCATGCATCGTCTAGCCGAGCAAGGAGGTTTGAATTTGTATAAATCGAATTGTATAGTACGAATGCCGCATTGAGGGCTGTACAAAGATTTATCAATAAACAGGGATGCAATCGAGGCGTTCACAAGGGACAGACACTGTAATTGGCACCGGCAAATGACCTGACGCGATACGTGCAGAAGATGACTGCTAGTGACATCGCATCCCGTAGAATTGTGTGCATGGACGAAAGTTATATCTACCAGCATTTCACACGGCACTAAAATTCGCTAGTCGACCCGACAGAAAATTCCTACGTGAAAGCCAAGCACAAAGATAGGCGGCTGTAACTTTATCGCTGCCATTATTGATGCAGATCGCAAGTGTTGACGAAGACGATCGTACGCCTGAGCAATGTTCGCACCTTTTAGCTGATACTGTTGGCCTTTTGGAGGGAAAACCAAACCGCGGATTATACAAGGACGTGCTGGCGCCCGGAGAAGCTATGAAATTAGCTGCGTTCTTGTTCTGTGATCATTTTGACTATACGAATAGGTGGGGGCACGCCCAGATCTAGCATTCTTTATTCGAGAAGTAAGTCAGTATTTTGATAACCCTGGGAAACCCAACTGGAAAGCTATTCAGAGAGGCCTTCGTTACCTGAATGGTACGCACTTGGAGGAACGCCCAACGTATCTACATTATGATTATGCCAACTGGCGTTCCGTCGGTGGCTATATAACCATGCTAGGACACAGTCCTATTTCATAAAAACACCACACAGTAGTGTTGTCAACTACTGATGCTGAATACGTTGCCCTGTGTCACTACCTACAAGAGACGATATTCCTCCGACTGCTTCTCACCATTAACACACAGAAGGGCATAACTATAATGGAAGAAAATCAAAGCTGCATCAAAATTGCAAACAACCCTGAGTTACACGGCAGATCCAAACATGTTCAAATTCAATATCACTTCGTCCAAGAAAAAGTAGAGCGTCAATAATTTACAATTAAGTACTGTTCTATCACAGAGTTGTTGCAAATATCTTTACGAAAGCATTAGGAAAAGACCAATTCCTCTACCGGCGAAGGCGGTTGGGGGTATTCCAAATGACAGGCAAATTCTATTACTCAATGGAAAAATTAGGTATAACCCTCCTTAATATTTTGTCTCCCTTCCAACTTTCCCTTTCCCAATGCGAGTAAATGAAAACTTCAGGTTCTCTAAGGTACTCTCATACCGAGTCAATTAACCAATACCGGTTACCGACCTAGGCACGGCTAATGGAGTGGTATACATCAGTCTTTTGACCTCGTGACATACCGACAATCCAATGACGCTTTCGTGGAGACTCCACTACTGCCCTAAACAGCTTGCCACTGCTCCCGACGCGCAGCTCCCTGTTGGACCGTCTCAAATTAAGCATGTCGAAGTGCTTGAGACGCAAGGCACACTGACGAGCGTTGATTGAATACCCCCCAAATTGCCATGCTTCCATCGTTTTTTTACAGCCGCAGCTTACTCAGCACGTACTTCATGTCTCCACTGTCCACGAAATCACGGACCTGCATACAGTTATTAACTGCAAATAAACCGCAAAGTGAGAAGCACTCCGACGCTTTGATTCTGGCAGACACACTGCACCCCTCGACTTCGCGTTCTCATCTTAAACTCACTAAACGAATTACGCTAATAGTCCTACCCCGAAGGCTCGAAGTAGTTAGCAAAGTAACTCAGTGCGTTTAATACAAAAACAAAGGAGATATGTCAGGATAAGGGAGGGTGTCAGAACATCAGTCTTCAGCCAGATAGAATTTACGTACGAACGCACCTATATATTGCTGATATCCGTAATAACTCTATAGGTGCTTCTCCTCTAGAACTGATGGCTGTCGCTAGCCCACATACACCTCGCTAAGCCGACAGGCCTCATCAATGCCACTTCTGTTCGTCCCTCTTCTTTCACGACTATACGCGGCGACCTTAACAAATTCTTGTACACCGTTGTGAGGGTTGACCGACGGCTGGCGCAGCTGTACGGATTGTCAGCGCACTCATCCAGTGGTATCTTGCGGCGAGCCGGTACTTTGGTCCTTCCCTCGCTATTGTCCATCATATTGGGTGTGGGTTTGTAAGCTTCCTGAAGAACCTTCGCACTCGGTCTCGACCAAATGTTGCGTCTGAAGACTTTTGCCTTTATGACCATAATACGCTTAGGACCGTCGTACTTATTATGCGGTCCGTCTTGTTCTGAACACCGTCAAAGTAGTGACAGTGCATATCCTGCACTGGCGGTCGGCGGCCTTTCGCTTGCCCAACACAGTGTCCATTGGCTTGGAAGGTGCCGTGTCAGCACGATTGCCAGGCAACTCTCTGACCAGAGCCCAAATATCGGTTTTAGATTTGATGCCAAAGATTACACAGGTTGTTCGTCACCTTTCCCAGCATAACATATTCAGGCGTAAACTTAACAGCCGAACCCAAAGATGCTTCGGTAGAACGGCCAACATTTCACCTACACGTGATTAAGCATATGTGAAGGTCTATATGACCGTTCGCGTTAACCTGCTTGCGCACAGCGTCCAGATCTTGTAAAAGCTGCTGGCCGCTCTTAAAATCAAAGTTGACAAGCCTGTCAAACTTCTGCACCAGCCCAACGACATCTGCAGCATTGCTGAGTCGGTATTGCTTTTGGTTTCATCAGGCATCAAATAGCATGTATCGGGTCGTTGTTTTGGGCGTCAATTCCCTTAAACCCATTGGGCAGAGTCTCGCTCAGCAATCGCTTGACACTTGTGAATACAGCAGCGCTTCGTGCAAATATTGCTGCCACGTCGCGTCCTTGTCACTAACTTGATTTCGTACAATATGTAAAAGAGAAGTCAAAGACACGGACAACACGCAAACTTGCAGAAGATTCGTCTTCCTGACTACGCATACTTTGTCTGATGGTCGTCAACTCATTCGAACCCATCTCACAGTACTTTTCGCCCCAGAAACTTTTGCCAAACGTAAAGCGGTACGTTATATTGTGTGTTCTTCTTAAACTTCCCGACCCCGGTAGTTTGAATCTCCGGATCGAAATCGCCGGCGAATCGCTAAAGTACTTGATTTACTGTTGCTGCACATAAATGGGTCTTAGTCGTACTTATACGAATACATAAGGTACTCTTTTTGGTCGTTCCCAAACATGGGCGAGTCGCTTAATGACTTGAATTTGTATTGGGGAGATTTCTCCGCTTTTCCGGAATCGCCCCGATTCCGCAAACTCAGACGGAATTGACAATACGCTTGCCTTTTTTCCAGTGCTTTCACTCACACAATATTTTCTTTCAACTAAGAAATACGAAGACAACTATTCTAGGGACATATTCTCTGCGGATAAAGACTCAATGACGGGAGTTATTTGGGATTGTTGACTTCAAAATGTCTTCCCGCTCGTGGCCAAATGGTCACAATTCTACAGTTTACTAAACCAAAGGTATTTCGGGAAGAATGGTGTCAGTTCACTATTTGGCTGGAACACCTGCGATGCAAAGACCTTGCCAAGCAAGCTGCATTGATCCCCGCCATAGGCACCGCCAAGAACGATGGCACTCAAGCTGCTGCCCCCCATCTAGCCATGTAAAATTTTCTTGGAATTTTTAATATAAAATTTACGAAATTGGAATATAAGATTTGAAGGGTTTCCGGTCACATGGTGACGTCTCCGACGGGGGGCTAAACGACTTCGTGGCATTTGGCCTTCGCCTTATCCACCATCACTGGAACAACATGTTTTCAATGTATTTCGATAGTCGATCCCATACGGTGGGGAACAAAAAGGTTAGGGGTAATATTGTCTGGTTGTTCTAAGATCCAACTGGCCGAGAACAACGTGCTGCGGCTGGTCCGGGTTGCGCTCTCAGAGGCTAGTGCTAGCCACCACCAGTTCTGCCGCAGCCGATATCAAGTCGGGTCGGCACAGGCCATTTTGCAATACAGTTACAAGACGTCCACGACCACTCCGCCTACGACGAGGCGATTAGTGGGCACAGTCTATCTGCTGGCGTCTGTGTATTTACCTCGCCGCTATCGCAGGCTCGGCAACTCGTTGCTCAAACGCCGCCGCCGGCATTTACAGCTTCACCGATGCCTCCTAGAAGTGCTTCTGCAAGTCAAGAGCCGGTAGTTCCCGCTGCAGCAGTAAAAAGAAGCGACAATACAAAGGAAAAGGGGCAGGCTAAAGGCGCAGCAGAAGCGCATTAAGTGAAACAACAAGATGGTTGCAGAGCTGCTTCGGCTCAGGTTTTGGACGGAGACGTGAAACACCGGCTCGAGGCTGCCGACACGAAGACTAAGAAGGCTCGGGCCTGGCAGATCTTGGCGAGTGTGCTGTTGCAGTCCCTCGGCATGGTTTTAAACCACGATCAGGTGAGTTTGCTTTTGTATGCACAACATGATCATTTTCAAGTTCGCGTATTCTGGATGTGCTATTTAGCTTTAAGTTTTATTTTGAAGTATAGGAAACTAAAGCGTCTTTATCGTAAAGAGAAGCGCGAGCTAAGCAAACAGGGAACTCAGCCCATATTAGTGACGTGGATGAACGACTATGGAATATTCTGAACGATGCCTTTGCCAGCCGTGCAGGAATCGGTGATCACGTCTTGCTAGACTCTGCGATCGATGATGATGACCTGGAGGAGGACACTGGCGGGGCATCCTCCAAAGAGGACGGACAACACGAACAAGCAGAAGACCTACAGCTAGCGACGGCTTTACAAGAAGGAATGGAGGCTATCGCTGCATCCCCTGGGCTCACGTTCGTCTACGCATGACCACTTCCAAGTTTCGCTGCAGCAGCAACACGACGAAACCCGTCAGGTACAAGATATGCAATTGCAACTCTGCGGGAAATTCTAATGTAGCGAAACAGCTAGCTGTATGTGCGGCTCTTTTAATTACTTTTTCTAATGAAATGGTTTTAGAATCTAACTAAAATCTCTGCGATATCGATTCGCTTTGTGATACCTTGCTGATGACAGACTGGTTGTTCCCTCTCGCTCGGATCTTCAGCTACCGATGCTACAGCTTCTCTTAGAAGAGGATCTTGGCCAGAAATAACGACACCGTCTTGAACTAGATTGTGCAAAACTATACAGGCTAATATCACATTACAGACAAATCCAGCTGACTTCTGCTCGAGCTTTCCTAACAGAAGCCGAAAATAATTATTTAGTTATTGATAACTAGATTCAGGAAACGGGATCAGCACGTGGCCCCATTCCTTATAGCCAGCATCGCCTACCAAATGTTTCCGGGTGGAACAAAGCTTGAAAGGCTGTAGCAAATAGTAAACGCTTGGTTAGCATGTTAGTATCAACAAATAGAGCAATAGACCTACCGTTTCTGAATTCCGGATCCGTTCCACAGTGATTGGTCGTTGTTCGACCCGGATGGATCGAAATGGATCGATATAGGTATCTGTGGTCCACGACCTCTTGCACATAAACTGAGGGGAAATTCTTGCGACAAAACCAGCCTCCAAAATCATGGGGGTAATACGAATGAGGGTGCCATCCGTGGCGCCTATCGTATCAGGAAAGCCGGCGGTGGCAAAGAAGCCATCCTCAACGGAGTTCAACACTTCAGTCGTTGGCATCACTACGAACCGTTTGGCCATGGCGCCGAGTGCGCCCACGGTTTCATTAATGTAAACGACAGCCCGAGACATGGACACACCCTGTGTCGTGGCGGGTGGGTCCATGGTACACCCAGGGCCAGGAACAACACGGTCAGCGCGTCGCGCTTGATGACCTAGTGCTTGGAGTTGGGCACGTTCATGCACCAGCTTGTAGATCCTTAAGAATGATGTTTTGTCACAGCGTACCGGCAACTACTAATAAAGCCGGCAGCGCTGAACCCCATCCTTCATAGTATTGTTCAACTACCATCCGACAGAAACACTCGGCAAGGAAAATAACCAGGATTTGATTGGATAAAATAAGATCCGACGCGACAAAAAAGCACAATAAAGCGTCCATTTGAACAAAGAAAAGATAGCCGTAGACCCATTCACTAAATGTTGTTCTTTGATTGGTCTAAAAATAAGTGCTACAGCATTCTATTGGTTATTAATATATTTGAGTTTTCTATGGGAGTCGACAACATGGCTAGGCAGAATGCCGAGTTTATCGTTGCCTGCTTTTTTAGTCGTTACCTGTAGCTTCTTGTGGAGCCACCCTCTTTCAGTGCTGCGCAGTGCCGTTTCCAGAGTGTAGCTTGGGAAAGTCATGGAGGCCTTGGGTGACTACCGCAGGCCCCGCTTGTCAGCCGCGACGGCAGCAGCGCTCACACAAACCCCTACGATATGAATAAGATTGCTGTGGTGACGTCGTCTATGGCACAAATCTGCTGGAACTGGAACACTTGCTGAAGGTGTTTCCAGAACAAGTGGTTGGGAACGCGAATTTGGCAAAATGGTATTCAGTAGCACCTAAATTGTGACCAATTAGAATTTACTGTTGGTATAGGCTCAGAACGCGTTTCCCGCGTGGACAAGGGGCATAATATTGTTTTGTCGCTCTAGGTGGAACTTCAAGGCCGTACTCAGCCATCGTACTCAGCATTATTGACCGCTAGGTGCACTAGCTGGGGAAACTTTGTGGTATTTAGCGTTGTACATAACGATAATACAGTGTGTCAGATGTTTTGAATGCAACACATCCAGCAATGTTTGCATCCAAACAACAACGTAAGCATGACACGAACATACGTATATATATACATTCTCTGATTTTTTTCAGAGTTCATCTAGGATTTCAATTGCCTCTTATAATGCAAGTATATATAAATGCCCAAAAATCACTAATTATCTCAGCTTGATGTTATTATTTTTACCCCCCTCAAAATTAAATTAAATCCACCGTATTTTTGAAAGTAGTGCTATTTCTCCAATCCACCATTTTCAACCGTCCAGACTAGTGCCGCTCAGACCATTTTCGATACAAAAGTTAACCGCCACTACCTCCGATAGGTTATTTTGAAGGAAATCTGATTGAAAATGGTGGATGCTACATGTTTCGTGCTCCAGCGAAGTCCAAGCGTAATTTTCGCGCGGTACTACTGTGACTGCAAAAATAGAAAGAAAGAAACCCCACGTCATCCAAGCGCTTTGATGTTAAGCCAATTTCGTACCCCGCGACTACTGTCCCGGGCTTGCCAATTCTGAGGCATTCTAGATTCGTGGTTACTGTAATACCGGTTCTGTAACGTAAGAATTTGCGAGTCAAACGTATCAAGTCTCCGCAACGGCAGTTCGGTCATAATAGTTGAAACAGGAGTTACGTTGAAGATGAGTGCGTCCAACGTCGTGGCATGGCACGCCACCACTCGAAGGTGATTGGCGGTGAACCATTGAAGTAATTTACAAAACTGAAGTGGAGGGAGATGTGGTTGGGCTTTTTCGTAAGGATAGAGGCTATCCACACACGCTTATTGCGAGGTTGTGTGTGGACTGTTCCACACATTCTTACACCGTCTCGGCGCAAAAAATATGATGATGGTTAGATAATCTGCGTCACACACACCCTATCAACGTATGTGCGACCATCGTGCCACTTCTGACGAGGCGTGAATGTCGCCGGCAAATCCAGTGCGCCAATTTCGCAAGTCTTTACGCTATGTGATTTCGAGCTAATATGTGTCGATCTGCGCTGTCGGTATGCTGTAGTTCTGAGAGCGCGCGAAGTTATTGCACAGTCGACTGCTGTACATTATAAAACATGACTGAGGTTCCTGTAGCGGAAGAACTGCATTGCAGGTCTAACACTGCCTTCGAGACCAATAGGTTCCTCTTGATGTATGCAATACTCGATAAACAGGAGAACGAAGATGCCACAGTTATAGTTATTGAGTTGAGGAATCCACATGACGCGCATGGGCCTGCAACGTTTGGACGAACGCGTTCGCGGAAGAAGATGCATCACGCTTTCTTTCAGGTATTTTTCGAGTTTCTAGTACGTAGCACATGTTTGCTGGGGATCGTAGACACTCACTTCATTGTTCTTGAATCAATCTTCATTGCGCACCGATGGTTTAAATCGCAGTTGATCAGGCCAACGCAAATAAGTCTGTCGGCCTCGAAATATATGATCTACTGCAGTATTCAGATGCTGTCATATACGTCTTGAACAGTGATTTGTTCTGGGTCAAATACAGGAAACCGCAGTGCGTCTGAGGGAGGGGGTATGAAAGCTGTAGCGCGATGCGTAGTCCGCTGAATGATCGTTTGTGCAACCAGATGGATGCACAGCCCTTCAATCATTGTTCTGCCACACACCAAAAGTGTTGTTCAAGTACGTCGAAGCCCTTTTTGAACCCCTCGCTTTCCACTGGGATTAATTAGAAGCTGCAACCCATTTAACAGCGGCGTCAATGTCATCAATATGCACGCCAGGATCGCACTTTCAGATTTGCTACGTCATAAACTTGTCGCCCTAGCATCACCGTGATGTAATTCACAGTTCGTTAAGGTTAAGAACTGTGTATAGTATTCGTGCTCTGGGGGTGTAAAGTCATGGGTACAAAAATACCGGGTTTTGTACGTAAGTGTTAAACGAGTTCGTATGGGGCGAGTCTGTAAGGTCACCAATACCGAATCACTGGTCAGCCACTGATTATTCGGGTACCGTATCCATCCATTTCACGGCACTGCAGTCGGCAGAGGGCTAGACGAGGACCGCCCTGCTGGTTTACGCGCCCTGGCGGGGATGGGCGGGGTACGCCCCACACGAGTTAGGTCCGCAGGAAAGATATCGCGCCCTGCCACTTGTGTGGGGCACCCAGGATTCAACGGTAACGGGGATGGGAGGGGTACGCCACTCGTGTGCCCCACACGCGTTAGGCCAGTTGTGCTGATTTACACGCCCTCCACTCGTGTGTGGCACACGAGTTAGGTCCGCATTGAAGATTTCGCGCCCTGAATGCGAATTATGGAGATGGGGCTCTCGCCCTGAGCAGTAGCGACGTGGCGCGCCTTGGCCAACACGCGCCCTCAGTGGGTGACCCCATCACATGCGGTGCCGGGTGCCGCCCGAACCGAACTCATCTCATTCTAAGATTTGCCGCGATGAGAGAGAAGCGAGTGCCGCCGTGTTTCCATGACCAACTTTTGGACGCGTACTGACGTTTTTGGGTTGTTTTTGTGTTTCAGCGTAGCACCAGCGTCGACACCAACCAGCTAGCAAGGCAGCGGCGTCAAAGGTGAGCTTTCCGCGTTTGCAGCTTGCATTTGGCCGCGTACTAAGTGTTGGGGTTGTTTTGTGAGCAGCAGCAGCGGCGGCAACACGACCAGAAGCGGAGTGGCAGCGGCACCAGCCAACGAGCAAGCCAGTGGCGTCAAAAGACGAGCTCCCCTGTTTCGCAGCTTGCATTTGGACGCGTACTAACATTTGGGGTTGTTGTGTATGCCACAGCGCAGCGACACGACGACTAGAAGCGGTAGCGGCAGCGGCATCAGCCAATGAGCAAGCCAGTGGCGTCAAAGGTGAGCTTCCGCGTTTTGCACCTTGGATTAGGCCGCGTACTTACATCTGGGGTTGTTTTGTGTCGTCATAGCGCAGCAGTAGACGACCAGAAGCAGCAGCCGCGATCGTTGCAGCAGCAGAACCACCACCACCAAACAAGATCAAACAGCACGCCGCAAGCCAGAAACAGCAGCGGTGGCGGTGAACTCGGCCAACGCAAGCTCCACCGGCATCAGGTAAGATACTGCAGTTTACTTTGTGTCATTGTACGTTCCACGATTGCGTACGGTGTACTGACATTTGTTTATTGGTTTCGTGACAGTCGACCAAGAACACCAGCCACCGCCAGCAAAATCAACGGTGGTGGTGAAAGTGGTCAACCCAAGCTCAACCGGCGTCAGGTAAGCTGCCGCAGTATATTTCAAATTATTGTACGTGTCCACAATGACGTCCGACGGATGGACCTATTATTGACATTTCCTCGTTGCTGCTGACAGTCGAACAAGAACACCAGCAACCACCAGCAATGTATGCACGGGCTCCGACCTGTGCTGCCGCTGCAACACGGGCACCGACTTGTGACGCTGCTGCAGCTCTCGCCCACAATTGCATGATGATACACTGGCTCCATTATGTTCTTCAACCGCAGCACAGGCTCCGACTTGTGCTGCTACAGCACGAGCCCCGACCTGTGCTGCCGCTTATTATGAAGTCGCGCCCTGCACGAAGCGGCTCTGAATTTGAATTCTATCTCGTACAGACGAGCATGCTGTGACGACATTTACAGTCTTGCCCTTGGCGCTGAAGGCGGAGTGTTTCAGTTGCATATGAGGTCTGCATAAGCTGGTGTATAGGATGGGTGTACGTTGATTGGTCAATATCTCAATTTTGTTTTTACATTAAGTTATTATAATGCTACATACATTTAGCAACATTTATTAACGAACTGTGAATTATTACTACATACATGAAGCTTCCAACCGCTTCTCGGTATGGGACTTTGTGCATTTCGGCTTTCTCAGTTTCAGTCTGAAACCACATGTCTTTTGTGAGCCGAACGCTCGGGTCAAATGGAGTACTTACGGGGCTTGAGGAAAGCTGTTTGAACCGATAAATGCATATTTCTTCTGATTTATGAAGATGGAGCGGTTGGAACGATTGCGTGTAATTGAGCTGCCAGGTAGTTAATTGACCTCCCTATCTTACATCTTAAAGCATCGCAGATTTGATCCGTGCAATGAGTGCTGGAGCTCGGCGAGATGATAAGCAAATCGTCGACGTAGACTGCAATGTAGCATGATCCAGCTGGGTACGTTTTCATGAAAACGCACCGGTGTTAATCAGTCAGCAAATGCCAAGGTTCTCTATCTAGCATGTACATGAAACCTGTTTTAGACCATACACGCTTTTGATGAGGCGTACATACGAATTTCTCGTTACAGGGGACTTCAAAGTCTTCAGGTTAATGCATGTAGATTTCAACGTCAATAGAGATATTCCGCAGAGTGTATTTCCTATTCCCATAAAGGCGACTTGAGAACGTGTGGGAAAAGGTAATTAATTATGCGGTTTGATCTTTCGCGACGGGCACTGTACCACAGCAGTACTCACTCTCTAAATTGATACGTTTTGAGTGGTCGCGGAGCAGAAAGTTCAGCGATGGAGACGATACTGCTTGCTGCTGCCAGCAGTTCCGTGGTTTTACGGCCTGATTTTCTGCTACTCGACGTCAGAGACGAGCCCCCCGAGCGTCCCATATTTTCTTCAATTCGCTTCATATTAAGCGGTACGGCTGACGTGAACTTTGAACGACTTCCTGTTCGACAAGGCAGGCATCTTCTAGCTCGTGGAGCTGCTCGTTCTTGTGATCACAGCAACCGCGACAACCCACCGCACAGATGCGCTTTGCGTGCTTCTCTATCGGACCAGCTATCCACGTCGGAACTACGACGTCCGGATGAAGTTCGGTCGCTCCGAAGCTGCTATAACCCGTGTCTGCAGTCATTTGAGTACGTTGTATACTTATATGGTAGAATGCTACTTACACAACTAGTCGAGTGTACTGTTAATTATATACTTACCCGCGGTGTGATGTTTAAATATGACTCGTTTGTTCTTGCAGTCAGCGTGCTGTACAAGCGCTTCCAAGGTATGCTTTACTTCCAGGACTCGATATGCAAGAATAATATACGCCGCTATGCTCGTGCCATCCTCTATAAAGGTGCTCCAATGTACAACGTGCTTGGGTTTATTGACGGGACCATGAATGCCATCTGCCGACCATCTCTTAGGCCAGGTTGGCGGGAAACCTCCAGAAGCAAGTGTATTCGGGACACAAGAGGGTCCACTGCCTCAATTATCAGGCTGTAGTCGTTCCTCATGGGCTGGTCATACACTTGTGGGGGCCAACTGAGAGCAAGCACCATGGCATCACGCAGGTTCGATAGAGGAAGTTGACGGCGTTTTTGAAGAAAAATGAGATTGATTTTGGTGGATACGTGATCTAAGGTGATCCTGAGTATGGCGTGCAGCGATTCATCGTATCGGGTTCAAGAAGGCCCAGCCAACAGAACGTGAGCAAGCGTTTAACGCCGACATGAGCTCTGCCCGGGAAGTGTGGGGTGGATATTTGCGCTTCTCAAAACGCACTTGGCATTCATCGACTACAATATGAAGCTCAAATTGCGCCAGAGTCCTGTTTGTAAGCTATTTATGGTTACTGACTAATTGCCATTGCCGCTACAATAAAGGGAACGAAAAAGCAAGTTCTTCCAATGGAAGCCACCACCACTAGCACTATTCGATCAACAAGAACTGGTTATTCTACGATTTGTTAAAGTGCTTGCCAAAAGTCTCCGCTAGCTGAACAAAAAACGTCTGTCTTCCTTACGGTCGCGAACTCGTTCAGCGGCCTTGTGCTCTCGATCTTCTTTCTTCTCGTTGGTCTATCTCTTTCAGCTTCAATCAAAACCCTTTCATTTTCTCCGCTTTTCTCTTCTTCTTTGGGAGCTCTACTCCGTCAGACATATTCTCCATTGCAAGCCGGCGTGCTTTAAGAAGAGCCGATTCGTCGGCTTCCATTTGCGCTTGACGTCTTCCTTCTCGGCGACCTCAGCCTCAGTGTGATCGTCAATGAGGGAAATAAGGTCATCTAGAAGAAGGTCTTTCTTCGTTCCTCCCCGTCAACGCCTGACGCAGCCAAATCAGCCGCACGTATACGTGTCATACGTGCGTATTTACCTAGATGACGTACTGATACTCTCGCAGACATTTGATTGGCACCTCCAGCCCATTGAAGTTGTGCTAAACCGGTTGATGGAGGCTGGGGTCGCTGTGCACGCTGGGAAAAGTTGTTTTTGTGCTACAAGCGTTGACTATCTTGGCTCAATTGGCTCAATCTTGGCTCAATTTCGGCTAAGTCAGCAGGGGCGTTAAGGTAAACGTGTGTGGGGTGATCATCTGATAGACGAGCACGTTTGTTCGTGTGCATTGGGTGGACAGGTGTAGGTATATCGTCAGCTCGGCGCTTCATGAGTAATGATGTCGCATTGACATGAGCGTGTTGCAGCTGATGGTTCATTATCCCGCGAAGAGGCGGGACAAGTTAAAACTTGTCGGGGGTTGCGGCTGAAGGTTGCGTGGCCTCGATGGGATCAACGCTCGAAGCTTTGGAATTCGTCTTCCTTGAAGACGACATCACAGATGTAAACAATTTTCGGGTGGTGATATTCATTCGGCAAAAGCCTTTTGTTGCGCGGCCAAGAGCGCTCCATTGCAGCGCTCTCGGGTCTAATTGGTTGCGATGAGCAAGTGGAATATGATCAAAAGCACTATAACCAAACACATTAAGGTACTGAGTGGAGGGTTTGTGTTGGTACCAGCATTCGTCAGGCGCCTGGTTGCTGGTTGTAGTGCTGGGAATAATATTGATGAGAGTACACACATTCACTCCAGAGTAGTTGAGGCAGCGGTCATCGATGATCGATGAAAAGTCTCGAGTGCGCTGAAGGATCGTGCGCATGCCGCATTCCGCAACGCCATTCTGCTGGGGGTATATGCGTTTGTGGACTGGGCGTGAGTACCGTAGTCGCGGAAGATATGCCGGTCTGGATTTTCATATTCTTTGGGGTTGTCGGATTGGAGTACTTTCATCTCACGGTCAAAGTGATTAGTTCGATATTCGAGATGACTAATGTCTGTGCAAAACAGAGCAATGGCACTTTGCCGAAAGCGCTCATAGCACTCGTGGAGCTCCGATTGGTTACGTGTAACGTTAAGGTACATATTGCGAGAGTATTTGTCCATAATCGTCAGGAAAATTTGCAGCCGGAAAGCGTGGGTACCGGAAATGGACCAGCCACATCAGAATGGATTGGACCTTTTCAAGGGGGGCTTTGGCACGTTCAAAAGGGGCTTTATTGAAAGAGGTGCTGTGGGATTTGGCGTAAACGCGTGAGCTGCAAAAGGGACAACAACGTTCTCGGGGAGAACAGTGCCAGCTTGACACGCGCCGTGAGGGCGGCGCGTTGGGGAGCGCGGTTTTCGCGAAGACAATGGTTTTCACGCGTGCAATAGTCGCAGTGTTTGGTCGAAACAAACGCCATTGATGGGTTGGGGAGTTCGAAGTCGATGACTTTGAGGGCTGTTGCGGCACTGGTGGCAGAGCTCTCAAGGGATCCTTTGTGCACGATGTATTTGGTCTTCGTGTCGCGAGTCCCCGTTGGTGGAGACGGGCGTCGCTGGGTTAGACGGTATAGAACGCTAGCGGACTGTAGACAGCTAACAACAAAGTCAATCTATCTTGTTGTTCCTCCGGGTAAAATCGAAACGTAGCTTCTGGTACACTGGATCTGCAGTCCCTGCAGACCGCCACCGCTACTCTAAACTCACTCTTCTACGCGGACCTCGCAAGCCACACCCTCAATGATCACGGTACCGCCAACGAGAGCCGGGACAAAGGCTGGAACGGTCTCAGAACCCGGATAAAACCTAATGATTCGGAGCTCGAGACCATTCCTGGAACGGACCCGCCGCCTCTCACTGCAAATCACTGTGCCACCCATGTCCAGTGTTTCGTCCGCGACACCTAGCGCGGTCAGTAGCTCATCCACCGCAGGCCGCCGAGCACGCACCCGACCCGCGACGGAACCCTCCGTTCTATCTCGGGACACTGGCACGTTCATCACGAACTTTTGTTGAATGTTTTGGCGAAGCTCGGCGTACAGGATGAACTTTCAGGTACCCTTTCAAATTTGCAAGTCGTTGCGCCATGATGTGGGCATTGCATGGTAGGGGTAGATAGATTGTTGCTCATCACTGAGGCTGCTATGTGTAGCAATTGAGCACGCTGGGAGAGCTTGTTCCATCTTGAGAAAGAAAAGGGTGAGATCCGAGCCTTCTTCGTACATGAGTTCCATGAGATAGCTCTGGATGTAGTATGGATCATCGTATTGGGACTTGTCCTCGTAGCGCTCACGAATTGTCGAGAAGATCGCGTAAGCGGTGCACTTTTCGCGAAGAAGGAGGACGCGAATGTTGTCGAGCGTGATCAGCAGATACATCTTGGCATGAGCTACGCGTCGTCGATGGACGCTCTTGTTGGGCTTGGGTCGGCGTTGGGAATTGGTACAACGAGTGACTTCTTTCGTTTACTCAGTGAAGGATAGGGGGTCTTCCAGGGAGTCGGTTGGCGAAGCGGGAGAGTCGAATTCGGATCGGTTGAAGGTCGTCGTCGTCGTCGTCTTCGTCGGGAGTTCCATCACTACGTCGTCATCTTCAGTGTCGGAGAGGCCGTCGTAGTTGGTTTTCAGAAGAAAAAACCGAAGAAACGTTTGCAGTCGGGATTATCGATGACAAGCGTCTTTCATATGATATAGCTAGCACCATTGAGGAGAGGTTATGGTCGTCGGCGTTGGAGGTTTGCGTTGAGCTCATACCCTGTTAAGGTGACAGCGTGGAGTCGTGGAAGAAGTGGGACGAACAGAAGTGACATTGATGAGGCATGTCGGCTTAGCGAGGTGGATGTGGGTTAGCGACAGCCATCAGTTCTAGAGGAAAAGCACCTATAGAGTTATTACGGATATCAGTATTATATAGACGAGTTCTTACGTAAATATTATCTGGCTTAAGACTGATGTTCTGACAAATTTCCGCTCGCGTCAGGACGGGACCAAGCCATGGTCGACGTACTGTACAAGAATCAGATGAATCAATGGATTCGGTGTTCGCATAGCACAATATTGGCGGCAACGGATGCCACTTCGAAATGGAAACATATGACAGGAAGACTGCGCATTCGCGTGAGCAACAGATTGCTGCGAAGCAATCTCCAGAAGATGCGCCTTGAAGACTAGGTACGGTCTTTGTAGTCCTATATGCGTGATCCTGGCATGCCACGGACGAATGCTTCGTGGGTGTTGGACTCAGGATGTGGCTTCGGTCTAATCAGCGAAGAGAGGAAGTTCATCGAGATGCAACCCGACAATGGATACAGGTTTACATTTGCAGAAGGGTTTAAGCATTTAAATGCACACATTGACAATGTGAATTTACATTTCCATGGTCCACGTTGTGCTGATCGACGTCTGGTTCAGAACTCGCCACAGGTTTAGGGCCGTTCCTAACCGGGATCGCAATCCGAAGGGTTAGGGCGTAACCTTCGGCGATCCAGCCCGGGCGAGATTGTGTACTCGGCCGCGAACGACGGGTCCAATGGCGCGATTTCGTTCTTCTCTCTGACTTCAGTTCGGCGCTCGTTTGCTAAGGCACGGCATCTTTTGCAGACCACATTGAACTCCCCATTGGCCTTCTTCTCCACTGGTGTGTGACAGCGATGACACAACTTGTCCTTACTCGCCTTGACGTAGATGGCCTTTTGGTTGGCCCGATACTTGGCCAGACACGCCTGGTATCCCGTGTATTTGTAGCCACCGATGGGCTCCTTATTGCACTTTCTGCAGTTGTGCTGCACGACTTTGCGAGACCGATCTTGTCGCTCGCGCGCACGGCACTGCTGACACGTTGCATGTATGTTGTCGTCCAGCTGTCTTTGTACCGTCCAGCGATCTTCTTCTTGTGTACTTTAATTCGACACTTATCGCAGGTCTTGTACAAATCGCCAAAACGCGACTTGAGAATGGGCTCGAAACAAACCTTGCAATCACTGCGCTTGGTGCCTCCTTTTTGTTTTACACACTTGGGCGCTTTAACGTGGCCTGCCTTTAACATCATCTCGTATTCCTGACGCAACCACGCCTTGTCGATTTTGAAAGCACTTGTTTCTCTCTGCAAGGGATCCAGCCGTTTTTATCTTTGACAATATTGCGTTAATACCACACGCCATGTCGAATATTCTTAGTGAGTTCTGGCTACAAAGAGAACAAAATAATTGGATTCCGGACAGGCGAGTTTAAACTCGTACTATTTGATAACATATTGGTGTTTGTGGCAAAGGCAATCATCGGTGCATATTATGTCCAGCACAAAGGAGTAGAACTGCAACCCTCATGTCACGCTGGGCCATCTGAATAAGGACACGGCTGTAAATATGTCGAGTAACAAACCAGTTAGTGGGATGGCAACACTGTGAGCATCCGGACTACGATATTGTTCCTTTAATCGGCACCACGTGTGCGGAGATGAAGAAGAGGAGGATGTTTTGTCGTAATACCAAAACTCAAGAGACAGGACCAATTAGTGGACACTAACAGTTCTATGAAAACCATGGGAGTATATGGAACTGTGGGCACAACTAACTACTTCCTGAGTGCTAGTGACGACAACACATCGTGGCGTGGGGCGTATGTTCTCCGCAGCAACATGGAAGACTTTGAGACAGTCACAGAGCTGCTGTTACAACAAGAACGTGACGGTAAGTACACTATCAGCGGATTAGGATCTGGTGGTGGCACTACATTTGTAAACTCTATATTTAATAGCGTTTGCAAAGGACAGGTAATCGTCGTGGACAAGAATATCGGCAATTGTGCCGTGCTGGTACTACGGTGCAAGCTCGTGGCTCTATGCGATGACGGGCATTCGGCTGCAAATGGGACTCGTGCACGTGCCCTGCACATATTGAATACCTACAACCCAGAATATAATGAAGCTGCAGAGAGAGAGAGACCACCGGATCAAACTGGATAGGGTGTGCTGTGCATTGACATATGCTGATATGGCGCATCGATGGTGGCCAGAAGCACTAATGTAGATGACTTATGTGCAGAATCGCACACAACTCCCTATGGCGTATGGAGCACCTTCCAACGTGAGTAAGCGTCTTGTGTGTGTGTGTGAGGGGTGCTTTGCACACATTCCCGCCGGTACTAAGAAGGCCAAACATCTATCTTCCCGATCCTCGAAGTGCTGGTTCTTGGGATACCAGAAGATATAAAACGTATCGATTGTGGGGCATCTACAATGGACGCCTTCCAAAAATAGACTAGACCGGTGGCATGCCTGCAGCAGATAAGGCGGTCGTATTCGAGATTTGAGTCGGCTTATCGCTCAAAACACCCACCACAATGCACTTACAACAAAAAACTGCGTCCGACTGACAATGTCCCAAATAAATCAGGCTGGGTGCTCAGAATTCCCAATGTTGAGAAGTGTACCCGGCGCTTTGATCCGGACAGCGCCCGCCCCCGCAATCTTCGAGATTCCATCACTTTGGATTTTGAGCTCTTCCGTCGCAAGCATGACCGACGACGAGATGGAGCTGCTTCTGCTCCTGGCGGACGATGTAGCAGAGCAAGCCACGGAGCTGGCGGATGTGCGACGTGGCATCTACACTCTGCTGTTAGAAGAAGCGTGGCGCACCGCGATGCGCAGCAGTCACTACTTGACCACGCAATGCCTGGACACCCCGAACGACTCGGCATGGATGGTGCTATACCACCACGGTAGCGACCTAAACTTCCTCAACGCGACAAGTCTGACGAGGTGATGCGATCTGGGTTCGACAGCTCTAGTTTAAATAGGCGTGGCTGACTCGAACACACGTGTGGACAGATCGGCGTTCCACCAACTACTTCGTCGGTTTGCAGCTCACTACGCGATTGCGAGCCCGAATGCTCGTGATCGCCCGCCCAAGTTGCGCTACCACCACCGGATATTGGGCCTGGTGCTATGCTTCTACGTCGGCTCAATGGAGCAAACCACGCTGTGCATGCTATTTGGGGCTCCACCAAGCACGCTAATGAGGACTCTACGAAGGGCACATACAGCTCTGTCAAGGCTCTCGACGGCTTCGCCCCTGCTCGATTTCATGGCCTTTGCCTGGTCACCACATCGAGCTAGCGAGGCGGGTTCAGGCTCGGGAGCCGTTACTGACACATACCTTTGGCTTCATCGACGGAAAGAACTTGAAGGTGTGTACAAGATGATATGAGGGTATGCTGTGGAAGTGAACTAACTACCAATGTGTTGTAGGTTCAGCAGCCGTCCAACGGCGACTTGCAGAACGCGATGTCCAACGGGTGACTGCACACCGTCCTGGTCACCGGCACGATATGCTTCGCCGCCGACGGCTGCATAATTTGGAGCAAGCACAACTGCCCCGGGTCGTGGAACGACTCGGATACATCCCTGGAGTTTCGTTCGAAGCTCCTTGACCCGGGGCTGTGCCCCGACTCGCGCATGAACGCCGTTTCCGACTCTGCCTTCCCGTGCTCCGTTGCTATGGTTGGGCGCATACTGACGCCTCTGAAAGACGGCGACCTGGAACGCATTTAGCCAGAGCTCCGGAGTTCGGCGCGAACTCTCCACAACGCGATAACGTCGGTTCGTCAAGCAGCCGAGTGAGGAATGGGCAGTGTTCAAAAGGTATTTAGCCAAACATCCCTCTACCCTACGATTAAAAGCTTCGCGGGATGCGGCTCAACAACCTGTATCGCCTCGCCAACTACCGCGTGCTTACGGTGGGGATCTCCCAAATCCGTACGACCTTCGCGGGCGAGATGGAAACACCGGTCGCTTTGGTGTAGTTGTGTAGTAGAAAATACATAACGCTCAGTTTTCCCTGTTCGGTGTTGCCGTCAACAACTCGTATGCAGTCTGAACTGATGGCGGGGTGGTAGGTAGAGATGCATGAAGCCGTCAGGCTAGAGCGGCTTCGTGATGTAAGAAGTGAAAAGCGGGGTCGCATGCAAAGTCAATTTGTTTCTTTTGTTGGTGGAGAGTATCCTAACATGCACGAACGACGTCACTTCACGATAAAACGCTCTCCGCGTTGAGGCTAGACAGAGAGGTTCGAGGGCGCACTGGTCTTACATCTTCTTGGTGAGAGTTCCGATCAGCAGTAACAACTCCTGCGTGCGCACGCAAGCGTCCTCCTTGTCTCGGCGAGCTCTCTCCTCCATGTCGAGCTTGTCCTGGCGTCGACGTTCCTCGGCTTCCGCCTTGTCAGCCAGAAAGCGTGCCTCACGTGCCGCAAGTTCGTCGCGACGGCGCAGATAATCTTCAGCACGGCGAGCCTCGGCCTTGCGTTCATTCTCCTCACGGAGCAGCATGATCGTCTCCATCATGCTATTCCCCATGGAGAGGGACGAAGTCTCGATGCCCGCCAACTTTGTCTTGAGCGCTGTGGTCGTCTTAATTGCCCGGATGCGCTTCGACTTTGCGAAGCTAGCTTTGAGAAGGTTCCTGTCTCCTTCGAAATTGCGCTTCATGCCGACAGTCTCTCGCAGAGTAGCTAGGTCGGCACCCCCAAGGCGATTCGATGAGTTCTGGTACTTCTGGGCCTTCGACTCGCCCAGGTCACTGGGCAGTCTGGCCGGAGGCTGTGGCGTCGATGGCTGAGCAACGCCAGTCTTGGGAGACGCCGACGACTTACGCATCGTGGCCCGAGTGCTGCGAGGTGCACCCACCGAAGTCGTCGTGAACGGAGTGCTTGCGTGGTCTTGGTTAGTCAGGTTTGACGCAAGGAGGTCTTGGAATTGGCCTCTGGTGGACGAGTGGGTGCCGGCCCCAAAAGCCTCAGCACTACCAGCACTTCCTTGTGCTTGAGTGGAAAGCTCTTCACTCAGCGAAGAGCGATCAACCAAACCAACAGCTTGGTCGGAGACGTCGTCGTCGAGAGCGGAGTCGTTGTCGTCCGGCGCGACTTCTCGGTCGTCCTCGTCAGCCCCGTCGTCCATGACGACGATGTTGGCCTTCTAATCCATGGCCTCCTTCAGCTCCGTGGCCCTCTGGATGTGCGGGGTATCTCTGGCGTACCCGTGGGCTTCCGCGTGCTGTAAAGCACCTTAAACTGGCGACGCAGACTCTCAAAGTCTCGCTCCGGCCACCCACGACTTCTGGTTGAGTTGTAAAACGCAGCACCGCGTTCCCACTCGTCTTTGCCAAGTGGGAGATACTCCTCCACGAGGTCCAGCAGGCGATCCACCTCAGCCATCTTGCAGTTCGGGCTCCCGGACACTTTGACCATCTACATTCGCGCACGCCACAGCGTCACTTAAAAGGAGGTAGCGCACTTGCCAGCCGGCGCACAGCGTACCGGGACGGATTGAGGGCAGCACAGGGCTTCGATCGGGGGCTTGTAGGCGACTTGTCGGGGACTTGGCGAAATCGCGAATGGAGAACTCCGGCCGGCAGCAGCGACGGCACGCCGCCAAGCCCACGACGATGGTCAAGCCACCGCCACCACCGATTCCTCGTGGCTCTTAGAAGCAAGTCTGGAGCCAGGTGAGGAGAATTTGCGCGCGAACTTTGGGCGCGAAACTTGACGATAGATGCGTTCCTGGATGCAGCACGCGTCACGCTCAGCTTGAAGTTGTGGAACTTTGAGGCGCTGAGCTGTAGCACTAGATACCAAGCGACAGACAGTACGAAAGCAAGTTTGGTCCTTTAGACGGAGGGAGCACGGTTGCACGGTCGCCCTACTTGGCACGTCCACGACCTCTCTTGCAGTAGACGTTGAAGTTCGTCTCGTCAAAGTAGACGATGAAGTCGCCGGCCGTTTGGTGCTCGTGGAGCTTCTTCGCGAAGTCTTGACACAGCGCCTTGTTTGTGTCGCTGTTACCGGTCATGGGTACAACGCGCACTTGCTTCATCGTGTACAGCATTCCACCAAGGTGACGGCTGATCGTCGACGTGGAGGCATCAATGTTCATGACGAACCTCAGCATGGCTCGCATTCGTTCCAGCGTGTAGGTGCAGCCGTCGTTGAGATATTTTTCCAGCGTCGCCTTGATCGTAGGCGTGACCTTTGTCACACTTGCACGGGCACCTCCTTGTGGTAAGTCTTCCACGAGGTCTTGTACTGCGATGCGGTACGCCGTGGGGCGGTTGATGCCGATGTTGTCCGCGACAATAAGCCAGTCGGCACGGCCGACGTGTTACGCGTCGAGGACGCGCTGCTTCTCACTCGGAGTCGACTTGCGGTATGTGGCGTGGGAGGGCATCGGGCGGAGCTGTAGACAATCGTTGTTGGCCGCGATAATGAGCCAGTCGCCACGGCCGACGCGGTACGCGTCGAGGATGCGCTGCTTCTCGCTCGGAGTCGGCTTGCGGTAGGTGGCTTGAAGGGCATCGAGCGGAGCTGTAGACAATTGGGACATGGCATCTGTCGCCCAAGTGCGCGGTGGCGTTCTTGCGCGCGAACGTTTAGGCGGGAAACGATTTTGGGCGCGCTGGCCTTCGCGCGCAAATGTCGATGCGCAATTCGGTTACGCCCTCGCGCCTGTTTACTTTGCTTGCGAAATTGCGCTTTGGTTGCAGATTATCATGCAGTAAGCAGAAAATTCACTCATCAAAATTCGACTGTTCACATTGCTTGCAGTTATTTTCAACTAGGCCGGGAAAAGGTGTGGTATTAGCATACCAAAGTATCACGATGGTACTTGCGGATTGTGTCTACCGTTGAAAGCATCGAAGCTCAACCAACTGGAAAGCGTGTTGGCCAGTCTCTTGACATTTTCCACAGACCCGTATTACAACATACCATAGTTAGTACTTTCAACGGGCCCAACAACATTTGAAAGAGTTCGTACCAATGGTTCCTAGTAAGCCCTAGTGAAAGACGTCCACACGACCAACTCTGCCCTACTCAACTCTGCAACACCCAGTGATTGTGCCATACCTGATCGAAGTACTTAAATAACGGGTGCATCGCCTCTGAAATGTGTCTTCGAGTGCAACGCGCATTCCGTCTACATGATACTCGTAGTTATATTATACCACCAAGTAGTTTGTCCCTGCGAAGCCAAACAAAGCACAAATAACACAAACACAGCTGAGACACAATCACAGTCAGCATCGTCACAAAGGGACATATAACGAGTACGTACATCATCCAACACGCCATGGACTGTGAAGGTAAATAGCTTGTACCGGGCGATACGTTCGTGTCGTGTGTAGCGCTCACCATCAACACTAGAGTAAACTCCCATCTGGTGGGTCTGGACTGTAATAGTCTGCGCCGCCACATCCCCATCCGCGCCGAGCCGCTTTTAGATCCGCAGCTAGGTTGAGTGCGTTGGGCATAGTAATGGGGTATATAGCAAAGATTAGAAGCCAGCCAACAAAGTCAGATCAAGTCGGGTAGCGTTCCTTTCAGTACCTTTTAGCGTACCCGGCGCTTCCTCACAAACGGCTAAACGTCTTCTCCTTCTTACGTGATGCGGAGGTGAAACTTGTGGCCGACACAGAGACGTGTTCATTCGGTTATTGCTCCCAATGGCTCGTGCTCCCAGCCGGAAGCCGACGCCATAATCGCTTTCTCGTTTCCCGCCGATTCCTGGCGTCGGAGGACGAGGGGTGAACGCACATAAAACGACCAACGGAGGCGAGGGTTGCGAGCGCACGTAGCCACAGCAAACCCGCGCGGGGTGCCCGCGTCAGCAGTGTCGCGTGCCTACTCCCTTCGGGGCGGTGGTATTCTTGTAGTTGTTGCAGTTAAGCTCGAAGACGCTCGTGTAGACGGATTGACAGGAAGTTGTTGCGTAGAAAATAAAACTTGTTTGTTCGTGTTCTCTTGTCTGGAAGGGGAGATTTACGACTGACTATGAAAACGCTACTTGCGAAGACCGAGCAGAGCCTTGCGTTTGCAGGAGCTACCGCGGTCTTGGAGATCGGGTGGGAGGTGTGCTCTACTGCACCGAGCATGACACCCGGTCCAGCTGAACACCAAATACTTGTCGAGTCGGTAGGCGACACTCGTCCTGCGAGGTCCACCTTGGTCGTACTTCGTCGGCCCGGAGACTCTCATCAGGCACCGACTGCCGCAATCGGGAGACTTGGGCCCCTACGCGAGGGATTCAGACCCCGCCGGAGGTGTGTCACAAAACCTAGGTTTTAGGAGATGCCCAGTTGGCAGACTGGCGAAATACCCGGGATCGGGACATGCACCTCGACTTGAAGCGGGCCGTCCTCGGCACGCCTCATGATTATGGGCGAGCCACTGCCGGGGCAACGCCGATCGCTGTTCCGAAGCGCGTGATTCGGCCGACAAGGCAGCAGCGGAGACATTCGCGCTCGGCCAGGGGCCGTTCCAGCATCCGGAGTAGACCCAGCAGGCCGAAAGTCATGTAGTGTCTCGACTCCAAGTCGAGCGAGGCTAGCTCTCTCAGCGCGCACACGCTCTCCTATACGCAGCAGAGACCCCGGTAGAGCACCCTTGGCCAGTGCTTGAAGAATCAGGCCTTCTAGTCGACCACCTCCTTGTAGTCTCCAAACATGCATCACTAGGCCAGTTATTATCACTCCGACGCCAATTTGGACTCCGTGATCGGTCCATCCCGTGTAGGTATTGCCCTCCGTCAGCAGTAGCAGCACCGCAAATACACAGGCCTCATTATTTTGTAGATTTGCTAAAAAAAAATAACCTCCGAAATTTCAAAATTAGTTTTGCAGCGGTCTACAAACTAAGCGTCTCTTCGACTCGATAAATACCATGTTTTCACTATTGCGTAGGAGATCACTGCTAATCGAAGAGCAGGAGGACCATATTAATGCGTTGATCGCATCGCTATCTATCTTGCTCAAAATCTAGATCGAACAGTCAGGTAATGGTGAGTCCATTGGCGTCGAGTACGTGTCGCTCAACTCGATGCGTGTCTAGGTCGACAACGTTGTCGCACAGATTGAAGACCAGGGTTCGATCGCTCGGGTTTGTTACGAGCGCCTGGATACCTTCGGTAAGAAGGAGGCCAGTAGAGAGCTCGCAATGTACGCGATAACGTTGGTGGCAGGCCTAAATGGGTTTAAAGTAGAGCGCAATGACGCAAATCGAGCCTTGACCAGGACGCACCGCCTGTGCTGCCCGGCGACCTTATCAAACTGCGTCACGGAGCGTTCCTGCGGGACGTGTTGGACTCATTATCACGAGCACATCGCCAAGTTCTGGAAGCTGGGCAGTATCCACGCAATCGAGGCAGATCAGCGAGCCCTGGTGAAGGCGTATAAAACGAATGAAGTTTTGCGCGCCGCCATTGACAGACACACAGTCACATCCGATTTCAACGAAGCCTGTGGATGCACCTCGGGTCGATTTCACCAACTGCGCTGCTTGTGTGTTGGGTTGGTAACCGTGATCGCTAACACGACCTCGGTCGAGTCGGACTTTTCGATTTTGAAATGGGAAATGGCTGAAAACCGCACGAGCATTATGCATCTGTCCCTCGAGGGTATCTTTCACGCTATGCAGCGTGCCTTGCTGCAGTCACGGACATTCTAAACGAGCCCCGTTTAATAATCTACAAACCAATATCTGCTGTGTCTACAAACAAGCTTGGTTTTGTTAGTTTTTGGATGTCTACAAACTTATGAGGCCTGCAAATACCCCAAACGACAAAAAGTACAATCTCGAACAGGTCGTAGATAGCCAGAGGTAGGTGTACCAGGAAGGACACCAGAACCACGATCGTCCAGCAAACAACGCGCATACCTTCCACGAAGCGAGCTTGTACATCGCACGAAAGTACTTGAACACAGAGTCCACCGTAGATCAGTAGTGTACTCGTAGAACGTAGCGTGATAAGATACCGGCACAAAGCGGCCGTAATGCACCTCGCGGTCGGTTAGGACGTGCCGCGGCACGGCGAAGAGAGCGCCCCATAAGGCGAACACGTAGGACGGGCCCCACAGGCACCGAATCTCCTCGTCCCGCAGCACATCCTGGTACTGTGTCACGAACGCAACCACATACCTAAATTCATGCTGACCACGCCAGACCTCCCCAATAAACGAGAACTCTACTCGTCGAAACGGGGTGGTGATCACCCACACGGCGACACCACAGGTACTCGCCACGGCATACTCAATCAGCCGCTCCAGCGGCAGGGTGACGCCAACAGGCTCGGTCAAAGTGTTGCGAACCGCCTTCCCGGAGTCTTCGACAAGCATAGCAGCACGGGAGGCAGACAACACGCACGGCCGAAGACGGCAGGATATGGTCAACGACGCACTGCGACGCGAGAGTGGGACAGGGACGGCTTAACGGCCGGACAGGGACTGCAGAGGTTGTGGCGAGCGCTCCGGGACGGTGAATTCTCCAATAAGAATCTGCCTGTCGCTTTTGATGGCAGCCACCATACTCGCGGTTGAAGAGAAAGCACGTCCTGGAAAGGGCGTTCAGCCGGTTCTCAGAACGGCGTATAGTGAAATCAAGACACTTCGGACGGCAAAGTTGCCGGCAACCTCAACTGAGGAAAACGTCAGGAAAGGTGGTTCCTGACCAACGTCCAGTTTCCTCGTTCGGCCTCTTCAAGGCCTCATTCTCCATTTCGCCGGCCACCGCACAAGCCCCATGAGCTCGCCATCCCCAGGCCAAGACGACCTGACCGCCTCCGTGGCCCGCCTCATCGCCCGAGACCGGCGTCAGCGCATAGAGCGGGTCACCGAGGAGAGAGTGCGTGCCATTTGCACGGAGTTCTGGCGTCTGTGCCGGGATGTATTTGCCGTCAACGAGTTGACCAGCGGCGTGGAGATTCTCGACGACATAGTCGCCGCGATGATCGAAGGGCGGACGAACGCCGTGGACGCCTTCAGCGGGCCAGTCAACTTGCTGTCGCAACCTTCATGTCAGCGGGGCGGCGGCCCTCCTCGAACACACCCGATGTTTGACTTGACGGCGCCTCTCGGTTTTGTTCCACAAGGAACCGAGGACGACCGCGAGCACACCCCGACCGACGACCGCCAGCGCGCCAAGAGAGACCGCCCGCAGAATAACCGCAGAGCGTCCGCGGGAGCTTCTTCGGCTGCGGCAGCGATCAGCCCGATCAGCCCGTCGTCATCCGCTGACGAACTTGTGCCGTACGCCATTTCGCCGCGGGCTCTGCCGGGGCTCAGGGCCGACATCGAAGAATTATTTCGGGACACACGCCGGAGGGGCCTCCCGTTGTACGCGATCGCGTATCCGTGGGCGAGGGATCGTCTCTGGTACGACCCTGACGAGTATCCCGACATGCATTTGGCGCATTGGAGGTTCTGGATGGAGAACCGCGTCACCTTCCTGGATTGGGCCCTTCACGTCCCGCTAGAGACCAAGCCGCTGAAAGACTCGAGACTCAAGTCGAAGATGTCCACGGGGCGAGCCCGGCTGTTTTTCTACAGTCTCGCCATCAAGACGATGGGATACTACAACTTCTTGAAGGCTGTGCACGACTCGGGCAATACCGCGTTGTTGTGGTGGGGAGGAGATCCAGGCCGCAGCACCGCCGACGCGCGGACCTTCTCGGGCACCCCAGTCGTCGATTTGGGTGAGCTGCTGAGGACCAACAAGGCCGCGTACAAGGCCGTCCTCAAGAACGCTCTCAAGCCGCACCAGATGTACATCGGGGGCTATCCTGATATTACGTCGCTTCTCGTCCACTAGAAGGCGTTGGACCCGATGATGACCGAGCCCGGCCGGCGCTTGAGTCTTCGCGCGCTGGCGAGAGTCCGGATCGACATCACGTCGGAGCGTCACGCGCGTCCGTCATGGGTCGGCGATAAGAGCAAAGGCATCTGGGCATCACTCATACAGAATGAGTGCACCCAGAACATCCAGAAAGACACCGAGAAGGCGCTCGAAGAGGGGACGTACGAACTTTCGACCGTCCCACCGTATGATCCCGAGGAGAGCAGGACGGCCGGAAGGTCGCCTTTCAAGCACGCTGACGGGTCGTACACGGTACTCGGTCCCGACAAGGTGCTCGGGGACGACGACTCTAGTTCCAACGACTTCGGGGATGACGAGCAGAAGCGCGCGGTTCCCGGAGGTCGCCTCGCCGTCGAGGAGGAAGAAGATGGCTCGGACACCGATGAGCTGCCTCCTGCCAGGAAGTCTGACGCCGCCAAGTCCAAGGACAGCGAGATAGTGGTCGATTCAGACAACGACGAGTAAGAAGAAGGCCCCAAGTCGAGACTCAATTCCGTTCATCCGGTAGCGTTTTAATTCAAAACCCATTTTCTTGTCACCCGCCGCGTTTAGTAGTCTCGTGGTGTTTATGCAGGCTCAAAGTGGTAGTTGTCGCAAGTTAAAGTTCAAAATTCAAAGTAGGCGCGGAGTTCACTCTCGCGCGCCGAAGCGAAATCAAACAGCGGACGCGGAAATCTCCTTCGCGCGTCGAAATCAAACAAGTAGGCGCGTACATCCTAGTAGCGCGCCAAAAATTCAAATATCCAAAGTAGACGCGGAAACCCGTTCGCGCGTCAAAGGTGAGGCAAAGTAGCGCGCCGAAAATTCAAAATGTGTATTCATGGAGTTCGGCACTTCATTCAGAAGCCCCACACTGTGAGAGCCTATCTCACAGCGTTCTTCTTCCTAGCACCAGCTTGAAAAGGAGATCAGCCTCGTCAACAGCAGCGTTGGGATCCGCCAAGCGCTCGCTGCGCCTGAGTTCCGGTCAGCCACTCGTTCTCGAATATGCGTATCAGCGCGGCGTACGTCGGCAACAGCGACGAAGTGGCTCTCCAGCACGTCTCGTAGGAGGCTGTCAACACCAAATACTGTTCTTCTCTCTTGTAGGTGCGCTTGGCCAGAATTTCGACGACGTGGTTCAAGACCCCCGAGAACGCAACCTCTTCGCCTCCGATAGTGAGGAGTTCTACAAAGCTGACCGTGGGGAGGTCGTCCATCGCCAGAGGTCCCGCGTCGTCAGCGTCTCTTTGACTCTGGATACCGGGCGGCACTTCCGTCGGGAAGGGGCGACTCCAGCGTCCGAGGAATTTATTCAGTCTGTTGACATTGACAGACACGACTCGGTCGTGGTGGTTGGGGATCGCTATCTTGTACGCGTTGTCGCCGAGGCGGCCCACAACCCGGTACGGCCCATGCCAGGAGAAGGCCAACTTCTTGGTATTTCGCTTGCCACGACGAGCCCTAAAGTACTGATAACCCAGACGGCCTCTCCTCCTTCTTCAAACTTCGCCTCAACTTGGTCCTCAAGACGACGCGCGTGTCGGTCTTGGGCCTTGAGTAGTTGGCGCTCGACCATCCGTCGAGTGTCCCGTAGCGATAAAATAACTTTCGCCTCTAGGTAGCCGCTTCGTTGCTTTTCCATTCCTTGTTCGTGTTCAGGAAGGCCAGATCTTGCGGCAACACGGGATCACGCCCGTATATGCTAAAGGATGAGAGTCCCCCAAGGCCTCGTTATAACGGGCCAGGTGTGTCCGTTATTAGCGTACACTGTAGATGCGAGGAAGCGCGGAGACTCAGAAGACACTGAGTCTAAGTAGGGGCTTTGAAGCAAATTTAACTCTGATTTATTTAGTGGCCTTGGGGACCACTCAAATACAAGCTGTCGTCTGATTGGTTGAAATGGCTATCCACTCAACCAATGACAGGACTACGCGAAGCACACGCTAGCCGTGTGCTTTTGCACCTACTTATGTATCTATCTTTTTGTGACTCTAGCTTAACTGATATGTAACTGTAACAGCCCGTTACATCACCCCCTTCAAAGTTGCACTCACCCACAGTTGAGTGCTGTCGCAGAGAGAAAGTGACGACGTGCTTGCGTGGCGCCTCCGCCACGCCGATTTCTAACTTGCGATGTCGGCGACAAGTGACTCCGGCAACTCCGCGCGCGGGACTTCGGCGTACCACGTCATGGAGAGCGAGCTGAAGCCGTGGGACTTGTACAGCCTCGACGGCGCCGCCGAGCGGAGTATCTCGACCTCATGAAGAACTACTTCGCGCGCTTCCGAGCAGTGAGGGTCAAGACAACGAACAACGCGTACCCGCACGACGCCCTGCAGCGGTCATGGTGTGCTTTCATCCGTCGCTGGAACGCCGCGCGACGTGAAGACCATTCGTTCACGTCATGGCTCAAAGATCGGGAAGCAGCGCGGAACACGCGCTCTATTGGAGTCATCCGTCGTCGCCTCTGCGAGCTCGCAGCGGCTGAGTGGCACCCGTGTTACGTGCACATGCTCGAGGGCTGCGAGGAGTGCGGACATCGTCCGCGACCGACACGCGAGGAGTGGGAAACGCACTGGCGCCAGTACACGATGGCCAAAGACTTGCGTCGCTTGGATCGTGCTCGCAGCGAGTTGGCGGCTGCGGAGATTCGCGGCGGAGGGCGCTGCGGAGATTCGCGGTGGAGGGCGCCGCGGAATGCGCGGAGCGCATCGTCGACACGGTCGCTCCAGAAGTCGGTCTCGTGGACGTGATTGGCGTCGTGGGCGCTCGCGTTCACCTGAGCGAGCGCGGCTTCGTAGTCGTTCCCCAAGTCGCGGACGTCCTCAAGGAGCCAAAACGTGGCTCCCACGTATCGTCATCCGGCGGGAGACCAAGCCAGCGCACCCGGTAATGCTTCTCGGGTGCCCGTCGGCGCGTACGGCTGGAATGAGCTGGGGCCGCGCGATCCACGCGCATATCGTGGTCTACCAAGCGCTCAACAATCCAGCGCTGCGCGCCCTTCGCGGCGGTACGGAAGCGGGTGCTGCTGCTGTGGAACCGCAGGGCTCCGGGACGAACGGGGACCCGGAGCGGCTGACGCTGGCGCAGTACCAGTTGCTGATGCTAGAGGCGCAGCAGGCGCAGGACGATGCTCGGGAGGCTCATGAGCGCGCTGAGCGCGCGCTCGCGTCTGCATACGCCACCGAGGAGACTGCGCGTCAGGTGAAGGCGCAGGGACCCGAGGTGATTGAGCGTCTCCGTCAACTGGAGACGCACTCGTTCGGATGGCCTCGCTCGGGGATCCCGACGCGTGCAGAGCGGGGACTCGGACCAAGTCGGCGTCAGCAAGGCCGCTCGGACTACGAGCCCGCCTGCGACGCGGATCGTCCGGCGCAGGAATAGTCGCGGGTACGTAGGACTTGAGGCGCCCGACGTAAAACGTCGGGTGCAGGCGCTTCGACGTAGGTATGTCTAGTGTGTAGGCATCCCCAATAACTTTCACAATTTTGAACGGTCCAATGAAACGTGGTGCCAATTTGTTTGCGCCCAAGTTCGTCACAGCAGTGCCTTGGATGCCGTCCGTGGATAGAAGTACTTGCTCGCCTCGCCGGAAGGACGACGTGTTCTTCCAGCCCCGCCGATCTGCGTTCGCCTTCTGTTTGTCAACAGCGGCTTGGAGCGCGTCATGGACAAAGCGCGTGACGGCTTGACGGTGCAGCAGAAAGTCAGACACTGCTGCTGAGTCGATCGGGGTCTGGGGCTCTTTCGGAGCGAAGTTTGCAATGTCGAATCCGGACGCGGCAGGCGCAGCCGCGTCTTTTGCGGAGAATCTTCGTATGCCACGCCATAGAGTGTGTGGCTCTTCGCGGGAGCGTCCAGAGTGTGCTTCTGGAGGCTGGACGGGGGCAGCGGGAGGTTACTCGACGTCTGCGCCGACTCCGTAGTCGGTGCCAATTCTCCCCCACCAAGAGTGCAGCCCGCTGTCGTGTCAGCACTGCGATCAGCGAGAAGAGCCAGAACGCGCGGGTGCCGCGCGTTGTTCACGGTCAGACCAGTCGACGCGTGAGTCGCGTTGTTCAACGCGATCTCGGCCATCGGCAGAAAGGAGCTCCAAGAGTCGAAGGACGTCGCGTAGCTGCGCAGGACGTCTTCGAGAACGCGGTTCATACGCTCCGTCTGCCCATCCGTCTCTGGATGGGCCGCCGTCGGCATGAGCAAGCGGGTGCCCAGCAGCTCGAACAGTCGCGTCCAGAACGCGGATGTGAAGCGGGGATCGTGGTCCGAGACAATGGACTCCGGGAGGCCGTGGTGTCTGAACACCATGTCGAGAAACAGCTCCGCCGAGTCGTCGGCGGTCACTTCGGCCGCGACAGGAGCAAGATGCACCATCTTGCAGAAGCGATCGACAAAGACGAGGACACCAGTGCGTCCCTCGTCGTCTCGTGGGAGGCCGAAGATGAAGTCCATGCTGACGGATCGACACGCACCCGTGGCGAAGGGGAGCGGACGCAAAGGAGCCTGCTTCGCTGCTGCAGGCTTCACACGCTGACAGATCTCGCAGGATCGGACCCATTTCCGTATCCACTTGTACATGCGCGGCCAGAAGAAGTCGCGGGACAGGGCCGTGAACGTCTTCTCGCGCCCGAGATGACCGCCAGCCGGTGCGTCGTGGTACTCGTGAACCAGACGAGCACGAAGGTCGTCATCGGCTGGGATGATGACGCGCAGCGTGTCGAACGTGTCCATGGCGTACGTCAGCAGGTCACCGTCAAAATCGTAACGCGTGATCGCATCACGCGTTGGCCGTGTGAGCTTCGCGAGCATCTCCGCCGTCGGATCGCGGAGATGGCGGATGATCCCGGCGTAGAAGTCATCTTCCTCGTATGCGTCAGCGATCCGCTGACGCAGTGGCAGCACGGGACTCGACACTGTGGCGTTGATGCCCAGCATCACGCAGACGGCGCAATCATCTTCGTCGTCTTCGTCTTCAGGGAGGTCCTGATGACGCGTCAACCGCCGAGGGTCGTAGTCCGGATGCCGAGAGAGCGCGTCGGCAAGAATATTATTCTTGCCCGGTTTGTAGGGCACGACGAAGTTGTACTCGGCGAAGAACGAGAACCACCTCGCCATGCGCTGCGAGAGATGTGGGCTCTTCATCGCTGTCCGCAGAGACGCGTGGTCTGTATAGACTGCAAACATCTGCTCGCCGAGGAGATACACTCTGAATTTGATCAGAGCGTAGCGCATCGCGAGGAGCTCCTTGTCGTGCACAGGTTAGTTCTTCTCCGCCGGCTTCATCTGTCGTGACTGATAGCTCACGACACGTTTGCGGCCCTCATCATCAAACTGCATGAGAGCACAGCCGATGGCAAAGTCACTCGCGTCACACACGACGTGGAACGGTTTTGATGTATCAGGCAGCATCAAGACAGGCGCGGACGCGAGGCTTTTCTTCACAGCTTCGAACGCATCCTGATGCTCAGGACGTCAATCCCACGTGACGTCTTTCTTCAACAAGGATGACATCGGCTGGATCGGGCCTGCGTAATCCTTCGTGTACTTGTGAAGGTAGTTCGCGAGGCCCAGCCACTGACGCAACTCCGTTTGGTTTTGGGAGTTGGCCAAGAACAGATCGAGGAGATCTTCTCGGGGTCGGCGCGAACGCCGCTCTTGCTGACATAGCAACCCAGCACCGGAATCACCGGTGCACAGAACACGCACTTCTTCAAGTTGGCGTACAGCTTGTTCTCACGCATCTTCTCGAAAACCTGTCGCAGGTGTCGAAGATGCACGTCGATGGCACTGAGACCGTCCTCAGCGCGGCTGTGCACGAAGATGTCATCGAAGTAGCTCGGCGCGAAGGCGCGGAGCGGTCGGAGCACGTGAGAGATCATCCGGTTGAACGTGGCGGGCGCATTCTTCAGTCCTTGTGGCATGACGAGCCACTCCCAGAGCATCCCGCTGGGAGTACTCACCGCAGTGAGGGGATATCCCTCGCTCTCATCAGGATCTGATAGAAGCCGTCTGTCAGATCGATCGCGCTGTAGATGACGCTGCCGGACATGGTATCGAGGACCATGTTTTCCGAGGAATGGGGGTCTGCGCGGGATGGTGGCGTCGTTCAACTTGTTGAACGCATGAACGATGCGCCATCCACCAGTCGCCTTCTTCACGCAGAACGTCGGGCTCGAGTGCGGCGAGATGCTCTCGCGCACGTGTCCAGCCTTGCGGCATCCTTCGAAAAAGTCGTCGATGGCTTGGACTTGGTCTCGCGGCAGCGGCCACTGCCGGGTCACGCAGTACTTCGATCCGGGCACGAGGTCGATCTCGTGCCGAACACCTCGCTCGGCAGGGAGTTCCGCTGGAATCTTTTCAGGAAGACGTCCTCGTACTCGCGAGCGAGCGAGTACACCGGGTTACCAGAGTCTTGGAGTGCTTTCCAAGACTGTGTGTCGAAGCGTTCCTCACGCACAGACTTGGGCTCAGCCGACTTCGGGCGCGAAGACGACGCGTCGTCGCTGACTGCGTCGATGGTCGTGTCCGCCGGGTCGGGGCTGGTGATCACGCACACTTGCTCGATCTCGCCAGCCTTCAAGTCACGGAGGAAGTGCTTCCAGGAGAGACCTGGAAGCCGCGTGATGGCACTCGCGTCGGAGGGAGGATTCGCCACTGCGATGGAACGTACTCGGTTCGGGGAACCCTCCGAGTACTCGACGACGTTAAGTGCCGCGGTGGACGAGGTGTCGTCGGTCACGGGAGGCGATCGTCGAAGGCGGCGACGTCCTGATCGGTTGCGCTTGGACCTCCTCATTCGCCTCGAGCCACTGCTCGAGGCCGAGGTCTCGCTGGATGCCGATTCGCTGGACGATACATCACACGCCTCTAGGCGTGGGAGCTCACTCTCTACCACGCCGGTGTCGCGCAGGCATCGGTTCTGCGCGACGGAATCAGCGAACGGGAGCCGCTGCTCGACCGCGATATTCTCGTGCGGGAGCCCCTGCTCGACCGCGGATTTCGCGCGCGGGAACCTCTGTTCGACCGCGTGCATCTCGTACGGGAGCCTCGGCTCGACCGTGTTGGTCTCGTGCAGGAGCCTCTGCTCGACCGCGGAATTTCTCGTATCTTCGCGCGCTCGCGAAGACTGGCGTCCGATGACGACGGATGCACAAACCGCGCAGCGAGGGCCATCGCTCGCTTGCTGCAGGATTTGTGTCGTGGATGTCCGATCCACGATGGCGACGCTGGGCGTCGGGAAACGAGCAGGTGAGTGAACACCTCGCTGACGTCATATCCGACGCGGTGACGAACCGAACGGGCTAACCAGGCAATCTCCGGCTGGTAGCGAGCTAGCCAAGTCATCCCCAAGATGCAATCAAAGGCGTAGTTCATCGAGATCACCAAGAAGTCGTCATTGGTGCAGAAGCCGTCGAACTCGTAGGGCAGCGACACAGCTCGGGGCGGAGTGCGCCGAGGCTTGCCGTCCGCCAACTTCACGAGGATGTCGCCCACGCCGTCACGTACACGTACATGTGACGGGAGGAGAGCGACGCACTCGTCTCGAATGAAGTTGTTCGAGGCTCCCGAGTCCAGCAACGCGCGGAACGGACGTTCCGCGCCGGCGACGTGGATACTGATGATGATCAGTCTCGAGTCGCTGGACGAGGTGGTGGCATTCAAATGTGCGTGAAGCACGGGGGGCGGTAGCCACCGGTGGACCGGGACCTCCATTCCAGCCAGTAGGGCGCCCTGCACCTACTGGCCCCGTCCGGTTTTGGATAAGCGGACGAGAACTTGTCGTCGGACTCACCGACGACCTCGACGTTCGCCAAGACCGGAACTGGAGCACGGCAGGCTGCCGCGCAATGACCGGGCTTGCGGCAGCGGAAGCAGGTCAACTGTCGACTGCCGTAATCGAACGAGCTCTGCGGTTAGTCGTGGCGCCTTGCGTCCTCGACTCGGCGTCGATGGCGTCGATCTCCGTGGGCTCGGGTTCGGAGGCCCGAGCGTCCGGCGTCAGTAGTCGCGCGTACGAAGAGGCCACCGTGTAGTCCTCGCGTAGCGCGAGGGCAAACGCTGCTTCGAGTGTCTTCGGCTCCGCTCGCGTGAGGCAGTACCTTGTCATGCCCTCACGCATGCCGAAGACGAAGACGAAGACGTGGACTTGCGACGCGACGTCGATCGGGTTCGTGACGATGCACGAAACCAGATGGCGTGCTTTCTAGACGTAATCACGCATGGGCAGCTTGTCCTGCCGAAGGGCGAAGAAGGTCGCGCGCGAACGCGACTCGTCTTGTGGGGGCTCGAACGCGAGTCGGAGATCACTCTCGATGGCATCGAGAGTCAGGAAGGCGTCGACGTCGGACACGAGCTTGCCGAGCGCCCACTCCTTTGCCTTCCCAGTCAATCGGGAAAGCAGGAAGTTCTCCTTCGCCGATTCAGCCTCGAGGAGTCTCGAGGCGATCGCGATGTCGATCTCGCGGAACCACCGATTCAGCGGCAGTCGGTCTTGGCCGGCGCCGGTGTATGCGGAGGTGTCCATCTTTACGACATCGCCTCTCGTGGAACTCGAGAGAGTCGTTACTCGCTGATTGGCTTCAGCGAGCTCTCGTTCCATGAACTCTTGTGCAGCTTGGCGCTGCGCCTCCGGCGTTGCAGAACTCAGCAGCGTCGCGACGACGGCCTCGCCGGTCACCTTGGCGAGGCGATGTAGCGCGTCCCACTCGATCCGCGTGAGATGAGGGAAGCTCGCGTGTTCCAAAGTCCCGCCGGAGCCGTCAGTACCCATTACTTGACTCATCGTGCTCTTGGTCTTGATCTTGGTCGTTGGAAGGACTACAAAGTGCTACCAGGTATAACGGGCCAGGTGTGTCCGTTATTAGCGTACACTGTAGATGCGAGGAAGCGCGGAGACTCAGAAGACACTGAGTCTAAGTAGGGGCTTTGAAGCAAATTTAACTCTGATTTATTTAGTGGCCTTGGGGACCACTCAAATACAAGCTGTCGTCTGATTGGTTGAAATGGCTATCCACTCAACCAATGACAGGACTACGCGAAGCACACGCTAGCCGTGTGCTTTTGCACCTACTTATGTATCTATCTTTTGTGACTCTAGCTTAACTGATATGTAACTGTAACAGCCCGTTACACTCGTGGTACGAAGTTTGGTACGCGAACAACACTCGCGGAAGGTAGAGATCCCAATCTCTTTGTGCGTCGCTCACGAACATGCGTAGCATCTCGATGAGGGTGCCGTTAAAGCGTTCCACAAGTCCTTGCGTTTGCGGGTGGTACACCGCCCCGAACATCTTCTTGATGCCGAGCGTCTCATAGAAAGACTTGGCCAATTCTGAGATGAAGTTTGACCCTCGGTCACTCAGTAGGCGCTCAGGGACGCCGTGACGAGAAATCACCTCGTCCACCATCACATTCACAAAAGTGAGGGTGTCTAGAGCCGTAACAGCGAAGGCTTCAACCCAGCGGGTAAAGACATCTGCAAACACCAAAATAAACTTGTTCCCTCTTGGAGTCGTGACCAATGGTCCGATGGCATCGACCACCAGGAGCGAAAATGGACCGGACAAGTCGTGAACCGGCATCCTTTGCATCAGGCCGTTCTTCCAGGAACGGTACCCCTTTCCGCTACCACATACGGAGCACGCTCGGACATATTCGACGACGTCTTTCTTCCAGCGGTGCCAGTAGGCGTGATTGCGGACTTTGTCCATTGTCCTTGTCTGGCCCACGTGGGCAGCAAATACATCAGCGTGACAATAGTGGAGCACCGTCTCCACGAACGGCAGCGGGATCACAGGCACCTCCAAAGTACGTGCGTGGTCCGCTCGTGACTTCAGATTAGTCACGACGTAGAAGCATCCCATCACGGGTACGGTAGTGCAGAGCCATCTGCAGTATTTTGGTCCGGAGTTGGGAGTCAAGGGCAAGAGCACCCGCGTCTAAGGACGCTATCAGCGCCTGTATCCACGGCGTTCGTTTCTGCTCGGCCACGAACAGCTCGCGGTCCAGACCGAACATGTCGATCGGCGACACCCAAGGGGTGGAAGACTCGTTGTCCTCGTCCTCATCGTATTCTTGGTCATCCTCAGGAGTGAGGGGCAGCTGTTCGTAGGAGTTACCAGGCTCCTCGACTTCGACAGAAACATATCCTCCATTAGCATCCGGGGATCATTCAGGTCCCGTGGGAGGCTCCTCGACTTCAGCAGAAGTTCGCCTTCCGTCTTGCGCCAGTTGGTCATCCTCATCGGGGGCGAACTCCTCACCATCCTCCGAGAAGAGCTCGTTCGACAGATCGTGGGAGGCGTCGGGGTCCGCGACCGTGGTAGGTTCCACAGCTTCTAGGCGTTCATGCGCAGACGCCGGCCGGTACCCCTCCTCGACTTATACTGGAACGGGGTCCAAGTCCGAGTCGTTGAGAAGATTCTGCACAGCTCGCTGGAGCACATCCCGGACTTGGTCGAGACCGGCGGCCGTACTCAAGTCGGGGCGAGCAGGCGTCCTCTGAGGCGTGCCAAGTGTCCTTTGGGAAGTGCCCGCGGTTCTCCGGGGGTGGAATCGACGTCTAGTGGCAGCGGCTCCACTCGAATCAGTGGCAGCCTGTTCACATTCGCCGCCAGCCGCACTCGCTGCGGAGGGGTCGCTGAAGGCGTCCGTGAAGTCAACTTCACGGTCTTGCGCGGAACTCATGTTAGTTCCCACGGGTGTTCTTCTTAGCGTTCTGGGACGCTCTTCTTCTGGTTTCTTCTTCCCTGGCGCTTCATAAACGCTGACGACACGCTCTAATCAAGCCTAGTAGTACTTCACTACTGTTTCTGAGGCTCCTCTCGCTTGGACGTGGTCTTGGTCAACTTGGACTTCACCGATACGAAGGTTATCGCAATGAAATACACACACTTGGAGTGAATTTACCGCCTACGTCCTTGGTTATATGAACCAACGCTTACGTTACGGGATTGGGTCTTCTTTCGCAATGTGAGCTATTTCACTCGAAACCTTGTTGCAGCAACGAACGCTTCCTTCAACTTAGTCTAGACGCGTTCTTCCTCAGTTACAGAATACCCCCATTGTCCACCAGATGCCGCGTGCCTCCTCCCTTCGGCGCGGTGGTATTTCTTGTAGCTGTTGCAGTTAAGCTCGAAGACGCTCGTGTAGACGGATTGACAAGAAGTTGTTGAGTAGAAAGTAACACATGTTTGTTCTTGTTCTCTTGTCTGGAAGAGAGGGGTTACGACTGACTATGAAAACGCTACTTGCGAAGACCGAGCAGAACCTTGCGTTTGCAGGAGCTACCGCGGTCTTGCAGATCGGGTGGGAGGTGTGCTCTACTGCACCGAGCATGACACCCGGTCCAGCTGAACACCAAATACTTGTCGAGTCGGTAGGCGACATTCGTCCTGCGAGGTCCACTTCGTCGGCCCGGAGACGCTCATCAGGCACCGACTGCCGCAATCGGGAGACTTGAATCCCCACGCGAGGGATTCGGGCCCCGCCGGCGATGGGTCACAAAACCTAGGTTTTAGGAGATGCCCAGCTGGCAGACCGGCGAAATACCCGGGATCGGGACAGCAGGGCCGCGCGGTATATGCGTAGGCGGGCCAAGAGCCAAGCTCACGAGCGAACCGAGCCTTGCACTCGCTAGGAATAAGAATCTTTTTATCGCAGGAGCGCAGCGACTGCCATTGCGAAGAAAACCCAAAGGCGCTCCCTCCGTTCACCAATTATCTTACATGGAACGGCCTTTACTGCAACTTTAGCGCAACCTGCCAGCAACAGCAGCAACATGAGCGACAAAATCACTCTGCCCTAAACCTGATAACCCTGGAGGAAACGGGTAAATGTCGAGGTTTAGCACCCCGCACGAAGACTTCGCTTCGCACGTCGATGCTAAACCTCTCTGGCCAAGCCCGCTAGGCTTCACCCTAGTCTTGCAGCGCTACGCGCTGCGCTTAATCGCGCCGGCCTTCGGCCGGCGACTTTGGTGGTTAGGTCAAATATGTTCGGGTTATGTAAGATAATTGGTGAACGTAGACACTTCCAAACCCAAAAGACCGAAATGACATCGGTCCCCGAAAAGATGGACAAAATAGGGAGGTGAGACATTCAATACAAATATTAAGTTGAAAATGGAAATGTTTCTCCCAGTCGGGCTACATAGGGAAATTGCAATTGATCAGGCAAATGGGTGGGCATTTGCAATTCGGTCAGGTCATTGCTATTTCGAAGTTTGAACGAAGAGAAAACTTTGTCTTGTGCCCGCGTGGGGCGTCATCGTCATCGTCATCATCATCGGTCAAATCGTCATCGTCATCATCATCGGTCAAATCGTCATAGGTCAATTATGTAAGGTTCAGAATAGTACATGAGATGGATCATTGCTCATTGCTCACTTGCTCACATCTCAGTTCGCAGGGAACTAGCGTAGCAGCGGCCTCGCCTGTCCCCGAATAAGCGGTGAGAGAGGTCATCTCGGGAGAAACTCGAGTCCCTGCATGGCCACATCTCGTCAGATTTGGAGACGGACGTGGGAGACGGAGTGGGAGACGGACGTGATCGCAGCACGGCCCGGTGGCTACGCGAGGCGGAGCATCGTTCTCGTCCCCAACGCGCTGGGTTCGATGCTCAGCGTCGTGCAGGTGAACATGCCGTGCTGTACGTTGCCGAGTGTGGACCAGAGACCAGCTGTAACGACAACACGATGGGCAGCGTAGTCGCCGACTTGATGCGGAGGCCGCGGCCAATGATCCACAGAGGTAACGCGAAGATGCAAAGATTGGCCGTGACGCACAAGACGCCGAGCGTAGCGGCCACGTCGACCGGCAACTGGTTTAGGCGGTGGCGAGTACCAAGGCCGACCGGCCCCGAGCCATAGCTGACGCTTACTGCTGCTGCTCCGCGGAGCTCCAGGACAGGTAAACGGCGGAGAAGACGAGACTCAAGATGACGCCTAAGGCGTTGACCAACGCGAGCAGGAAGATGATGTCGACCATGCAGCCGTACGCACCATATGTAGGTGTTGGAGACCACGGGCAGCAGCGAGACAAGTGTTATGATTACTCGTTCTTCGAAATGGTGGTGCTGAGCAACTTCAACAACGGGATCGGCAGCCATTGGCTTGTATGGTCCGACGGAGCGAGGAATGCATCCGCTGTCAACAACTTCAACAACGGGCTCGTCAGTGATTGGCTCGGGCAGTCAGCCATCAAAACGCTTGGCGACGCCGTCGTCCATTCCAGTATTTCCGTTCCTAGGAGCAGAGGAGTTCACGCGAGCAACATGGAGTCTGACTCCGAAGCGGAATGGCAGCCTGGTGGTGGACGTGCAACCCTGCCCAGAGCCGCTCGCAAGTCCGAGTCTGAATCCGAGTCTGAAGCCGAGTTTACGTCAGCTTCCCCGCTCAAGTCGGGCTCCGATTCCGAGTCGGTGGTCCAAGCCGGCTGCCGAGTCTGAATCCGAGTCTTCGCGCGAAGCCGATTCCTATTCGGAATCCGAACTGGAGTCAGAGTCTGAATCACCGCTGCAGACGTTGTCTACGCCGTTCCCCCAACAATATCGCCTCAATAGCAAAGGCTATCTTATTTTGTACAAGTATCTTTCGACTAAGTTGTGCAAGCTTCTTCGAGCATCTGCAGAGTTCGTGAAAAAGTCGTCCTGGAGCAGATTAATTGGAGATGAGGGCAAAATGGACAACTTCAGATGGTCAACACCGGCGCCACAAAAGCTCCCGCAAAAGTGTACAACGAAATACGAGAAGGATGCAAGACATTTTTCCCGGATTCGAAGGCGAGAAAGTGGATTTTTATCAAATCGCTACCGGGTGGCAAGCCACAACCCGCCCACCAAGACTTTCTTCCGCTCCCGAGAAAGGCGGACTTCTACAACTATTCAAGCATACCAGCTTCGGTGGTCATCGGGCTGCAGAACGATAGTTTCATTTATGGTTATGGGTGGAATCGACGGGTTGCACTGGAGTCTGACAAGGAGAAGATCGCATTTGATGAAGGAGACGTGGTGATGTTCCGTGGCGACTTCTTTCACGGTGGCGACGACTACACGACGACAAATGTCCGCATGCATGTGTTCTTGGAGCCTGAAGGGAAGAAGAAGCTGCGAAAGAAGAACAGTGTCACGTTACTCCGGGTTATTCCGAAAAAATTCCGATAAAGGAATGGAGGCAGCGGCACTGTCTTGCTTGTGGTCAGTCATTTCACTCTGGAGCTGCAGCGCGAAAGCATACGCGGGATGACCACAATTTTCATTTCATTAAGTACCCGAAGCATATCAAGCAACCGTCACGAGTCACTGCGACCAAGGACACGGAGTATGAAGAAAAACCAGCTGCTCCTAAGAGGAAAAGACAGAGATCAAAGCAAACTAGCGGTCGATAAGTGTGTAGTAGCAGTTAAAGGGAATTGAATAATACTGCTTAGCCGTCGGAACAGTTTTAAAGTTTGTGTTTCTGGAACAGTTTTAAAGTTTCTATTCCTCGAACAGTTTTAATCTTTGTGTTTCGGCAACGGGATTTACGGCGTCAGCAGAAGATGATGCAGTTGATTGTAGCTCTAATTAAGTTGATGCCGTCGTAACTAGGTCGTCGTTTGACTTGGCTGGGAATACCAGTAGTGTTATGTACCGAAGTAGTAGTAGGCGGATAGTTTATTGCTGCAGCCCGCGTGATTCAGCTTCAGTTCACAGTTAGGTGCTGCTTTGCTCTTCCCGTTACCGATGTAGCACGAATATTGGCTGAATGTAGAGTGGTTACGCTTACGCGGTCACGCAATTAATCCAGTGAAGGCTGTCCATCCCTGTTAGGTATTTACAGCATAACAAGCTTTCATGAACATAATTTGCGCGACGATGTCCAAATCCGGTACCGTACGGTTCTAACTTCGATTATCCCCGCGGCCCCCGAAGGTCGGTATGCAATTGGTCAGGTGGCAGTTGCAATTTGGTCAGGTGCCGTTTGCAATTTGGTCAGGTCATTTGCAATTTGGTCAGTATACGGTCAGGCGGCAAGTCTACCGGTAGTGCCACTCACATGTACGGTAATGTATTATAATAAGGCGCTCCCTACTTTCACCAATTATCTTACAGAGAACGGCCTTTACTGCAACTTTAGCGCAACCTGCCAGCAACAGCAGCAACATGAGCGACAAAATCACTCTGCCCTAAACCTGATAACCCTGGAGGAAACGGGTAAATGTCGAGGTTTAGCACCCCGCACGAAGACTTCGCTTCGCACGTCGATGCTAAACCTCTCTGGCCAAGCCCGCTAGGCTTCACCCTAGTCTTGCAGCGCTACGTACTGCGCTTAATCTCGCCGGCCTTCGGCCGGCGACTTTGGTGGTTAGGTCAAATATGTTCGGTTTATGTAAGATAATAGACATCCTTATAATAGTACGTCTCTGTGAAGGAGAGTGGCTACGCACACAATAATTAAAAGGGCCATTGGGGGATGCTCTCCCGGACAGGCGACTGTATCCCCTATTCACTACCATCTTCTTGGTCAGCCTTCTGTGTGACCATCACTCCTGAAATTGGTGGCGCCCCCCTTCTCCCAAATTGAAATCAGCACCGCGAAGCATGACGCCCGTCCGATGCCGCGCCATCGCGCTCGCATATCTGGCTAACGCGACACTAGCACTACCCGCGCCGCAAGTCCAGCGTTCCTCATGAGAGCAAAGAGGATTTTGCCAGCATCGATTCCAGTGACAGTAGCAGTAGCGGGTTCCGAGAGCCCCGCTCCAAGGCCGCCAACGAGAAGAAAGCGGCAGCAACACGGACCTCATGCCGAGGGGAGGACGTCAGAACGTCAAGCGACGCAAGCGGAAATCACGTGGACACCGCCCCACGTATCCAGTCGTTCTGGGCGCTCAAACTCGGACGAAGACGATAGTAACATAGTAACAGCGAGGCGTCCGACTGAAGTGGTGCAAGTGAGAGCGACGTTTCCGCAGCGGCCAACGGGAACGACTGAGGTAACATCATCGCCCAGGACGAATTAGTTCGTGTGCCCGACGTTGACCGGAAGGTGGGGCTGAACTGGAGTCCTATTTGAAGATTCACAGCCGGCGTACGCACCAGGTTTGTCGTTTTGTTTTAAACGGGTGCACAGATCCAGACTGTATTGGGATCGTAGACTGAGTCGCCGTTTTAGACGGCATTGCGATGCTAACATACAATGGTTGTTCTGTGTTTGATTTAGTTCTACTCCATTCGAAGCGCTTTCGTTACAAGCGTGTCATGTGGCTCCCTCAAGTCGACAACGACAACTGCGGTCTCTTCGTCCTCCTGTTTATCGAAAGTCGCATTCGCGAAGTGGTTTGGAAGGTGACATTAGACCTGCAATGCAGTTCTTTCGCTATAGATACCTCAGTCACGTTTTAACGTCAATGTAATCGCCAATTGCGCGAGGCTTTCATCAATCGTGTACTCTCAGAACTATGCAGCGCGGCTCGGCTTCTGTGGCTCGGAAATACACCGCGTGGGGACTTGTGAATTTGGCTGATGCGCTGGACTTGAGACGAAATTGACTCCGCGTCATCTCTGTTTCTGCGCAGAAGTGGTCCCTATTGTAACACACATGGCTTTGTCTTTGGCTGTACACCTGGTGAGCAGGTAGGGTGTGCAATGCCGGCTATCCAACGGTCTTCGCCATAAATGCGCCGAGACTGTGTGAGACTGTTTCCAACGGTGCACGCCTCACACAACCTTGCACTGAGACTGTGTGCGTAGCCTCTGTCCTCTGTGAAGTGCCTTTTTAAATTACGTTTTCCTTATGTGCATTTTTGTGTGACTTTATCCACTCCATTATGTTTTGGTCGAGCCCAAATTTGGTCCACCTATTTGTTTTGCAGCGCCTTCTACATAAAATAGGCTCCATTTTCATTTTGCAGAACTTAAGCTCAAAATGGTACGTGTCTTCCTCGTGCACATTCCCGCCGCTGTATCTGCAGTTTCAGACCTCCAACGCGAAATGCAAACGCTCTCATCATCTCTTACTGTATCTTGTATATGGCTAAGCGAAATTTCCGTTTGTGAATATGTGTACGCTGTGCAGGACGCCGGCGCATTGAGAGCTGTGAACGGCCAGACGGGCACTTTGGTGCTGGACATCCAGGGCCAAGTGCTGTCGGCCACGGGGGTCTGAGAGGTACCACGGGGAAATCGCGGCCGAGACGATCTACTCCATGCTCCAGGACTCGAGCAGCGTGCTGGACGCCAGCCAGAAGGAGGAGCTGCACCGCATGACGAGTACGACGAGCTTTAAAATGAGCACCTGGACGCTGAAGTTGGTGCTAATTTGCTATTTCTACTATGTTGTTATCTACTGCAGTCAACTTCCCCACGTACGACTACGTAGTGACGCTGGATGCTGAACAAGTGTACGTGGTCAAGCGCAGCACTGCTCAGGACTAAGGAGAAGAAAACAAAATGATCGACTGAAAAATGCACGGAAGATGCTGGTTCAGTGGGCGTTCTTGGAGTTACTAGTTGGTGGTAAGATGTATATAGTTTGCTGGAGGAAGACTAATCTTCCAAGGCCAACTTTTCTTTTAGTAGCTGCTTGTACTTCGCCTCACGCTCCTGGAGCTCCTGCTGACGTTGGCGACGACGGTATTCTTCTTTCTCCTGTCGACGACGCTTTTCGGCGTTGCGAGCGGCCAGCAGGTCCATCTTGCGGTGCGAGTTGGTCTTCTCGAGGTCCAGCAGCGCTTTCAGCCGCTTCTCCTCGTCGATGATGGCGCGCTTCTCGCGCCGCAGCAGGTCGAGGTCCGACGTTTCCGTGAGCGCTTTGAGGATGACCTCAGTCTTGGCCTCCTTAGCCCGTCGCTCGAGTTCCTTTTGGCGACGAGCGCGCTCCATCATTCGCAGTCGATGCTCTTCATCCAGACGCTCGTTGTCGGCCACGAGGTTGACGTGAAACGGAGATTTCGCCGTCTTCTGAGTCCACTTGTCCAAGTGCTGTCGGCGTGCGCGGATCTTGTTCAGGCGTCGAGTGCGCTCCTCCTGCTCCAGTGCAAGCTTTACCTGATCTCGCTCCATGTACTTCTTGGACTGGATCGCTGCGCTGTCCGAGTAGTGCATGGGCATATCGTCGTACTCGCCATCATCGAACGAGGCAGTCGATCGTGAAGTAGAAGACGCTGAGCGACTTAACGGTCGGCGTCTTTCATCCTGCTGTGCTTCATCTTCATCCTGGTATCTGCCTTCACTGCCTGCATAGGCCTCGTCGTCCACGAAACCTTCGTCTCCCTGCTGTTCTTCGTCCTCGTCGAACTTCAGCGCCTGCACAAAGCGTTCGTCTGCAAAAAAACTCACTACAGTGTTACAACCAGCATCACTATCGCAGAAAAACAACTCGAAGCGTACGGAGTTCCTCTTGGTGGGCTGGCATCTCGCCCTTGGCAATTCCTCAAGTGCTTCAACGTTACATGGCTACATTCCTTGGTCTCTAAAATTACCCTCCTATTTTTAAAAACATGGTGTGCGTCACACACAATACATTTCCAAAATTCAAAACGCCAGAAGAAAGCGATATCCGCGCCAAGGGACACGGCTCATTCGCGCTTTTGCCCTGTAGCCCACAAGTCGCAATGGTATCCGACCTTCGACATACTACAACTTCAACTTGCTATCCTACAAACAACAACAGCGCAATGGAGAACGATACGCCAAGTGAAGCTGAGATGGGCGCGTTGTTCGAGGCCGCAATGAGGCAGCAGCAGAAGGCCACAAAGGCCGGCGTGGAGCCCAAAGTGACGCAGGACGAGCAGCACAAGTTCCTGTCCGCCATGAAGAACACGGAGTTCCGCTCGCTGCTCAACGAGTACATGCAGGAGATCTCGGACCCCAAGAACCGCGCCGAGACGGAGCAGTACTTGACGCAACTGGAGAACGAGCAGAAGGTGCCCACGGACAAGCAGCTCGTCAAACCGACGCCCGGCTTCGTGGTCAAGACCAAGTGGGAGGCTTCCCACAAGATCTTCGTCAATGTCTGCAGCAGTGACAAGATGCAGCCGCCGTCGAGTTCCAAGGTGGCGACTGGTCAGCAGGGCACGTCGTGGAACTTGCCGTACTCTCTCGGGCCCGAGAGACTCGAGCCGGACAAAGGCGGCTCCAGTGTCATCACCTTTGACGTGTGTTTCCACCCGAGAGTCATTGAGTTTGCAATGGTGCGGACGGATTACAGACACATGGTCATCAGTACGTGCTTGGATGCAGTGGAGCCGATGCTACGCGAGACGAGACGTCAACCGAAAGCTCTGGTGGCGAGGAACTACCACATTCTTAAAGGAGTGCTGTATAAGTCGGGAAAACCCGTGACCATGTGTCTGAAGAAGGAGCGCGAAGCTCCTGAACCAAACAAGTCCAAGACAAAAGCGGTGCAGGCCAAGACGATGCCTCAAGTTTCAAAGGCTGAAGACAAGATCAAGGTGCTGGGCAAAGAGAATGCACTGCCATCTCAAGAGACTGGATTAGTGGAAGGTAGAGCTGGTGATTCTGTTCTGAACCAATTAACTCATGTGGATGAGACGGAGGAAACTTCTCCGCTGATGAAGGAGGTGTCAAGCACCAAGGTAGACGCGAAGCAACGTATTGAAAAGCCGAAGCAGAAGAAGAAGATGGAGCACAAACTAATTTATCGTGGACGCTTCGAGCTTCTTCACCACATGCAAGCGGATCCAGGCAAGAATGTCCCTGAAGATCGTAATCGTCCCAAAGATTTGGTGATCGAGGTCAGCTTTCCACTTTCCACAAGTGCCAAGGGGTTGGACTTGGATGTGAGCGAGCGGATGCTGAAGCTGTCGGCGGGTCCCAGCGTTCCAGGAGATTACGAACCGCTGGAACTGGCGTTACCCTTCCCTGTCATTGAAGACAAGGGAGCCGCAAAGTTTGATCGCAAGAATCACAAGCTGGTAGTGACGTTGCCCGTACAACCTCCACCCAAGCTGAAGCCCCAGTCCGTTTCTTTGGTCGTGGAAGACGACGAAGACGAGGAAGATGAAAAGCAAGAAGTCTCAATGCAAGATTCACAGACTGAAACAGCCTTACAGACGAGCAATGAAATCGCTCCAAAACAGAAGAAGGGGGTGAAGACGGGTTCCGCATGTTTAGGGAGACGGCACTGATGGTGTCAAACGACCCACAGATTTTAGCCTACGCTGAACGAAAGGCGCAAAGCCAAAATTCGGCACCATCGCCTCGCCCAGCACCTGCTGTAATTACTGAACCTGCAGCTATAAAGGACGACATCTTTAGCGACTTGCCACCGCTGGAGAGCTGCAGTGATGGAGAAGAGGAAATTGACACGGCGGCGGATGCTGAAGAAGCAGCGAAAACACCAGCTCCAACCGTAACATCATTCGCTGGTCCCGTGTCTGACAAGAACAGCATTGTGGAACCGATCAAGCCTCCTTTTGAGACTCACACAACCGAGGCTTGTCTATCCTACATTGTTGGCGTGGCTGGCGTTGATTCAGCAAGTGTGGAGCTCTCGTTTCCAACTACGTCTTCGCTAAAGCTGCGGTTCTCCGACGACGAGGGACAAGTGTACGAAATGCAGGTCGCAGTGCTTCCTGTGGACATTGAGCCGACCACTGCAGAGTTCGACGTGGCAACTGAAAACCTGGTGATCATCCTTCAGAAGAAACCCACCGCATCGGTTTCTGCCTCTGAACTTGTCAAGAAAGCTGTTCAGTTTGATGAACCAGCACCAACTCCTCCTCGAACCGCTGCTCGATTTCAAAACCAGCTTCTATATGAACTCGACTAATGACCACATGCACACTATACGAGAACACAACAATTCCACTGGATTTGGCGATAAGTTTTGGGTATTTTCGAGTGCAAAACGATAAAAGTGCTCTTTGTCATGACGCGGATGGTGTCATGTGAACCGGTACGCTGCCGATTGTATGATCAATTGGATGTGTATCGTGATGCACGTCTAATCCAAAAGTTATGATGCAGCAAAATTATTAGTCTTAGTCTAATCCAAAAGTTTTGATGCAGCATACCGACTTCCTCGGCTCTGGCTGGCTACGACATGTACTTGCCTCAACTCAAATTGTTTGTTTGCTTCAGTTTTCTTTGTAGAATTGACACTCTGCAATTTACTTTCAAGCGTCCACTTCAACGTCAACAACTATGCTCGACAGCACAATCATCTTCATCGTTCGGGTTCTCGCTGGTTTCGGCACATTGGCGTTGGCCTGCAGTCCCTCCATCCTGATGTACCAGATCTACAAGCAAAAGCACGTGGGTGTCGCCTCCGTCATCCCGCTCGTGATGCTGGTGATCAACTGCCACCAGTGGATGATGTACGGATTCATGTCCGACAGCTACTTTCCCATCTTCAGCTGCTTCGCCTTCGCGGACGTCGCAGCATTAGGTTATGTCGCCGTCTACTGGAGATACACGACCGAGCGCCACTACGTCGCTCGAGTGCTCTTCGTCATGCTGACAATCCTCGCAACGTTGTCAGCCTACGCGATTATCGGTGGACTTGGCTACACGAGCCAGACACAAACAGAAGTGGCCAACATCTTGGGATACTTTGGCGATGCTACCGCGATCTGTTTGTACGCGGCGCCCATGGAGAAAGTGTTCCAAGTGCTCAGGTACAAGTCGGCTGCTTTCATTAACGCGCACATGGTGGCGGCGAGTTTGACGAACAACATAACGTGGTTCACCTACGGCTTGCTGTTGAACAACTGGATCATTATGGGGCCCAACATCCTCTTCGTCACGCTCAACTCGACAACGCTGGTACTGTGCATTGTGTACAACCCCAAGACACATCCGCTGCCTGCAAGCTTTTCGCTGACGATGAGGCTCCAATCGAGGTATCCGTCGAGCTGTCACCGAAAAGCGGCAACAAGCAAACCAACATCCACAGTCCAGAGTACAAGGCGTTTGTGGTGTAGAGCTGGCCACTTTTCGCTGGCCACCGTTGGAGAGAAAGCGGAATGAGAATTGGAGTGGCTGAAACTTGATGGATACATCCCGCGCGTTAGTGCCAAGTCACTAGTCGACGGTACTACCCAACGGTACTCGCAGGAGAGATCCGTACTTACGAGAAACGAGTTGTCGGTAGACGACCGCGGCGAAGAGTCGGCGAAACCAAGGCCACCAAGATGATCTAAAACCGATATCCATGCATCAAAGGACCTCCTGACGAGTCGCCGACCCTTCAGATCCGGTTGCCGACCCTCCACGACGATTGCTAGTTGAGGGTGGGTGATAACGGACCCATTTAGACTTGATATTTGTATATTACTATAGGAAAAGATAGAAGATAAGAGAAAGCCCGATGGGCAACAATGATAGAACATATGTTCCTCTCTACTACTCAAGAGCCAAGTCCGGACTTCGGTAAGTGTTCAGGTCGCTCGACTTGTGCTTGGTAGGAGGTGTATGTCGGTGAACACGTAGTGTGTGTGGCTAGTATTCATCTGGTAGGGCCAAGAGATTAGTGAGGCCGTATTGGTGATTGTATTGAAAGACCATCAGACCTACGAGATCTCGGTGGCATATTGAAAGACCACCAGATCTACGAGATCTCGGTGGCACTTGGGTATTCCCCATATATTCTTCCTGTCGTGGTTAAGCCACGACACCCTCGTAAACGACCCTGACCCGGCTCGTACCCTTCCTTCTGCGGGAGAACGAGGTTTTGAGAGAGAGCAGAACATCCTAGCCTTTGCTCGTGGCTAGTGGTGTTGGATATTGAAGTTGGTGACCTACGGAAACCACGGTACACGGGGAAACTTCAACCCGGCGTAAGGGCGAGAACTGGAGCCTTCAGGTTCCGTGAGCCTAACAAAGCTTGTTGAGTCTTTATTGACTTGATAGGTGTTGTTGGTTGTGGGTATTGTGCATTTTAGGCGTGTTCCTACGCGACAACTGGTGCCGCGACCCGGGATTGAAGTGACCTTTTTGCGCTGTGCTACTGCAGGTCTACTGACTTTTACGAGCAAACAAGAAGAAGAAGAAGAAGAAGAACGACGAAGATGGTGAAAGGATCGAACTCAGCGGTACCAGCAACACCGACGAGGACGGGTGGAATGCGCGGCGAGGACTCAGCGTCAACGACGGGGGCCTCACGCGGAACGGCGACGGCTGATCATTCTGTCAGTTTCGAGGACTCGGTGGACGGTTCTGACATCAACGACGACGATGTGAACGATTACGGAGAAATGGAAGAGAAAGTGCAAGAGCCATCGGCAGGCGCGCTCGATCTTCCCGACAACGACGTGTTGGCAGTGACACGCAGCAGTGGCCCTAGGTCGCTGTAGCGAAACCTCGCTGACGACTTTGCTGATATGATGGGTCCAGAGCCCGCTTACGACTATGACAATGCTACCGAAGACTCTGGATCTTCGGATAAGCGAACGAAAACTGACTTACCGGCGACGAATCGACCTCCTTTGAACGGCGACACGCCAAGTGCCAATAAAGTGCTTGGCCGATGTTTGGAGTTGATGGAATCGTCGAGCGAGTGGGTGCATTTGTTTGGCCCGACGGCAGCCCGCCAAGCTGCCTGGACGGGCCTGGATGCGGAACTTGCGTAGCCTACGAGCACGCGACAAGTGGCCGACGACACGGTGTCTTTACTCAAGGCAATGGGTGTCGAGACGACGGCTTACCCGTCGAAAATTGCGTTAAGCGACTGGAGGGCTTCCGCCGCCGGGGCGGAGCTCCAAAAGTGGAAGATGAAGCTTCGAAACGCATTCGGAGTGACGAGTAAGGGTTCTAAACGTCCGCCGATTGCTCAACATGCCGGCGAGGTGGTGGACCCAGCCTCTATTCCCCTGCCGAAAACTCCTAAGAAGACTACTCGAGAAGGAGTGTTCTCCACCTCGGGAAACGAGACTCCTCACTTCCAGGATTCCCATATGATCACCCCTCGGTCAGAAACCCGCAAGGAAAGGATGAAGGAAGATCAAGACAACTCGTACGCCACTGAACCCACCAAAAGAGGATCAGCTAGGCGAACGAGACGTCAATTCAACGCTGACGATGACTCATCGGACGACGGAAGAGATCTCTTGGACTTTGATGGTGACGATGAGTTGGCGAGTTCGAACGTGACTCCACGGATCGACATCACCACGCACCGACCACTCACCAACATCGTTCCGTACTCGGGTCATCGCAACAAATGCGAGAACTCGATGCAGTGGTTGAGAGCTTTTGTCTACGAGATGAAAGGGACTCACACCCCTCCGAACGAGTGGTGCATGGCGTTCGAGCTAAGTCTTCGTGATGGTGCGCTACACTGGCACCGACAACTCCCGAAGAAGACTAAGCGTCAGTGGAAGCCGCTTTACCAAGCTTTCATCAAGTATTACTGCTCGCAGTTCACGCAGTCGGCTAGATCCCGATACTATACCGCCAAGCGTTCCGACCAGGAACACATCTGCGACTATATGAACAGGCTCAATGGCTATGCTCGTAACGCCGGGATCAACTTCGAAGATGGAGGGCGAGAAGCGAAGGACCACGTCCAACGTTTCCTTGAGACGTGCGGTGACAAGAACCTCGAGCGACGACTGTGTCACATGCAAGTGAAGGACATTCACCTGCTGGAAGATATGATCATGGACATTCTCAAAGCTGAGGACAAGAGCTCAGCTAGGGACAGCTCACAGATCCCGCCGAAAGGTCGAGACTCTGGGCGTCGCCGTGACGATCGCCGTGACGATCGCCGTGGTGATCGACGTAACGATGACTCACGCGATTCGCACTACCGTCGCGACAGACACCACAACGACCGCTACCGCGACGACTCCCGTCAGCGCCCGAGAGTGACTCTGGTTGAAGCATTGAACGACGCTATTGCTGATTATCATGACACCGATAACTCTGGTTCATTTGACGAAGACTCACGCGGACAACAGCGTGATGTCGACGAGGTCGACGATTATGACGACGAGCGATATGTCAACGAGGACTATCACGATGTCTATGAGTCAGCGGAGGAAGAACGACAACTCGCGGCAGCTAATGAGAACGAACGTCGCGCTGCTGCCGAAGGCCCGCGTCCTCGACCCGATGGACGCCCATACAGGGTGACAACAGCAATCGCGACAACCGCGACAACCGCGATAGTAATCGGCCCAACCAACGTTTTACTCAGGGAGGGCGAGAAAACCGCGATGGACGACCCCGCTATGGACCATGTGCTGTATGTGGTGGAGCAACTCACTCTGCGCAATACTGCTACCGGCGTTGCAAGTTGTGCAAGCAAATGAACGATGCCGGCAAGTGTGAAGCCTTCCAAGAAATCACCAACCTCCTGAAAGCGAAAGTCGACAAGACAGAGCTCAGTCCCGAGCTCCTGAACCTCATATTCGGCACTCCTTTAAACTAGGAAGCCCGCCAACCATGACTGAGTTGGTTCCAACCGGGCTACCACAGTTAACCGAGCCTGCGATCGCAGCAGATTGCATCTACGCGTTCGTGGGAACGAAAACTCGGCCGAGCAAAGAGGATAACGATATGATAGCAACGACGACAATTGAAAAGGAAAGAGACTTTGGTCTCGGTGGAGGTGATGTGAAGACTCTAGACGAGGACTCGTCTAGGGTGACACTGGCGATAACTGCATCGCCAGCATGGAGTGTAGAGAGGGTTCAGACCGAATCCTCGGAGAGGTTGTGAGATTACTACCCGGCGAGCGAATGGGGTGGTGGTCGTCACGAAAATTCGACAAGAGAGTGCGCATGCGAGCACTCGTGATGGGAGCAATCAATGATTCGCGAACGAGGATCCTCGTTGACACGGGGGTAAACGTCAGCGTGATCTCGATGAAGCTCGCCAAGCAGATGCGATTGAAGGAAGTCCTACATCACGACCGAAGTCTGGAAGTTCAAGGGATCAGCAAAGATCCGATCTTGACAACTCGACTGACGCGTGTAAAAGTGACACTTGGATGGGAACGTGTCTATGAGTTCGAGATGTGGATCATGAACCATAGTGCTGGCGTCGACGTGATACTGGGAACAGATTTTATGATCCCGGCCGGGATTCGGCTCGACATGTTCCATGCCCGGCTAAATTACCAGATGAAGTGATGATTCCACTCATCACGTCTCAAGGTATGATTGATACAGAGGAATACGGCGGTCAAATACCCGGAGGACCATCAGAGCCGTTAACGATTAGTAGCGGAGAAAGTGAAACATTTCAGCTCCCGTACCGACAGCCGCCTGCTAAAGAGTACGAGATGTGGCTGAAGCGTACGCCGACACTAGTTCCAACGGTGATCCGAAGCCGAAACGGGAGACCACGACGAGTCAAGATGACCAACATTACGGCAAAGACGGCTTACTGTGCAGCACACATAGCGATGATCCTGTGGGTGCGGGTTGGACAACTACCAAGGAATCCTGGATATGTCCACGTGGACTCGCGGAAGTATGATGAATGGCAGGTTCTCGCATACGCCGAAGGGAGAGACAAAGATCTCTTGGTCGTGAGTGCAAACTGTACGAGAAGTGGCTTGCGAATCAACCACCCGCCGTGCACCGACCTCAGTATCCGGAACCAAAAGCAGTACTGTCGAGGAGTCGCAACATGCGAGTCAACGACAAGTCAGTTGCTGCAAAGCCAGAACATCGGCCTGTCATATACTAATTGGTGACGAAGCAGTGATGAGAACTGTTACCATGGCGCCAACGATGACTGACTCTCCAGCAGAGACGACTCTACCTAGTGAACCATCAAAACGATCACTAGATGCGACAACGATGACGGTAGATGGTCAGACTATCACGGGGACTGACGCTGTCGAAGAGCTGCAGAAGACCTTTCTAGCAGTGATGCGAGTTCTCACTACCGAAGGAACAGGAACCGAGAAGAATACTGCCGAGATCCCAGCCAACGAGATTGGATTGGAAGATTATGCACAAGAGTTAGCATTCCTGCCAGATTTGACAGAAGCTTCGGTGACCGTTTGGATTATTCGGGTCCGAACGTGCAGTCATCGGCGTTCGACAAGAACCAGCAAGCAGATTTGGTGGAGACGTTGAAACGTCATGAACAAATTATGATGGCTAGTGGAAATGCATTACCTCCTCCAGCCTATGGAGTGGTTTGTGATATCGACGTACAGGGGAACGCACCCATCAAGCAAAGAGCGCGGCGTACCCCACTGAAGTATCTGCGAAAACTCTACGAGCTGATAAAAGGATTGCTTAAGGCAGGGATGACTGGATTCTCGGACAGCCCATGGGCATCACCAATTGTGATCGTGTTAAGAAAAACGGTGTCGACATTCGGTTATGCATCGATTACAAGATGGTGAATGCTATCACCGCAATCATGGAGTACGCCATGCCACTCGTAGATGATTTGCTGACTGATTTAGAGTGCTACCTTTGGTACTGTTCTCTTGATGCAGCCAGCGGATTCTGGGCCATAATGATGACTCACCGAGCACGGAAGATATCTGCATTCGTCTGCGCTTTGGGGCATTTCAAATGGTTAAGAATGCCATTTGGGTTGAAGAATGCACCGATGATCCGACAATGCTCTCTGGGGAATGGTCCGACCGAAAGGTGGGTGGAAGAATTTCGCAGCCCTGATGAAAGCAGCCGAAGAACGAGCACAAGCTCAGCGGAAACGGAACAGTGAAGCCGTGTCCAGCATCTTGACGGGTCCAACGAGAACTCGTACGAAATTTGAAGCTGATCACGAGGAATCGAACGTCATGGAAGCAGTTCAACAGTTGATCAATAGCCCAATTGCTGACATGTTTACAAACGGAGAGCCCGACGAGTCCCCGTTGGTGCCAGTGTTCGACCGCCGATCATTTGTCGACGACATTTGCTTCGGAGGAGAAACTTTCGACACATGCTTGTCGACACTGGACCGATTACTGAGCCGATTCGAAGAGTGCAGGATCAGTGTCAGCTTTACTAAGAGCATTTTTGTCCAGTCTCGCGTTGATTTCCTATCTCACGAGATCTCACGGGCCGGAATTCGAGCCAACCCCAAAAGATAGAAGCGATAACTGAGCTACCATTTCCTCGGACGAAGAAAGGGATGCAATCCTTCCTCGGCGCATTGAATTATTATAGCCGGTTTATTCAAGACTTTGCAGTATACGGTGCCGCGTTGTATCAGCTCAAGGAGGACGATTTCCTTCCGAGTGGTTATCTCTCCGTGGCAAAGCGAAGTTTCGCAGCGTTACAACAGAAAGTTACCAACGCTCCAATCTTGAAGCATTTCGATCGATCAAAGAAGTCCACGTCATGCTATTCGCTAATGAGTGGGCTCTGAGCACGACGTTGCTTCAAGATCATGATGGGTTACTTCATCCAGTTCGATTTACTGGCCGTGTTCTCAAGGACACCGAAATGAATTACCATCCGGCAGAAAAGGAGGTGCTTGCACTTCTGCATTTGTTGAAGATCTGCCACACACAACTGGCAGGACGTACACTTCACGTGTATAGGCGATATTCCACGCTGTCATGGATTCAGAAGTCGAAATCACGTTTTGGACGAGCAGTCCAATTCGCCGTCCTATTGTTTCCATGGCATCTGAAGGTGCACCGGGTCAAGGAAAATGATTGTGCTTTCGCCCAGCTACTCCAGTCGACAGTTACCAATTTTGTCGATCTTGAAGACTCGCTGGCACCGGTAGCACCGCCTACAAAGGCTCACCGACGATTCGCATGAATCCACAGTTGCTCTATGCACGACTTCCAGCTGATTATGACGGGTTTGTAATGTCATTTGACGGCTCAGCGAAGACTGAGAAATACGGCGGATACGGAACCTGCTCGTGGGTTATGTGGAAATTGCCGGAGTGGAAAATAGTGATTGCTGCGAGTGCTTATCTCGATCAAACGACCGTCAACACTGCCGAATACTCAGGGATGAACAGCGGAGTTTTAGCAGCGATGACTCATGGTGCAAAGGATCTCGTGATTGTCGGAAATTCGAGACTCGCAATCCAGCAAGCACTAGGGGTGATCGCATGCCGTAAGGAGTCACTTATGACATTGTTGAACCAGCACAAAGAAATTACTGCGAAGCTACACTCGGTGAAGTATTTGCACGTACTGCGTGAATTTAACGCAGCGGCTGACTCACTAGCGGGTGAAACTTTGGAAACTAAAGTGTCGAAAGTGGTTCTGAGCGACGACCGAAAACTGGAACTGAAGAACTTGAATAGGATACAAGAAGTCCTCTACGAACCTTCGGCGACAGGACAAGAAGTTGATAAAGCTGAGGTTGAACCACTGCAACTATCCACCGAAACTCGGTCCTAATGATATCAGCCGGAGAAGAGTCATGCCGAAAATCTTTTGCGAATTTTGCCGGTAATCAAGTTGGCAACATATCAGTCATGAGACTCCAGGCCAAGAAGCGACAAACGCACGTCCGGTTTTCTGATGTACCACAGGAAGAACACCACAACCAGGCGAATCCGACGAGTAACGATGACTCGAGACCAACTGACGAAGCGCCAGTGGCAGTGTCACAAGGGGAAATTACCCAGGTGGCATCAGAGTCCAACGCTGAGGACATTGACCCGGTCGCAGTTCAGGCTGAAAGACGCAGACGTATTGCTAAAGCTCAAGACGAAGAAATAAAGTGGTCTAACCTGAAAGCAGTACTCAGGGGTGAGACGCAAAGCTTGAACTACCGAGTGGCTAGAAACGCTCTCAAATGGGCAGACAAGTTCATCCTGACCGAAGACAATGTACTCTACTATCTGGGTGTGAGCCGCCGTGAAAACACAAACGAGGACTCACAACTGACCCTGCGGTTGGTAGTACCGACCACGATGATTCAAGAAGTCTTGCAGAACTGTCATGACTCACTGGAGGGCGGCCATCAAGGGATCGTAAGGTCGTACACCCGAGTGCGGATGGATTACTTTTGGATTGGTCTGTATGCAAATGTGGAAAAACACGTGAGATCATGCTTAGACTGTAGTTCCAGCAAGAGTGTGCCACAGCTCCGAGGATATTCGCCAGGAAACGTACTAGCTGAACGACCACTCCAACTTGTCTCGATGGATTTTGTGATACCTCTACCGAAGTCTCGACGCGGAAACACGGCACTCTTGCTGTTCCAGTGTTCATTCACAGGATATGTTATCGCGAAAGCTATGTCTGATACGACAGCACTCAAAGTCGCACAACTTTTGAGGAATGCGTGTACCGACGATTCGGAGCACCATCACTCATCAGACATGACCGCGATCCACGCTTCATGAGTGAAGTTTTCCAAGCTTTCACTGAAATGATGCAGTCACGATCTAGAGGTACACTGAGTTATCGTCCGCAAGCGAACGGACAACAAGAGCGATCAGTGAAAACTGTGATCCAGACGGTGAAAGTGTACGTGGAACATCCACTGCAGCAAGATTGGGATGATATTGCAGAACGATTGGTGTTTGCCATCAACAACTCGCAAGATACTACTGTAAAGGAAACACCGTTCTTCCTCGTACACGGCTGGGACGCACGCTCCACGCTCCAAGCTATGACTTCATCGTTGAAGCAAGGAACAGGCAAACAGTCCGACGCTCTCAGTTGGCGACGAGAAGCTAATCGCCAACAGGAAATTGCGCTGGCTATGGCAAAAGAGTACCAAGCGAAGGAGAAGGCTCGACATGCACTGTTGCATAACGAAGCTTTGTCACGTCGTGAAAAGGAAGCTGTACCGAGAACTGATCAACACGAGTCTCAGGGGCAAGCCACCGATGACTCAGAGGACAATGACGAAACAGAGAGGCAACCGACGAGATCACTGTTCGAACCAGGAGGAGTCGAGTGTGGTTGTTTATGGGGCGAGTTAAGCCCGGTCTGACGAAGAAGTTGGCCCACAGATGGCACGGTCCATTCCGGATCAAGAGAAAAGTGGAAGAATATGCTTACGAACTAGAGCTACCAGACCAAAGCGGATACCGATTCTACCCAGTGGTCCACGTGTCGAGACTGAAAGCTGTGAGTGAATTTGAAGATCGACCGACCACTCGGCTGGTTTATGACTTGGATGAGAACTCACGACTTGATTTCGACGAGGAGTTGCTGCCGGAAGACAGCTGGGAACCTGAGCAAAGAGCTGGCGAGTTTGAAGTCGAAGCAATACTGGACGACCGGATGCCACTTTCGACGAGTACTGGACGTTCGGTACGAGAATTCAAAGTCAAATGGGTGGTATTCGAAGAACCAACATGGGAACCCGCTTCCAACCTCTCGTGTGGTGGATTATTGTACGATTACTTGCGTCAAAAGCGAAGTGATCATCGCCTCCAAATGGTTCAAGTTGCTGACGAAGAGTGAGTGACGAAGAATCACAAGCGATTGGCCTGCACACGGGGCTAGTTCAGCCCGTGATAGCAGACGAAGAAAGCTACTGAACCAAAAATGCGTATTGCATATTACTCAAGAAAAACTAAGTGGAGAAAGAAATGAAGCTCCAAGCCACAACATCAGCACAATGACAACTAGAATCCCTTGTGCAGCTTGAAGAAGAATTACCAACGACAGCCCGAGTGGAGCAACACCTAGATATCACGGGTGCAGCAACTTAGATGGCCGCATTCCAGCGAGGGTCGATCTCGGATGCGTCCAACGACGAATCGACCGTGATCTGGCGAATGACCTCAGCCCGAGCAAAGTTCTTGGGGACGAACAGCGGCTCCGACGGATTACAGGGAAAGAACGTAGTGTTGTACGGGTGCTCCGCTGGGGACCCCATCCAACAATTACGCCATGGCTCCCGCAAGTCGAGCTGTTCCAACTCGTCAAACCAGTCAGTGGTGGTTGGAAGCCACGGCAGACGCTCAACAGAGTATGAGAGCATGGTAGGCTCGCACAAGAATTCTGGGTCCACCACTGGAGACGTCCGTACATCGCCGACACGCCACGGCCACATCGTTATCGTAATTCGAATACGAAGTCGGTCCGAGCGCTTGGTTCGTTCACAGTCGTACTCGCGCCAAGCATCTTCAAGGCGACTCAACTCCCGCAGAAGCTGGTGTCGGATCTCTTCCGACAACTGGTCATCTTCCATGAAACGTCGGCGAGAGAGAGCAATGTATGATTCAACAAGACTCTTCAGGATCCAGTGACCTCGCTCCCAATTAGCGAAGCCCAATTCACCTTGCATACGGGTCCCGCCGCCGCGCAAATCACGCCAATATCCACGGAATCTGTCCATGGGCGGATCTCGCTGACTTACTTTGCTGGCCGGATCGAAGTTTGCTGTGTGGATGAGACACGCTCGGTCGGGAAACCGCCGACGAAGAACTTGCCACGGATGGCGAGGATTCGTGAAGTCAGCAAGAGCTTGAATCGACGACACAGTAATCCTGAGTTGGTCCTTAGCCGAGACCGGCTGAAGAACACGACGACTCAACATCTGAATCCAGCATTTGAGAGCTCCTTTCTTCGTAAAGGGGGCTCGAGAAAAGGAACCACCCAGCCTTTCAGTGGCATAGCCTGACTCGGACGAGTCGGAGAGCAACCAGCTGAAGCAGCAGCCTTGGAGTCACCACGAAGAGTCGATGATCGGACCGACACGCTGCGAGATCTCGGAGCACTAGCTCGACGAGTGGACACAGCGATTGGCGGAAGTTCCTTGGTCGCTGCAGGCTTCGACAAGGACTTGCGGAGTGAGACATTCTTGCGCCGGTGCAGGAGCCCACGAGGATTCAGTGATAGCGAAAGTACCGACTCTTCATCAGACACATCCGGGGATGCTGCGTCAGGAAACCATTCTTCATGACGGGTTCCAGAACTGACAGGGTCAGAAGTGGTAGACCCAGCAGTCTTCTCCTCGTCTTCGTCTGAGGACCCTTGGTGCTGATGATGCTGAAGGCCCACTCATTCCTTCGCACAAGTCATCGGCAAATCGATTCGGGCGGAGTGAGAGCTGGTGTCGAACCCGATGGCGAAACCCCGTCCTTGTCGGCTGCGTCTACAACGGTATCACTTGATTCGAGAACATCATCTCCAACATCATCACCCACTTCCATCTCCACATCTTCAGTATCTCCTCGTGATCCGAGAACGTCAGCATCGTCAGCATTCTCATGTTCCATAAACAGAGAAGCTCGAAACGAGGGACACTGAGCAGCTGCACGCGCAGGCGCACGACGAGGACTCTGAACCATGTCCGTAGATCCAGAACAAGCAGGAGACGAAGACTCGTCGTCACTGTCCGACCAGGAATCACCATCCTCGATTTCCAGCGGAGCTGAGCGAGATCCAGAAGAATTCTGGTCATGAGCAGCCATTTTTAGGGTAGATTTCGGAGAGTGCGAAGTGCGACGCTTCTTGGGCGCCCGAGACTTGGGGGTGGCTGGAGGCGAGTGCGTTGACTTGCCTTTCGAAACAGCACGTCGTAACGGTCCGAGCTCGGGTAGTTGGCGATCTGCGGTGAGCCGAAGGGTGAGACTCTGGTGAACGAACACTGGGTGCCATCAATTCCACATCACGGCGACGCTCCTGGAACTTGTACGCAGCTTTGGCCAAGTCCTCGGCGAGAGAGTCAGTGGACTGGTTGGAATCCGCGGTCTTGTAGACTTCGGCGAGCACTCGTCTCGTATCAGCATCCACGTCCAGCATATCCCAATCCAGCTCGCCAGTGGACAACCCTGCAAGTCAAGACAATTACAAGTCAGCACCAGAGCACACGCAGCAACGAGAACTGTGGCCGTACCTTCGACAACGAGGACCAAGACGTGTGGATCCATTCCACGAAGGTTCACTTGGGTGCGCAGGGTCTTGTTGGCGCGGCGCAAGAGCTTGTTCCGTCGGTAAAGGTCCTTGCAGGTGTCACGAAGTTTGACGGATTCCGGCTTTTCACTGGAGTCAAACTGGAGCAACAGCTTGTGGGGCTTGTTTGTCTGATGAGTGTTGGCGATCACTGTGGCCTTAAAGTTTCCCTCTCCTGACGGAGCACCTTCTTCAGGTCAGCATAGTTGGCCTTGGCCAACGCCAAATTCTGCTCCGACCGCCGAAGGTTCTCAGTGTGTTGCTTGGACGAGGCGTCGAGAGACTTGACTTGGCGGAGGTAATTGGCCTTGATATCGTGAGCCTTCTGTACCTCCTCGCGAAGTTGCTCGTTTTCCAGGGAGACATTCTTCACGAAGACCTCAGCATTTTCACGTAAGAGGGACTCCTTGAAGACTTGTTTCTCAGCAGCGGCTTGAGCAGCTTGGGCTGAGAACAGAGCAGCCTGGAGTTGATCCACTTCGTGAGAGTGGGCATCGTGTATGTCCACGCGGGAAACCGCAGCATCCACAACGTCAGTCAGCGACTGCGCAGTCGACAACTCGGAGAGTACGTGAGCAGACCCACGGATGGATGGACGAAGCTGTAAATTCACGGCCAACTCAGCAAGCGTCAAGATTTGCGCCCGAGTATCCATGAGAACTCGCTCCGACATAGCACTGGTGGATTCTTCAATCATCTGCCGAGGACTGGCCATCGTGATAGAATTTGGCCTGGCGGCAGGAGCTGGGACATCAGCTAGCGGGCCATCGACGACTGGTGGAGTCTTCATCGTCGTAGCTGGCTGGATAACCATCAAGCAGTACAATTAGAAGCCGAGCGACAATTGAAGACAAGCAAGCACTTACGTCGTCGGGAGTAGACGGTGGAGTGGATGAAGAGCCGGAATCAGCGGTACTGATCAGCTCCGTGCTGACCGATGACTGCGAGCCTGGTGCAGACACTGCCGAGGCAGACGCAGATGGAGCAGACGAGGTCTCGTCGTGTGGAGGCTCGGTGGACAAAGCTTCAGAGTACTGCGACAGCAAACATGCGTCAATACCAGTAAATCTACGCCGGCAAGACCAGCGACGAGAAGTCGGGTACTTACCAATTCGCTGCCTTGGCCCACCTCGTGAAGAGCAGACGCGTACGCTTGGTCGAGAGCAGACCGAGGCATTCACGCGGGAGAGTGGCAGCACTACGACGCTCACCGACGCGCAGTTCGTGTCGTGGTGGGGACAGTTGTGGTGTAGAGCTGGCCACTTTTCGCTGGCCACCGTTGGAGAGAAAGCGGAATGAGAATTGGAGTTATCTGGTCGTCAGCCGATTGGCTGAAACTTGATGGATACATCCCGCGCGTTAGTGCCAAGTCACTAGTCGACGGTACTACCCAACGGTACTCGCAGGAGAGATCCGTACTTACGAGAAACGAGTTGTCGGTAGACGACCGCGGCGAGAGTCGGCGAAACCAAGGCCACCAAGATGATCTAAAACCGATATCCATGCATCAAAGGACCTCCTGACGAGTCGCCGACCCTTCAGATCCGGTTGCCGACCCTCCACGACGATTGCTAGTTGAGGGTGGGTGATAACGGACCCATTTAGACTTGATATTTGTATATTACTATAGGAAAAGATAGAAGATAAGAGAAAGCCCGATGGGCAACAATGATAGAACATATGTTCCTCTCTACTACTCAAGAGCCAAGTCCGGACTTCGGTAAGTGTTCAGGTCGCTCGACTTGTGCTTGGTAGGAGGTGTATGTCGGTGAACACGTAGTGTGTGTGGCTAGTATTCATCTGGTAGGGCCAAGAGATTAGTGAGGCCGTATTGGTGATTGTATTGAAAGACCATCAGACCTACGAGATCTCGGTGGCATATTGAAAGACCACCAGATCTACGAGATCTCGGTGGCACTTGGGTATTCCCCATATATTCTTCCTGTCGTGGTTAAGCCACGACACCCTCGTAAACGACCCTGACCCGGCTCGTACCCTTCCTTCTGCGGGAGAACGAGGTTTTGAGAGAGAGCAGAACATCCTAGCCTTTGCTCGTGGCTAGTGGTGTTGGATATTGAAGTTGGTGACCTACGGAAACCACGGTACACGGGGAAACTTCAACCCGGCGTAAGGGCGAGAACTGGAGCCTTCAGGTTCCGTGAGCCTAACAAAGCTTGTTGAGTCTTTATTGACTTGATAGGTATTGTTGGTTGTGGGTATTGTGCATTTTAGGCGTGTTCCTACACGACACGTTGCAGTCCCCACTAGAGCCACTTCAGAACATCAAATAGAGCCGCAACAAGATTCCGATTGGTTAGGCTGGGAGGTCCATTTTTTTACTGTGCAAATGAGGTTTTGAACGGTGATGACGCTACCGGTAGGGAAAATGAAGGCATATTTTTCATTGGTACGTTCACTGGTTATCTGTGTCAGCTACAGTAGCCAACATGACCCCAATTCAACCGTTGAAATCAAAAATCCACAGGGAAACGACGCTACGAATGTCAACTAGCTACCTTGACCAGGGCTCGAGTACGGTATCACTCCGGTGATGCCGAGTATCTGCACGAGTATCAGTATTAGCAGAAGATACATCCTGTATCTCTCGTAGTGATACTGCCTTGTGCTAAACAGATACTGCACTGATCTCATATCAAATTATTTGTAGACAGGTTTCAGATCTATTTGAATGCTCTGTGCTGCCTGAAACGACCCAAACGCGACGACCCCAGCATGTGCAGAGCTCAATTAGCACACATGAGCGAGTCCGAGTGGTCCGACAAGGAAGTTGGTGTTGCGACACGGTCCGGTAGCGACGGAGACACCAGCGTTGCAATTGTCGACAAACATGGGATTCCCAGCAAACTACGTCGTGAATGATCTCCGGACCTGCTTAGACGACAGTCGAGCGGAGCTGCTGTGCCTAATGAAAGCCAACTGAAAAGAGTACAAGACCCTGCTGCAAAGACTGCATAACGCCATTTAAATAGTGCTACTCAATCAGATACTGTATCTTGATAGTGATACATACAGCAGCTTATTTGGATTCAATGAACTACGACATTGATACGACAACTTTGCCAGTATCACCTGTAGTCGTACAGCTCAAACCCCAGCTGATGCGAAGCCCTGTCCATGACACACCCTACGTCGGTCTTGTGGCGTTTTTGGTTGATTCACGCCAAAACACTTCATCACATTTAACGTTCATACATGTCGTTTGCATGTGAGTGTCCATTCACCGTTTCGTCGTAAAACACCCCGCCTAAACATTTAAACACATTTAACGTTCATACATGTTGTTCGCATGTCGTTCGTACATACCGTTCGTGCGTGTCGTTCAAATGTTGCCTCAGTGGACTTCACAAATAATCCCCGTTGAGCTTCCGGTAGCACAAACTACCTCCCAGTATAAAAGAAATTTACACTTTATTCAACCGATTCAGTGAGCAGCAACGCGATGTCTTCCTCTTTGACTGCGATTTCTTCGCGCAAGACCAGTCGTCTAGCTCGTAGCTGCTCCATTTTGTCGCGAACTTCACGGATCTTGGCGTTGTTCAGCTCGATGTTGTCTTCAAGTCGCGTGAGGACCTCGGGTAGTACCGTCGTGACCATCTCCCTGTTCTTTCCAAGCTGCCACGCTCCTCCCCACTCAAAAGACTGTCAACCGACTCGCCTCTTTCCAAGCCTCTCAGCATTTCTTCGCAGCTTTCGAGTCTCTGTACAATCGCATCGTGCTGCTGCGTACAGCGTTGTCTCGTGTAGTCGAGCAGCTCCAGCGCCGACCCCAACTCCGCTTCTTGCAGCACCACCGCCTCCATCTCATGCATCAAATTGTCTCTTGTCACTCTCGACTTCGCCAGTCTCTTACTACCAGCCTCACCGTCGCTCCTCTCCACCGCCGTCAAAGGCTGCAGCTCTTCCGGCACCACAAGACACCCCTTCATGCCCAAAATACCAAATGACTCATGTAGCCATCTCCTCCGGAAGTTGAAGTTGGGTACACCACACCACTCTACTTCCTTCAGACCAAATGTCGCCCAGGTCGTCACACCAGTTTCACATTAACTACCCGGAAGTCAAAGCTCACTTCCAACCAATTCCTGGTCACTTTCGCTTCCAGCCACTCGAGCATGACGGAGCTGGAGCTGCTGACGCCCGCGCCCGCGGCCGCGCCGTCTCTGGGGCTCGTGGGGCTCCCCGCGCCTACGTTGCTGTACTCTGCTGACGGCCGCTACGTGTTCCAGCGCCAGTCGCACGTGGTGCGCGTGCTGCACGCCCAGAGCGGTCGCGTGTTGCACGAATGTGTGCGCAACGGCTCCAAGAGCTCCGTCACTTCGCTGGCGCTGCACCCGCACAACGCGCTGCAGCTGCTGGCTGCGTACGAAGATGGCTACATCGTCTGCTGGGACTTTGAGGAGCACAAGTCGCTGCTGGAGCTGGAGACGTCCAAGAACGTTCTGTGGATGGGCTCGAGCCGCACGAACCCGTCGCTGCTGCTGCTTGTGGTGCAAGAGGATGACAGCTGGAGCGTCCTGGAGTTCTCTCTGTCCAAGAAGAAGCTCGGACGGGAGCTGTACAAGAACGCCAAGGACCGCTTCCAAGCTGCTGCCATGCAAAGTTATCAGGTTTCACAGGATTTCGGTGCTGGAGATTACTTTGTCGCCATTGGTGGAAAATGCATCATTTCCATCTGGTTCAACCAGTTAACAGAAGAGGACGACAAGGGACGTGTGTTTACAAAGGAGAAACGGTTCCACTCGCGCGACGTAACGTGCGTGTCGCTAAGTCCGACCAATCGGGAGTTTGCAATTGGTGACACGCACGGACAGATCCATCGCTTTTAAAGGACGGACAGCTCAAGCACTCGGACGCGATGATGCACTGGCATTCCCACGCTCTGCACTGTGTTCAGTACTCCAGCAACGGGCAATTCCTCATGTCTGGAGGTGAAGAGTGTGTGTTGATCTCGTGGCAACTGGAGTCTGGTCGTCGTGCCTACTTGCCGCGTCTGCCGGCGTCTGTGGAAGTCATTGCTCCTCGACTGGACGGTGGCGTCTGCGCCGTTAGTTTGGCTGACAACTCGCTCTTCCAGTACAACCCGGTGACTCGTGAACAGGAGTGGGAAGCGCGTGGATTGGCTCGTGCCGGTGCATCCGCTGCATCGACGGTACCAAGTCGCCAATTGACGACGGATCCGGTTTCCAGAGCGTTGGTGCTGAATGGCTCCTCGGGTGCTGGTGTATTGCAGTTCTATGAACCGTTTGCTGACCGTGTACTGCAGACGCTGTTGCTGTCGGAGCGTAACCAGGTTACGCGTACGGAGAACGAGATTTTGCCGATGCTGATTGCGTCCCACTCGCGGTTCAGTGCTCGTGGTGATGACCTGGTCACTCTTCACGCTCCTAGCAATATTAACGGTGGTGAGGTGCAGTCGCTGCGGTTCTACTCGCGTCGTGTGGATGGGTCGTTCTTTGTAAACACTGCTGTGGATGCTCCGCATGGTCGCGCTCGTGTTACGGCAGTGGCTTTCTCACCGAATCCGAACCACGGCTGCGTGGTGACTGCTGACAAACTTGGAGATTTCAAGGTGTGGGAGAAGACGACGCTCGCTGCAGGTGGCACAGCGTGGAACTGCCAGGCGGTTGTTCGCTTCCGTGATGAACCCGTTACGGCTGTGAGTTTTGCGCGTGATGGTTCGCTGCTTGCTGTAGCGTACGGCAACAAACTCACGCTGTGGGACATTGACACCCACTCTCTGCGTCGTGTGATCCCGTCAGCTGATGGCCAGAATATCCGACAGGTTGTGTTCGTTGGCGCCAATTCGCCCTTCGTCGTGCTTGTGACGGATAACCAGGTGCAAGTCTGGAACCTGTTGACGCTGTCGCTGTGGTGGCGTTACGCGGTCCCGGACGGTGTTGGTGTAGCGGAGGAGACGTCACTGGAGCGTTTCCTCGTCTGGATGCCGGTGGACGAAAGCTCAAACAAGACTTTGGTACTTGTGTTCGACCCCAGACGCCGGTACCTAAATGTGTGCGTGTTGTTGATCTCGACTCCAAGCTGTGGAGTGCGGGCTTCCATCCTGGAACCGGAGACTTTGTGCTTCTCGACAAGAACTCCGGCGTGTGGAGACTGGATGGCCCCGACGCTAGATCAGAGGAAGCCCGTCGTCGTAAGGTGGCTCACGTGGCTGCTGTCGCTGAGCGTGATGCGGCCAAGGATGGCGAGCACGAGGCCAAGGCTTTGAGTGCTATCTATAATGCCGCGAGAGGTGGCCGCGTTTCAGGGAAGAAGGTTAGCGAGACCAAGCATGTTGGACCCAGCGCTGTGGCTACCAATGGATCAGCGACCAGTAGTCTGTTTGACGCGCCGGCCCATGTCTTGCCATCGATGACGGCTTTGTACAGGTCGTTCATGGACACGATGCTACCTAAGCCGCACCAGGGCGTTGCGGCTAACGGCAAACCGACCAGTAATGGAGCCAAGCGGGCAGCATCGAACGCAAAGCAGAGTAAGAACAAGCGACGCAAACAACAGAAGCACCAGAACGTGGAGGAAGCTTTGGTGACTGACAACGGTGAGCAGCAGAAGCGCACGAACCTCCAGGTCGAGAAGGAGCTGGCCAACACGGAGTTGCAGCAGCAGACATATTCCAAACTGCTCGAGACATTCCGCAAGAAAAGGACGCAGAAGGCTTAGGGCACTCCGCGTAGGATGAAATAGATTTACGTGTTAGCTACACTCGCTGTTGTGCACCATTGTACCTCACGTCATTTGTAGCTGGCCAAGAAGAACAAATCTGCTGAATCCTACGATCGGCGCGTCACCAATCCGTGCTCCGGAATTTGTGACCACGCTCAGCATTGCAGTCTTCGACTGGAGAGGAAGCTTTTCGGTCGTGACAGGCCAGGAAATCTCCATCACTGGAAATGAAGCATTTCTTCGTGACAGGCAGGAATCTTCATCATGGGCTGAGAGATCGACCACTTCGTCCTCGTCAATGCTTGGTCGTTTCGCTGAATCACCTTCTACTTCAACGGGACATTCGTAGACTGCGGTATTCCAAACACGATGCCAAATCGGATGCGGCGAGTAGCTGTAATGCGCATTTCTTTGATGGGCCAGCGACGCAGAGAATCATCGTGAGAGGACACCACCACCGTGCAGTTGACGACAAACAGCTCTTGTAGCTCCGCGGACAGTGCATGCGAGGTCCAATAAGTTCTGGTTCTCTTCGTCTTCGTGGAGAAATACATCGCGAAGATCGCATGTGATTAACCCAAGCAGATCCATCAACAAAGCACTAATTTCCACTTTGACAAAGTGCAGTTGAAACGAGTCGGACACCGTTTGTTTTGGAGGACTGCGTTCGCAGGAGTCAATCGAATGGATCCACCAAGTTTTACCTTGCAAACTTCGCGTATCCAGAATCTTTACTGAGAAAAAGAATGTGATCGGGTCAAGCAATTGGCCCGGAGTTAATTATCAGCAAACAAAGCAACATTACAAAGCAGAAGAAGTAGTCTAGCACCGTGAATTTAGTGATACCTTCACCCGCATCAGTTGAAAAGGTGGTGTTTGTCGCGCTTCCTCTTCCTCATTTTCTTCTTGGCCACGTCGAGATTGCGGTCCTGCCACTTGCTCTTGCTGAGCTTCACGGGTCGGTTGCCAATGTATTTCCCGTTCATCTCGCGCAGAGCCTTGGCGCAGTCGAACGGGTCCGTGAAGCTCACAAAACCGTAGCCGCGCGACTTGTGCGTGAGCTTGTCTCGCACCACGCGCGAACGCTGGAAGGACGCGTACTTGGCGAAGCTGTGCGCGAGCAGCTCGTCACTCACTTCGTTGCCCAAATCTCCACAGAACAAGCGGAAGTCGTTGTCGGGCCAGTCCTCGAGCGTCGCGTCCTCCCACACGGCTCCACCTGCAAGTCTCAAGTGTCTTTTGGGCTTTTTGCCCGCTTCTCTGCCTTGAGGTCCAGCTGCGATACTAGCTGCGGTTCTTCTCGGGTCGTACTCGTACACGCTCTGCTGTCGGTTCATCATCACCTGCTCCTCCATGGGCAGTACACAACCAGTGTCCATGTCCACTCTTGGCTGCAAATTCCTGTTATCGGCCCTCGCGTCTGCGATTGTAGCTGCAATTTCTCCTGTTGTTCCTGCTGGGAAGCCGCTGAGAGCTCCTCGATGAGCTGCCACAGCGTCCAGCGTGTTGAGCATCGGCGCTCGACCATCTACTGACTTGAGTGAACTAAAATCAGTACTTTCACCAAACGATCCGACTGGCTGGTTCTTCGCCGGAGCGGGGCGAGGTGGAGCCATGTACACCTTGGGCTTGGCTGCGACGATTACGGGCTTGGACGGGGCGGCCTTGGGCTTCTTGACAGGTGGAGCATCCTCCTCGGGCTTGGGGTCGTCAACCTGCTGCTCCAGGGACTGGATCTCGGCCTCGAAGCGGGCGAACTCATCGTCCAGGTCCGCCATAGTTCCAAATGTGACTGGGGATTGGACGAAAAGACAGCCTCTTCTTATTGGCTGGAATGGATTCTTGTTTCAACCAATGAAAAGTGTCATCTGCATTTGACTGGAAGGCGGCGTCTTATTAGCCGAAAAGCAGCTTTACCGCCAAGATGGACGACATGGAGTACGACGACGCTGGCCACCGCGACATGGAGGACGAGGAGGTCCCGGAGGAGGAAATGGAGGAGGAAACCCCGGCGGAGGACCTGATGGAGGGAGGAGAGGACACGGCGCACGAAGACAACAAGCTGCAGGTGCTGGACGAGTCCCACAAACAGCCCAACGCGCACCGCATCACCACCCGCTACATGACCAAGTACGAGCGCGCCCGTGTGCTGGGCACGCGCGCTCTTCAGATCTCCATGAACGCGCCGGTGATGGTGGACATTGAGGGCGAGACGGACCCGCTCAAGATCGCCATGAAGGAGCTTCGTGAGCGCAAAATCCCCATCATCATCCGCCGGTACCTGCCCGACAACTCGTTCGAGGACTGGAGCATCGACGAGCTCATCATTGAGTAGATAGAGACCAAAAGAGAGGGTGCTATACACGTACGTACATACACAACACACAACACTTTGATACGAATGACTGCATTTGAACAGGAATTTAGGCGCTGAGGGTGGGGAGCTTCCTGTCTGGTACAGTGCTGTCGTCTTAGTTGACGGTGGTCTGCGACTCGCAAGACGTGCCGTAGTAGCCCGGGTGGCACTCGCACTCGCCCGTCTCGTAGTTGCACTTGCCACGGCCGCCGCAGTCGCGACCTTGTAGCCAGCCGAAAGCGAGCAGAACGTCATCGCCGCTAGGACATTCCTTGAGCGAGCAGTCCGGTCCACGGTATCCCTGATCACAGAAGCAGCCCATGTGCTTGTCAGCGTCCCAAGCAGCGTAGGTGGGTGGTATCGGGGTCGCTCCGGCAACGATGGCTTTCAGAGTGAGGCAGATGCCGCGGCTGTTGCAGTCGTTCGGACACTCTGATCGCTCGCAGGCCTTGCCCTCGTAGCCCGAAAAGCACGCGCAGTGGCCAGTAGTATAGTCGCACAGTCCACGGTTCGAGCACTCGACCAGCCCGTGGGCAGTGTTGGCTGCGGAAGGCACTTGCACCCACGCCTCTCCGAACGGACACGTCCGCATGGAGCAGTCGGCGCCCTTGAACGCTGGGTATTTGATGGCCTTCGTCAGCTGGTCCTGCCGCTCGTAGCACGTGCACTTGTCGTTCTTGCCGCACGTTCCTGCGCGTTGCATCCGTTCGGGCAGTAGGCGCTCACGTCCGAGGCCAGCAGCGCCGATGCGCTCAGGCAGTAGAAAACCACCTTGGACACGCCCAGCATTGCTTTAGATTGCACCTGATGCGCTCGAGTCGACGGTAGCTGTAGAAGTGAGAGTGTGCGGCAACGCAGCGTCGCGAAAAGATCCCATGGAGCCGCTTCAGCAACGGTCGCCGCGAGTCGCCGCTTGACGCCCCTTCGCCGGTATCTTCACAACGCCGAAATCTGCGACGTGGAGACTGTAGCCATTTGAGAGTGGCGTCGTTTCAGCCAATGAGGAGACGCTACGCTAATTACAGCGAATCAACGAGACGGAAGCTTTTCCGCCAATGGTGAGTCACCATTGGTGACAGTCTCAAAGAAAGCTTGAGCCATGGCGGACCTGGTGGAGGTCTTCGAGTGCGAGGGGGCTTCTCCTTCCTGCGCGAAGACCACCGCTTCGTCTTTACAATCCACAGCGACAGCAGCCTCCGCGTGGACGTTCAACCGGTCGCATCCGCTGAAGCTGCTGCAATTAACCAGGAACTTCCTACCAGAAGGACATTTGAAGACATCGACGACGTAGAAGAAGAGCAAGAGGTACGCAATGCTGTGGCAGAAGACGATGCAACTGAAGTGGACGAAGCTGCTGACCAAGTGGCAGACGTCAAGTTGCTGGTCTACGATGGACGCGCATTGGTGGAGATGCCGCCGGAAGGACAGCAAGATCCGTCCTTGCCCTTGTGCTACGTGGTGCACTTTAAGATTGTGCAATGGGGACGAGGCGAGCAGGGAATGTGGTCGCAGATCGTCAAGTGTATCGCCCATCTCTCACGCGATTTGGGTCTCTCGGGGCGGTTTGTGGATGTGAGAGAGAACCAAGACCAAGCACAAGACTTTTCACTGAGACCTGTTGCACACGGATTGGAACCTTTGAATAACCCGCTGCTACCACTGACACCGGGAAAGTATGAACTGCAGGGTATTACGATCGCGGCCAATACGTTCGTCTACGAGTGTGCAGTGAACCTCACACTGCAAGCGAATGGAATGATGTCCGGTACGTCTCGAGAGCTGCCATTTACGCAAGAATGTCCGCTTGCAGGGATGTGGACGCAAAGTGGAGTGAACTATTTGCTGCAGTACGAGATGCACGGCAACAAGCACACGTACATTTACTTCGGAACGCCGTCTCGATCGGGTTTGCAGGGAACATGGCAAAATTCCGAACTCGGGGTACTTGGTGACCTCGATCCTCGTACGAATGAAGCTGAACGTGGCGTTTTAGAGTTCCAGCTGGTTAAGGCCGTCCGCGTCTGGAGCGAAGCGTATCACAAGGACTACCCCGCAGCGTTCAGGGAGTGCGTGAAGCTCTTGCTGCTCGCGTCCCACCGCGATGGCCTCCTGCCGAATCACTTGTGGAGCTCCATTGTATCCTATTGTGGCTACGACTGGTTCCACAGCGAGTTGCAAAAACTTTGGCACGAAATGAAGGCAAAGACAGCGATAGCGCGGCCGTGAACGTGCCTTGACGCACCAACAGTCATCCCCATAGTCAAAGTCTCACGTAGCAGTTACGCTCTCGATCTTCAGCCAATCCAAAGTCTCAATTTCTATTTTCAGCCAATCCCATCGTCTCATTTCGACGTAAACTCTTCAGCGCCATTCACCAATGATGGACGGGTCGTGGTGCACGAGCTCGAGTGCTGAGGGCTCCAGTGCGTTTCCCAGGAGCATCGACAGGTTCTCCGCTAGTGACCAAGTTGGTAACCCTGCTACCACTCCATTGACACCTCAAGAACGCGTGTACGACGGCTGTGTGGGCGGATTTCTAGCTGAAAAGAGCCGCATCCATCTTCGTATCGCGTCTGACGGTTCATTGCACGGCGAAGTGCGTCGGAAGCAGCTGCGAGACGCAAATGCAGCCACTTCCAGCAACGGGAAGAAGCGCAAACGTCGACTCATTGCTGACCACCCGGACGGAATCGTCATTGCTCATGTAATGGGCAATGCACAAGTCGTTCCGGTGGAGGAGGCGGTGGTGTCGTCGTCTGCAGCTGAGTACTGCTGTGCTTTTGAGGTGACCAAGAGACTTCATCACGTGGATCGACACACACTTACGTGTCATTTGCACGTTCCTTTGGCGTCCGATGCACCGGCATTAGGCACTTGGCGGTTCTTCAGTGCTCAGGATCAAGAGAGACACCAGTTTTTGGACTTGTCGGCGGCCAGTACAGCGTCGACAAGTGATTCGAGCTCCAGGTCGGCAGAACAGATGAAAGAAGAAGCGACGACGGAGCCAAAGGTGTTTCAGTTGCAGCCGGTGCAATGGTATCAGCGTCAACAGGAGGCCGAGGAAGCTGAAAGAGAAGCGGCACTGTTGCAGTCGAGGCTACCGTCCATGTTGTATCCGTTGCGACCTGGCAAGTACGAGTTTAAGGGGTTCACGACGTACGATATGCCGTCAGTTGCTACCCCGTCATACCGAGACAGAGGAATGGACGACGAGGTCGGCCTCGTCCTGTCACGACAACGGTGAAAGATGAATGTCTAGTCACATTGCGATTGCTCCCGGATGGAACTTTGCGTGGCAACTCGCGTGAGATAGTTCAGCCGCAAGTTTGCCCTCTGAAAGGACGCTGGCAGGCCAACCGAGTCGCGTATGTGCTTGAGTATCGGGTCCGAGAGGCGGTGGGCCACTTCCGCTACTCTGGAGCAGTTGTGATTGAAGAAGGCGCCAGTCTTTCAAATGGCAGGAGGACAAATGTCCAACATATGTCCAGTGCTGCGTCGTCAAATGGGAAGAGACGCGAGACACTCAGCGGCAAGTGGAACAATGTAGACGAAGGTCACGCTCAAGGCTACGAAGGAGGTCGAGGAGAGTTCGAATTGGAGCTGATACGAGTGGATTTCACGCCGCTCGCGATCAAGTCCGAGAAGATTGAACCTGTTGTCGTGAATGGGTCGAGTTCGTCCAATTCGCCGCAACAAGAGCAGCAATTGCAGAACGGCGATGATGCAGGCACGAACATCGATAATGCCATTGAGATAGGAGACGATGACGACGCTATCCACGTGCTAACATCAGGCGAGTACTCGCTGTCCGGCTGCGCTACAGATGCCGATGGCTACGAGTACGCATTTGATCTGAAGCTGCAGCTTTGGCCTGGTGGCAAACTCTTTGGACAGAGTAAAGAGCGCATTTTCCAGCAAACAAGCCCGGTCTTCGGACGGTGGGATCCCTCTCGCATCGTGTACCGTCAGCAGTATGTTGTGAAGCACGAAGTGGGCGTGTACACGTACGAGGGTACGATGAGCCCCGATGGCGCCGTGGTGCAGGGAAGTGGGTCAATGCCGATATCGAGTCTGCAGGTGCCCCCAGCGAGCACGGCACGTTTGCGCTGATTCTGGTGCAGTCAACGAGGCAGTGGAGCACCTTCAGCCACGCGCATTACCCGCCCAGATTTCGACGCAGTGTGTTGGCAATGCTCATGACCTCTGCAAGAACCAATTTGCTGCCCGTCGCTCTCTGGACGCACATTTTCGCCTTCTCCAGCGAGCGCTGGTTTACACCACCGTGAGGTTGCAGAAACTGTAATAAACAGGAGATTTTCAATGGACGGCTGGGTCAGGGTGATGTTGCCTTTCACTTCAACTTGACAAAGTCACCTTTTAACCAATCGCTACTCTGATAAACCCGTCATTTTAACAAATCAGACGAGAGCAGCGCAAACACGCGGCAGAACGCAGTGCTGGCGTCGTCGGAATGGCAGCTTCCTGATCTGTGCACAATGGTGAAGTGGGTTGAGTGGCAACTGCAGTGTACAATCTAAAGAAATGACGCAGCTACGCAGCCTCGCTCTCCATGCAATTATCTTAGCTCTCTTGACGCAAAAATCGAGCCTCGGGAAGCTCACAGCACTAAAAGCTTCCTGTCAGCGCTGCACCTCTGCAACAGCAGCACCTGTTTTCCTGCCTCAACTGCTCCTGCACTCCACACAATAGTCTCCACCAGCAAGACCTCTGTACCAGACGTCCGTACTCCACAAGACCTAGCCCATGAAGTTGAACACGACGAGGAAGAGGATGATGTTGCAGAAGAGGTAGTCCGCGAAGGCGCGCTGCTCCGTGCGGTCGTCAAAGTTGTTCTCCGGGTTGATCTGCATCCTCAGCGACACTAAAAACAGCAACGACAAATAGAAAGTCAGACACAAAAGGGAGGACTAAAAGCTAGGGAATAGTTACCGGCCAGCACGAAGACGCCGACGGTGCACACGAAGCCGGCCAGGAACGAGTTGAACGGGAAGGTGCCGACCAGCGCGCAATAGATAAATTGGAGCACGCCCGTGGCCAGCACGTAGGCGAGGAAGCCGTCGATGAGCTTGATCTTCTTGGGGGTGGTCTTATCGTACTTGGCGCAGAAGTCGCCCAGGATGAAGCCCACGCCCTCCGTTGTCGTCGCCGTCTTCTTGGCCATGTCTGTGTGTGCTGTCGACGCTCGGCTGTAGGGAACGTGTCAGTAAGGGGGCAAGCGGCCGGCAGCGATTAGACGCACTCACTTTAGGAAGATGCTCGATGAGCTGGACGCGTGGTGTGCCACACCACGAACACACCGAGCACACCCGGCTATGCGCAGCTGCTTGGAGACCGATTTTGTCCAATCCGCAACGACGTGAAGGCCAGAATTAACATGACAGAATTAGCTCTAATTCTGCAGTGATAATTTTCCAATGTCGTGTATTCCAACCCTCCCCAAACCGATCACTCACCCTTCAAGTCGGCCGGCACACGCCTCACTTCTGCAAGATCCGCCAAGGAGGTCTCGTCAAGTTCCCCTCGTTCCCCATGCTGGCCCGTCAGGTACAGTCACTAGCTCCCCACGCTACAGCCCCTTGTCCACCTACTAACTCATCACCCTCTCTACCCTTCAGATCATCCGCCGCGTGGCCACGACCCCTCGCTCCATGTCCACTTTGGTGGTGGCCGAGCACAACCAGGCGGCCATCTCTTCGGCCACGTTGGCCACCGTCACGGCCGCCACCCAAATCGGCGGAGACATCACTTTGCTAGTGATCGGCAGCCAGGCCGGCCCCGCGGCCGAGGCCGCCGCCAAAGTGGCCGGCGTCAAGAACGTCCTCCACGCCGCTGACGCCAAGTACGACCACTACCTGGCCGAAGAAGTGGCCGAGCTGCTCTTGGCCACCCAGAAAGCCGGCGACTACTCGCACGTCCTGGCCCCGAGCTCCAACTCGTCCAAGAACTACCTCCCCGCTTCGGCGCCAAGCTGGACGTGGCCCCCATCTCGGAGATCACGGCCGTGAAGGACAAGGACACGTTCGTGCGCCCGACGTACGCCGGAAATGCCATCGCTCAAGTGAAATCCAACGACGCGGTGAAGCTCATCACGGTGCGTCCTACCGGCTTCGAGAAAGCTTCGGCTGAAGGAGGCAACGCCTCGGTGAGCCCCGCTCCGGACGCCCCGACGGTGGGCAAAAGTAGCTTCGTGTCGGAGGTCGTGAGCAAGTCGGAGCGGCCGGACTTGGCTTCGGCGCGTGTTGTCATCTCCGGTGGCCGCGGCCTCAAGAGCGGCGAGAACTTCGAGATGCTCTACAAGCTCGCGGACAAGTTGGGGAGCTGTGGGCGCTTCGCGTGCTGCAGTGGACGCCGGTTATGTGGCCAATGAACTGCAGGTGGGACAGACCGGCAAGGTGGTCGCTCCGGAGCTGTACGTGGCTGCGGGCATCTCGGGTGCCATTCAGCATTTGGCCGGTATGAAGGACAGCAAGACGATTGTGGCCATCAACAAGGACGAGGAGGCGCCGATCTTCCAGGTGGCCGACTACGGACTCGTGGACGACCTCTTCACGGCGATCCCCGAGCTCACGGAGAAGATCTAAATGTCTATGGATTTAGGTCGAGGATGCTGATCTTGTCAGCAGACAAGAGACGTTAAAGAAGACAGGCCAACGCCCCCATATTCACCGCAATAGTGAGTGCTATTCGTCCGTTATTCCTGCTTGATCGTCGCTTGTGGTGCTTGTTCAGGTGGAAGCTGGAGGCTGCGCGGTGACGATCGGCACGGGAGTTGCTCCAGCTCGTGGAGTTCCTTGGTACGAGTACGCTCCAGATCCACGTCCAGACTCGCTCTGCCGGTCTTGGCGACGTCTTCCGCTGTCTTTAGCGCACAATTCGAGCATCATCAATACCAGGAAGCCCAGCGTGGACAGGAATGACATAGCGATCGCAAGGTACAAGTCTCCACAGCGTAGAAAGCGGCGGTACGTCCCCCGACAATGCAGCGAGATGTCCGACAGTAACAACACCAAAGTGGCGACTGCCAGGCAAACGAACGCGAAGACGTCCAAGACTTTCTCGCAGCGGTGCAGCGGCCGATTGCACATTCGCAGCCACTCGACGAAGATCAAGTAGACGAACGCGTACACGAAGGCCAAGAAGTTGATGACCATCGCGAAATTGACAGCTCCGCTACTCACGACAATAGCAACGGTGCGACTTCCAGTGGCACGTTGGTACGTGACGCAGGCCGTTTGTAGCGCCACATAAGCCACCAACGAGCTGCAAAATTGGATCAAACGGAGCAGCACGCGCGTCCACAGAAGACACAAGTCGTTTCGACGTGCCATGGCTCAAAACGATTTTGGACTGAGTGCAGCGCTTTCTCGGAAATGAATCGTGGACAGTGAGTGAGTTTATGGATGATCTGCCTGGGACGAGGACTGTGTGGACTATCGACAGCAAGCGAAAGTTGTCGGCTTCGAGGCACCTGTAGGCTGAGACTTGGTAAGTGGGTAGCAAAATGTTAAAGCCCCTTTCATGTTTCTTAGAAATCGTCAAAACTGACCATCGATCTGCTGCTTCAACTACTACATCTGCAAGCTACTTCCTTGACCGATTCGTGAATTCACCGACACCACCTTACACTCGGTTGGACGCATCTTTCGGCGTAGTAGCTCCCGTCGGCGTGGACTCAGCGTGGTAACCAGCACCAGGATGACCATGGCCAGCTTCGTTATCCGAGTCGCTGAGATCTCCGGCGCGGTTACTCTTGTCGCCGTAGCCTTCGCAGCAACTTAGCAAGAACGACGCCAAGTGGGCCGCTGCCGTCAGAAACGTGAAGACCACCGCCGTCTTGAGCATATGACAACGCAACATGTACCCGTACACCGAGCAGTGCGCCACATAGTCCGACACCACCAGCACGATCCCCGCCACAATCAGCATAAGAGCGAGAATGAGGTCGATCAATTGCTCGACGATACGAGGACTTGGACGTCCGAAGTACCGCAGCAGCTCCACGAACAGGAACATGAACAGCCCCACGAGCATCGACGTGTACGTCACAAGCTGCGTGTACGTCGCCGCTCGACTGCCCAACATGCTCGAGTATCCGTAGTACGAAGACCCCACGAACGCACGTGAGACCGTCGCCAACGCCACCACCGCGAACCCCAATTGCAAGAAGCGAAGAACCGTTCGACCCCAGCGCATCGTATCTGCTCTCGCCATTTTCGCTTGATCCGGAGAATTCCAAGTCTTCTTGGGTCTTGCGCTGCGTTTTGGAGAATGGAGAAATGCCTCAAGGAGAAATCTCTTGAGAACGGGCATCCGGGACGGGGTCACTCGCGACATCCATGTCGTTTGGCTGATCTAACGGTTGAACAGGACACGGGAAGCTCAAGAAACAGAGTTTCTGTATTGGTGTTTATACTTTACCAGCGAGCGGGAGGGATGTCAGCATTGTTGACGAGGGTGAACACACGTCGTCGAATGGAGATACGAGGCTGGTCATCACCATGGGAGACTGCGGCAAACTTGAATTGGTATCGCCAAATTTCACACTCCAATTGTTTGGTTGGATGCTTCCTGACGCTCTAGATTCTTCTCGGATTGGTGAAAGTGCTGACATTTTGGAGACTGGAGTTGGTCTTTCGAGATGATAGGACGTCTGCGAGTTCAACGTGGCGAGATTGGAGATTTCTATCGCTGTTTCTGGGGCGGGTGGCAGATTGCAGAGTGTGCACGGCTCGGGACGCATCGCGGAGCAAAACCTGAGCGCGAGAATGAGCAGCAGCACGACCACAGCACACGGGATGGCGACTTCTAGCGGGATCATGATTGTTGTCAAGGGTGAAAATCGCTTTGTGTGTGGCAAGAGCTCCGATGAGGAATGAGTGGCGACTATCCAAGGTGTGGCTTGCTGTGCGATGCTGGACGGATGTGCAGCGTGTCACTCAGGTGACACTGTCACCTGAGTGAAGGAAGAAGCGATTCCGCCATGGGCTGGCATAGAGTCAAGAGCTCTGATACCTTCGAGCATTCCGTAGAGCAGACGGAGATGCAGGTGCGCAAACGCGATTCAAGTTGAAGGGAAGTCAAAGCGACTCTCCCATCCACAGGTTTTCAAGTGCTCCGAGGAATTGCAGCATGAACCTGACGAGTACAACAACAACAAATGGGATCTGTTCGCGTGTGGCTGTCCTAGCAACTTGTGGATTGTTCCATTGGGAGTTTATAAGACCTACTATGCAGTCAAACTAAGCGTCCAAAGGGCCTCTTCGGTACTGAATGTTGGACAACCACAGGTGAGTGCGCCAGTGTTGCTCGTTCGCTTCCTTTTACTGTTCTCGGTGGACTGCAACCCGTTCGGATTGGGGAGACCAAACTGGTCATGACGCGTGGAGACTGAGGCGGTCTCTCGATCACTCGAATTCCTGCATGTGTCGCGGTCTTGGGCGTCCCGCTGAAGGGCGAATACGCCTTGTACCCTAGTGTCGGCTCTGGAGATAAAACTGCGCTGCTTCCAACCTCGAGATCGATGCGCTCTCTTGTCTTTTCATCTTGAAGTCGAGAACTGAAGGCTTCGAGAAGTCCTGGCACGAACTTGAATATCAACGCGATCGCCAAGACCCCCACGATGGGGATGACGATAACGAGCATCATTTCCAGAGACATCGGCACTGGACCAACAAAGTGGGAATGATCCAACGTTCGTTGGTGGGAAGCGTGAGTGCTCCATAGAAATCGCCAACATCTCCCGCCACCGAACCCAATGCATCCTGGACGTCATACGTCCAGGATGCAACGCTGGACTCTTGACGTTTCGATGTGGTGTTGACTGGTGCTCAATGGACTTCTTCTTCTTCTGAATGAGGTGTCTTATGGCTGTAAAGAGCTTCGTTGTGAGCTAACGGATGAATGATCGAGTGTTTTATTACGCATTATGTATTCTTCCTTGTCTTCCTACACTTTGGTACCGGGCGAGTTGAGCCCTTCAATGGGGGACAGCGCGTCGGTGGGTGTCACTTCAAGGTCGTACTGTGCCGGCACTTCAGACGGACCGGACTCGGACTTGTTCATGGCCAGGATAGACAAAATCAGCGATACAAGGAAGAAGAACATGGCGATGAAGGTGAAAGCTGCAGCCGCTTTTAGGTTGTGGCAGTGCCAGAGATCGTTGCAGTAGCTCAGATAGTCGGACGCAGCGAGGCAAATGCCGCCGATCAGCAGCACAAACGCCAGCACCGCGTCAATCGCTTGCTCGACGCGAGGCTCCAGTCGGCCGAAGTAGTTGAAAATCTCCACTGCTACCACAAACCAGAGCGTGTACAGCATTCCGGTGTAGGTCATGAGCAGGACGAAGTTGGACGAGTGGAAGGAGACGCCACCTGCCGCCACGAACGACATGGCCAACAAACAGCACAAGAACTGAGCAACTCGCAGTGCTAAGTTGGTCCTTGCCACCATCGTTGGGGTTAGTAGAGCGATCATGACTGTGCTGGGTCTTGGGTCTCGCTCGGGCTTGAATCGAAGTGTCTTGTTGAGGCGAAAAGCGCAAATGATAGCGAGTGCTACGTGGGGAGCAGGAGTGGGTGCATATGTCGCTCCGGTGCGGTAACTTCAGAAATCTAGCGAGCGCCTGGGCAGGGATTTTCCTTGAAGGTGCAGCTGGTAACGTTGAACACATGGTCTCGTTGCACTTGCAGGTCAGAAAGTGTAGGCTCTCATTTGTGTGGAAAAGAAAGCCGGCTAGGGCCTTTCGTGCTCATACATGTACCTACTCCAGACTGGCAGACCGAAATGGAGAGACTGCGATGGACCATCTCCTACGGCTTGAGCAAGTTGAAGTTGCCTCGATAATATCGAGTCAACTTCAACTAATACCTGGGACCTGTGTACATTTTGTGTAGACGTCGGATCAACTTCAACGTGCGTCTGTCTCACTGTAGCCATCTCGGTGGATCGTCACAGGAAGAGCATCCAACACTTACTAAAGAAAAATACTTGCTATTGGTATTGTAATGTTATCGCGCGAACTTGGCTTCCTGTCTTCCGGAAGTCGATCTCACCCTTTTAGAGACACCATCATCTCTGCTTACACCCTGGCAGCAGGTTCGTTGCGGCCGACGGGGAGAGCGCGCCCGACGTGGGCGTGGCGTTGTGGTGGTACGGCACAGGCTCCTCAAGATCCGTGTGTCCCGCGTGTCCGTGCGTTAGGTGCTCCCGTCCAGCCTTGCACGAGAGGGCGAGCGACACAAGGAAGAAGAACGTGGCGACGAAGGCGAAGGCCGAGGCAGCTCGCAAGTTGTGGCAGTGCCAGCCGTAGCTACAGTTTTCCGTGTAGTCCGAGGTGACCAAGCAGATGCCGGAAACTAGCAGCAAGAGAGCCAACAGTCCGTCCATCCCCTGCTCAAGACGCAGCGCCGGGCGGCCGGCCAGGTGGGAGATCTCGATGACCGCAATGTAGAACAGCGTGTAGAGCATTCCAGTGTACCCCATGAGCAGCACGAACGTCGTGGCGCGCGAGGAACTGCCGCCGAAGAAGCCCGCGGCCGCGAAGGCCATGGCCAGCACGGAGAAGATGAACTGCAGGCTGCGAAGGGTCAGGCGCACGAACGGCACCTTGGAGTGGGTCGTGGCGCCGATCGCCATCTTGAAGGTTGGTTTGGTTCGTCTTTTGGCTTGTGGGGCGCAGATTGAATTGTGGCTAGACTACATGTACATGCTTAACCAAGCTCTTTCCATAGTGTGACGTCCGCCTGTGACAGGTGGATTTAGCCGGTAAATTCACCTTGTCGTATCTATACCCCGTGATATCTGATTAAATAGATGGGATTGCCAGACCTTAAATTGTAAATTGTGTTGAACGATATATAATACCTTTCAAATCGCTTCTGAAACCCACCAACATTTACTGGGGGATTTCTGAGATTCCGCGTCAGAAATGGAAAAGTACGTTCAATAGGGTCGGCATAAGTCGGCTTATCATACCTACTCACCCGACCCAAGCGACATGGAGCTCAATGTAGGATTACGTGGGAGTAGATTCACATTCTTGATGCTCCTTCGCTGCCTCACTGTGATAGTGCTGGTCGTCCCAAAAGGCAAGTTGAAGTTGCCTTGACGCTAACAGAGACTTGAGTATTGTTTACACTTGAGTCACAAAGACAGTCAACGCATGGATCGTCGCAGGAAGAACAACACTTTTACCAAAAGAAAATACTAACTTGGCATTGTATTTATGCGCACTTGAGGTCTTCCTGCATTCCGGAAGCTTTCATCACCCTTTTAGATCACGATCATCTGCTTACACCTTGGCGGCGGGTCCGTCGTTCGCGTGGCCGATGGGGAGAGCGCGCCCGACGTGGGCGTGGCGTTGTGGTGGTACGGCACAGGCTCCTCAAGATCCGTGTGACCCGCGTGTCCGAGGTGCGACTCGCCGCCGGCCATGAGCGACAGTCCGAGCGACACGAGGAAGAAGAACATGGCGATGAAAGTGAAGGCCGTGGACGCTCGCAGGTTGTGGCAGTGCCAGTCGTAGCCGCAGTATTCCGTGAAGTCCGAGGTGGCCAAGCAGATGCCGGCGATCAGCAGCACGAGCGCCAACAGTCCGTCCGCCCCTTGCTCGAGACGCAGCGCCGGGCGGCCGGCCAGGTGGAAGATCTCGACGCACGCCACGTACCACAAAGTGTAGAGCATTCCGGTGTAGCTCATGAGCAGCACGAACGTCGTGGAGCGCGAGGAGCCGCCGCCGTAGAAGCCCGCGGCCGAGAAGGCCATGGCCAGAAGGCAGCAGACGAACTGCAGGCCGCGTAGGGCCAGGCGCACGTACGCCATGTTCGAGGAGGTCACGGCGCCGATGGGCATCTTTCTTGAAAGGAGGTTTTAGTCGGCTGGTTTGGTCTTAAGGCTTCGAGCGCAGATTCGATTATGACAGAGAGAGCTTCTCTCGCTTCTTTCCGTAGTGGGTACATACTGCGACAAGTGGATTTTGCCGGTACGGCTTTCGCTGTTCCAATACCCCGTCATATCAGATAGAAGGTGCAGGATGACCTATTCTCGATTGTATTCAACCCTTGAACTAAATTGGATCCTTCTCAAACAGCTTAGGCTTCCAATCAACGTTTACTGGGGGATTTTCTGAACCCAAAACGGTGGGACGGCAAAAGCGACTTATGCCGACCCTCTGCAACGGCAGCAAGCAACGTCAGTGGTTGGTCTTGTTGCATTCGGTTGCCTTGTGCTTGCCTATACATTTGCTGCGGCAACGTGTACACTGTAGCGTGTTGGATATGGAGAGTTCCACATGGTTGCAGCCACGTTTCAATGGGCTGCTACAGCAAGTTGCTGGACTTCACCGTTGAAGATGGAGCCGCGATGAAGCAATGCCGGACTATCCGTTTGGATGCGATTGTGCGCGGTTCAGGAGACCGCAGTGTACCCAAAAAGTCAACGGTTGTGTACTCTATACGTGTGGACATTGGGAAGCCACAGCGGCGAATGCTGGTGCGCGGGCGCCCAGCTGTCAATGTGAGTGAGAACTATCTGGCCATTTTGAGCTACTACGTCGAGAAAAAACATTTTCTAAAGCTGTAAACAGGGGAACCAGCAGCACTAATCGCTTCTGCATGGCAAACGCTACACTACCGTAGCAACAACTTTGACTTTCATCTTGTCTACCTTCCTGCTCAAGCCATTCTACACGCAGTATTTCAATTCAAAAATTTTGCAGAGTGTGAGCACAGTTGACGGCACATTCGATCACGGAGAGATTAAACGTGTGCTTTTAGTGCTCGCGTTCCTATGAGCACCTCTGATAAAATTGCGGCGCACGGCGCGAGCAGCGAGCTGCTCTTCCGCTGCAATTCAGTATCAGTGCTCTTCGAGGCAGCCAACAAAATAAACAGTGAGTTTAGGCATGTAAGGAGCTGATCTAGGCCCGTGGGGGTGAATGCCCCCTCGTTCCACTCTCATCAACGCCTGAACAGTGAAAAGGCCAAGCTCAGAACGAGCCCAGCCATCACCAAGCATTCCTTTTCCACGTCTGTAACAGAGCTAGCGCTATGAAGGAGAGCAAGTAAACTCCTGACATAGAACGTGGTGGCGACGCCAATACACAGCAACATGCATTTCCCTTGATCAAGTCTCGAGACTTTTCCAAACTGACGGTCATCAAAAGCGGACTCTTCCCTTCAAAATGACTGGAGCGTAGCTCACATCATTAAGTGGCGGTATGAAGTGTCTTTTTCGCAAAAGTGGCATCTAAGTAGCACTAATCCCTCCTAAATTCAACTTATCGACTTTAACAGGGAGCTCTTTTCGGGAGCGCCGCACATTCGTTCGCCATCATGTTGCTGCAGTTCCTGCTTCGCTCCAGGAGCGTCTTGGCGCAAGATGTCAAGCCATTGGCCAGGCGTCGTATGCGCTTCAGCAGCAACCAATCGCACCCCGGCAAGCCACTGGGTCTTAAGGAAGGCGTCACAGCTTCCGGCCTCTCGCCCACCATGCAGATGCTCCTGGCGTATGTGGTCGTGGGTGTGTCGGCCATGGGCGTCGTCGCTCGCTACAAAAGCCGCGATGCAAAGGAGGATGAGGTATGCACCATACAGTTCATGCCTGAGATATACCCCAGGTCTTATTTCGAAGGGTTGCACTTTGTCAACAAGACGAAAATCTGGAAAACTGAGGTTGTGCTAACGTCATGTTGCCGTTCGTCATTATATCGCTTAGAATGTGCGCATCTTCAACATGGCCAAGCGTGCAGTTGTCAAAGACCGACGCGTGTTCGAGACGGTGGGATACCCGAAGGACTTTGAGCGGATCAAGGAGCTGGACGCTGACGGATCGCCCGTGGAGCCCACCGCTAGTGAAGGAAAATTCCACGTCAAGGGCGACAAGTACGCGGCAGTTTTACTGTATTTTATAGTGTTTTGTAGCTAAATGTTGACTGTTATTGATTGTTTTTTGTTGCAGTGGGAGTGTCGTGGTGCACTACCAACAAAATTTACACGTGGGTGAGGACGAAGACAGCAACATCGTCACGTTCGACGAGTTGAGTGTCGAGTGTGAGGACGGCACGCAGTTCTCAGCTCTGGAGGCGTTCATGCAGAATCAGGATACAGTCACACACCAGAAGTCCGAGACTCTGGGCAACAAAATGTTCTTCCCCGTGATCGGTGGCGTGTTGGTGGGCGGCGTGGCGTCGTTCTTCGCCATTCGCATCCTGCGCAACCGACCATTCTACGTGCACAAATTGGTGCTGGATCACGTGAACAACCACGACCTCGCACGGCAGCTGCTGGGCAATCCGGTCAAGAGCGACCGCTCCAAGTACGTGGGTGTGCTCACGAACGAAGCTGCGAACTACACAATCGCGTGCAGTGGCCCCAAAGGTAACGGTACGCTCATCGTCAAGGCGTTCAAGAAGGGAAATGGAGAGGAGAAAGCCGACGAGGAAGAGGACAAGTCTGCGGGCGTTATGACGACCCCGGGCACGTCCTGGAAGTTTTCGACGCTGGTGTTGTCCGTCAGCCGCAACGACAAGCGCAAGTCGAAGAAAGCCAAGACTATAGATCTATTGAACAGCCAAGACTGAATACCGTCACACGGTCTCACATAATAGAAGAAGCCAAACTACGGGTGCCACCTACCATGATTCGATTCCAGTTCGGTCCCTTGGAGTTCATGAGCAGGTCACAGTATTGACCGATGGAGCGTGATGATTGCAGCCTCCCATTTCAAGTAATGCACGTCCGGATGTACCGACACCTGGATGATGCCACCTCACTCTCCGATTCTACAATCAACCCGCAAGTGTCCAATTCCGTCAGCTACAAATGTCTCTACCCATGGCTCCGTACGTGATCACACTCTTGTGTATGCTTCTTCGAGGTTTGCAGTTGGTCTTCGCTCTGGTTGCGATGATCACTGCTACAATGTCCTTCCCACTGTCCACCACCTCGAACAACCAAGTTCACCGTCTCGGAAGTGCAGAAGCCACCTTCGTCCTGCTCGTGTCCTACACGATCATCGAGTATGCCGGTGGCTTCCTCTTTCTCATCGAGCTTTTCCCCATGATGCTTCGACCGGGTGTAAAACTCACTCAAACACTGGACATTCTGCTAGCAGTGTTCGCCTTGATCTCCGGAGTCGTTTTGGCCACCAGTGACTACGTTCAAGACTGTGACGACTACAACCTTTTGGTGCACTGCACCAACTTGAAGGCATCATTCGTGTTCATTTTCCTGTGTGTGGTGCCGCTTCGGGTCAATTCTCCTCACATTCGTGACGTCGGAGGTGGTCGAGGTGGAATGTCGCGACCGAGCGGGGAGCTACCGAATGGTGGCCACCCCCATGGACACGACATTGACCCCCATTGATAATCGAGGCATTGTCACGGTCTAATGCTACGTAGTTGAAGTGGTGAAGGTTTTTAAATGTACCGGTAACGAGTTTTTCACGTTGATATATTGTACGTAAGCTATTGTGCTGCACGATGACGTATAGCTGCGGGTGATCGCATCGCTGTTCCGGTGCATTTGCGTCTGAGATCGAGGTTTCCATTGCTCGGACGTCGCTTTCGGTTGCTTTCGTAGTAGGTATCACGACGACGACGATTGTTTTGCACTCGATCGTAGCGTTTGTCGGCCACGTAGATGACGACGAAACACGCGACGAACGTGAGACCGATAGACGCGAAGAAGAGACCGAGACCACACACGGGTCCGATGCACGCGTCACCCGAGCCCTTCCTCCCCTTTTTGTTGGAATTGACTACAGGGGCTGCAGCAAATACTTGAGAGAGTTCGTCTTGCATGGTCCGTTGTCGGTGCACTGGGATGTTGTCGATACGCTGAGGGAGTACAACGGGGCTGGACGGGGTCACGATACGTTGGCTCAGGTTGGCTGCCCCGTGTCGAAGCGAGTTGGCGCTGGTCTTCAGTGGAAGTTGCAAAAGTAACAACATCACCATCGTCGCCAGGACAGAGAGAGACGACTTCACTCGCATGGTCATGATTGAAACAGCGACGAAGAGCAGGGATGTACTTGAGAGCACGAAAAAGGAAATGGTAGTGGAAATGTATTCCCAAATACATTCATAGGTTCTGTTGGGCATCAGCGCAGTCTCGTGGAGTCGAAACCAACATAGTAAACTATTTTGATGGGAGAACGGTTGTCAAGCGGGAAGTTGCAAGTGTACCAGTAGATAGTAGTGAAGATGGCCGATAACCACATCGTATCGAGAGTTATTCATAATACTTCTACTGAAGTACCAACACGAAGACAGCCATACACGCAACATGTATCTCATTGTGAGCTGTGTTCTTCTCAAGCTGATAAAATGTCATAGGCGAGTGGCCGTCAAAATGGTGCCAAGAAAGCGACATCAAGCTGTACTTTTACGTCTTGGTAGGTTCTTCGAATACATAATTCCTGATAAATCTCTTGAAAGTGTTTTCTTGACATTATTCGACGTTCAAGACACAATACTCACGCTCTTCCTCTTCTCTTTGAGGAGAAGAGGAGTCTGTTTTTCTTGTAACGATTCAGGTCGAATTTGGTAACGTAACGACCTAAATTTGCCAGTTTTCAAGCAAGAATCTGTTAATGAGGCCCAAGAAGCTCGTTCAGGTGGCTCCTTCTCCCAAGATCACTCGACCCCACGACCCAACCAGTCAAATGTCAAGTCTGGCTCGGGATGGATTCTTCACATTGGGCAAAAGTTTGCTGCCGGCTACGAACGATTACAGGTTAGTCATCAAATATCGTATTCTATCGAGAGAATGCAAGCTTTCCAGGCATATTGTGAAAGGACCTCAGTGACCCGTGCTGTTGCTGTGTGCGTGTTAACTCCGTTGCCTTCTTTACTCGCGATAGTTCTTATCGAATGCATCCCGCTGGAAGATCCTGTACTAGGGTGGAAAGCAAACTACATGTTCTGGATTCGATTCTTTGTGAGTGGAGTAATGATTATCATGGGAAGCACGTACCAAGTTACAGACATGGTAGACCAAATGAAGCTTTCGCCGATGCAATTCCTTGGCACGGGAGTTGTATCCATGAGCGTCTACATCGCTATTGTTATGGTGGTCGCAATGATTTGGGTGTTTCCTGTTCCGTTGGAATTGTTTTCGGCATTGGACCGTGCTTCTTTGTTTTACTGGTTGTTTTGATTTTTACAATTGGGCCCCGTACGTTTAAGGAAAACCCCGGGTTAGCGCACGAGATGAAGCTTCAGCTTTATGTTTTGGGCACCCAAGCTGTCATTGCGATGATTTATCCGGCATTCAGTACTATTTACCTTCAAGCAAGCCCAACCGAACGTGCAGGACTCATGCTACTACTTCCCTCCATCAAATTGATCTCTAAAAATATTGTGGCTTGGGCTTGCGGCCACCTGGAAGACTACGTCCCTGTCATTGCTGTGTTCTCAATTGAAGTGTTCAATGCGGTCTATGTAGCGACTTCCATGCAGGCAACAAAATCGACATTGGCCACAGCCGTCATAATTGCGCTTGATGCTGTAAATGGTGCACTGAATTTTCGTTCGATCCTGGGACGGACTCGAACTATTCAACAACAGTGGCAACTGTTATTTTCTAGCTCTGAAGACAAGCGACATGCTTCTGGGGAACTTGTTGCGCTAGTGGTTGCTACTTCGAGGAATCTCCGAGCATTTCGTACCAAGACGGGTAAAATCATTCGAGTACGTTCTCCACTCAAGCTTGGACTCGGACCTGAAGCAGAGCGAGTACTAGATACTCTTATGGACCATCAAAAACGTTGTACAAGCCGGAAAGAGCCACGAAATCCTTCAAGAATTGGCAGTAGAGACCGCGGTAACGAGAATACTCTACAAGCAGGAGATTCTGTTCTTCCGAAACCTATTCGGCAACATACGCAGCCGTTTGATGAGGTCACAGCTCTCCAAATACGCTTCAGGGAGAACCAGGTGGCAGAACTTGTTGAAAGCACTCTCCAGCTCCTGTTCCAGTGTGAATATCACATTCTTGTGGAGTATGTCGAGTGCGCCATTCCCATTCTCTTTGGTATCTACGTGACAATATTATGCCAGCTTCCGACACATGCGTTCTACCCGCACACGAGAGACATGAAACCAGGGCAACTTGAGGAGATGCTTTCGAGTATTTCCTTATACGTGGCGTTAGAAGTGCTTTCATTCGTGGTGATGCACTTGGTGCTCAAGCAGAAGTTCAAATTGTCAGCTCTGTACCAGCTTTCATTCGCTCTGGAGACTCATTTCGTGCAAATGCAGAGTCGGCTAATTGTCTGGATCGTATTCATTCTACAGTTTACACTGCAACACTATGGTGTAGACTTCACCTTTCGCTTTGCGTGGGTAAGCTAGACCGCACCAGCAACATGGCTACACCTGCACTTCAACGACCATCACTCACGAAGCAAAAACTCAAATTCCAGCCAATTACCATCCGCAAAAACGGGTCAAAACGACCAATCAACGTCCGTTTCAGCGGTAACAGTCCTCCAACGCAGCGATCTTCCTCATTCTGCAATTTACCTTCCAGGCTACAAGTGATACTTCCAAACTTCTCCAGGCATGAATCCCGACATCTTGAGTTTCTTATTGGACAACGACCCGCTGGGCTGTCTGCACCCAGCAGCAATGAACCCTAATATCATGTCCCAAGCCATGGTCTCGTCCTTCTCCATGGACGTGTCAACGTACTCCAGCGACCTGTACGAGTACCCAGCTACCAACCGACCAGCAGGAAGCCTCCCCAATGCCTTCGTCTTGTGCTGGGAAAACGTTCTAGTGCCGACCAAGTGGATGCGTCAGCAATTGGGACTTAAACCCAACAGTCAAGCGCTGCAAGCTGCCAAGCAGAGAGTCCTTCGCACTCCCAACCTGCAAGCGGCATTGGCCTCCGTCGAGCAAGATCTCATCCATCTCCTCACTTCAGTGTCGAGCTACGGCCCGCTCTTCATTGTGAGCGAGGAGAGCGCTAAGTTTGTGGAAGCCACGTGCAAGACCTTGTTCCCGAGACTGGCCTTCTGTCTCGGCAGCACGACCACGATGACCAGTGTGCACGTTGTGGGAGCTCCCAGTAGATTCCAGTCTGCAGCGGAGAAGGCCGCGTGGAGAGTCAATCTTCTGCAGAGTTTGTGCCGCGACAGACTCTTTGGTGGAGCTCCACAGAGACTTTGGACCCACGAGCAGGCAAGTTCGGCCTCGTGGTCGTCAGCCCACACCAAACCGACATCGCTGCGTGTGGCGACGCCTACAAAGCGGCACCCTTCGTGGTTTCCAAGAGTGTTCAAGTGCAGAACGCACGCAATCTCTCATTGGGGGAATTCACGCTGCATCTGAGGACATTGTCGGAATACGTTCCTCAAGCTGCACCGTGTGACACAAGCTTCGCGATTCAGCTGTAGCTGGAGAACGTACTTTGTACAGTAGCTACTTCATGGCAATGCTCTATTGCTTTTGGAACGAGTGGTTTGCTTTATCGAGTGAGGCTAATACGACCAAGAATGTCCGACTTAATCATGTTGATACTACCTGTTGTAGTACGAGACGTTTTCCTCAGCTTGCTTGCGAAGGCGTCGGTTGTCTTTTCTGGTTGTGTTGCCAGTCTTGATGCGCCAATTCCATCTATCAAGACAACAGGCAAAGGCGTTAGCTCGTCGCTGGACGCTTTACCGCTTTTTTCCTCCGCCGTACGCGGGTTCGCACCTGCTTAAAATGACTTGCTGCGTCCGTTAGAGCATCGTCCGTGGCCCGTCGAGCTCTTGATAATGCCTGACTCCGGCGTTCACGGAATCTGTTGCCCGTACCGGCCTTGATGGATTCTCCGCTCTCTGCAAGTTGATCTCGAGTCCGGGACGTTAAAGCGGTCAGTTGCAGCTTCCACTTTGACATGCGATCACTACGCTGCTTCTCGTAATCGGACAAGTTGAACATCGCAGGATTCCCAGCGTCATGCATTTCCTGCTTCTCAAGAAGATCTTCTTCGTGTTGTGGTAACTCCACTTCCACCTGCAGTGTGCGGTACTCTTCTATCGACGATTGACGCGTAGGTAGTGGCATAATAGCTGCGTGGGTCTCCGAGACTGTGCTACCAATCGAAGATGCCGATAACGGTGCTAAATCCCTTGAATCTGAAGCGGAGGGACGACGGACCTGATCAACCTGCACAAGGTTCGGCAATCTCTCGAAGAAGAGGTGCGCGTAGGCTGGCATATGTCGTATGAACGGGTTCCCAGTAAGCCGCAGCACACGAAGAGACTGGGGGAACTCGCTCACGTCAAAGTCCTCGATGTAGTTCATCGACAAATCTAGAAACTTGAGCTGCAAATATGAACAAGTGTCAGGCTACAACCCCTCACTGAATATACGGTGATAAACGTACGTTTTGTAGATGTTTGAGGTTCTTAACCACACGAATGCGATTACCCGCGAGTGCAAGGAACGTCAACTGGTCGTGGTCGTCCAGACCTTCAATAGTCTCGATCAAATTGCATTGCAGATAGAGCTCTTCCACATGTGTGAACGCGTCGAGATTCTCGATCTTGCCAACATCCAGCCAGTCCAGTCTCAGCACTTTCTTACGAAGCAACGCGTCGATCTCGTCTTCTTCTTCTACTTGTGATCGTCTCTTAGCCAGTGCGACGCATTCTCGGATGAGTTTCATACTCAGCTGAACGGGTCGTTCGTTCTTGGCCGACGTGTCCATGGCCATGACCAGCAGTTCCTCGTCCAGAGCGGCCATCTCAGCGTCCGGATCTGCTTGTTCCACCTCAGCTCCTTCTCCACTGCACGGCAGTTGGGCGTTGCGCGACGTCTTGAGCCCGAGACTGGCGAGCCACCGCTTGTCTCGAGACGCCATCACTTGCTCAATCGCGCGCTGGTCCTCGATGCGACGGACGTTCAAAGTGGCGAATAAATCCATGGCAGGGGCGTCTCGGCTGGCAGCTCAGCTGGAAAAGGCCTCGGCAGATTGTCTGAGGGTCTTTCGCTGTCTTCTCGATTCCAATCCCATCCGTTACTTGGGATGAGGTGGTCAGTAACGTCTATCCCCCAAGTTGAAGCCCTCAACCAATCAGAACGCGCCAATATGTAGCCATGCGGTGCCTTAAGAAAAAGCCACATGTCCGTATTTCTCCCATCAATCGGTATGCAAAGCCTAGGAAGCTCTACTTTTGGTGCTTTCTATCTTTGCGTAACCGTTTTTCTGCGAGCTCGTCTTGTTCGTCCTGATCCCTTGGCAATGCAGCCGCTCTATATCGGTGCGTCAGCCCTGATCGGAGTTCTCTAGCTAGTGAAGTCGGCAAGCAGCACATATGGCGCTCTTCTATGACTGCTGGAAGAGCCGAAGCGCAACGCTCGATCGATTGCAGCAGCTACTCGAGTACGTAGTGCAGATGTTTCGTGCTCTGAGTCTTGAAGATTGATCATCGACCACTTTCTCTATGCAGAGATGCAGACGACCAAGCCGAGACGGAACGCAAGGCCGCCACGCAAATTCAGCGGCTCTTCCGAGGCCAACGAGTTCGCGCTACTGTCACCACACAAACGTACGTTTTCTTGAGTTTGGTGCCCTCTTCATTGTAGTTTACGTACCCATCCACCACTTGTATATGATCTTGCTCAGTGAGGCGGAGTTGATGCTCTCACGGGTGTACCGTGGACATCTTGCACGTCGACGGTGTAAAAGACTGCGAGCTGAAGTGGAGCGCTCGCATCGACGAGCAGTTCTCGACTTCTACGCGGTGGCCATCCAGAAACTCGCCCGAGGAGTGCAAAGTCGCACAAATCGCTTGGACTTCCGCAAACGCAAAGCGTACATTACTGAACTTGCAGTCAAGGGTGATGCTATGCGTCAGATGCTTGAAGAAAATCTACGTGAACAGCAAATCCAGGAACAGTTAGACAGTGAACTAGCTGTCAGAGAAGAACTCGTGAAAATCACGCAGGATCTCCATCATCTCGTGAGCACTCGCGCTGTAGCTGGCATCTACAACTCGCCAATGCAATCAACTACCACCACAAGCTTCGGCGTACCTGTAGAGACCCACATCCGGGACAATGCGCGGCGCGTCGTGACTTCACGTCTTGCTGCAACCAAACCACCGTCAAAGTTGACACCGTACCCGCCTTCTGACAAAACCACACTGCAAGCCACAGCCCCCTATGACGCCGTCCACCGAGAAAGCCGTAAACAAACAAAGTATCACAAGTTAAGACGCATTGGCACCACCGATTTTGCCGCCGTCCACAACCCAGAGCAAGACGTCGCGCGAAAGCGAAATGCCCCAGGGATCAACGCCGGCACCGAATATCTGGAAGACTGGCGAAATCCCTACAAGAAGCGCGGCGTACCTCGCAACAAGCGCGATCTGCTTCCTCAACTGTCAAAATTAGGCCAGGCGCCAGAGACCCCTTCTACTTGACCCACGGCGGTAACAGGAGCAAAGTGCTAGCCAACGACCGCTTCGACGTGTAAAGTAACTATCGTAGGCAATAACAAATCTCCAACAAAACAGCACACAGCTCGTTTTCTAGCGCTAGGAACAGTGGTTTCTTATTCCTCGCTGACCTTCTTGAGCTCGTTCATGTTGGTCCCCGCCAGAGGCTCCCTAATCATAAGAATATCAAAAATCAGCATAAAAACCTACTTAAAAACAAATCCCAAAATTCCACTTACCGAAGAATTTGAGGCTGGAAATGACAGTCTCCTCGGCGCCGTTGTTCTCCTCCACGAACACGGTGATGTTCTTGACGCGCTGGAACTTGACGAAGCGCAGCTCCACGTCGTTCTCTGGCAAAAGGTCCTCGTCCTTCAGCTCGATCTTCTGCGTGGGTTCCACGTCTGTGGCGTCCGAGAAGCCGAGATTGGGGCGGTTTACGAAGAGTTTTACGACACGCGGGGCTTCTTCTCCTGGGGGCGCCACGATGTTGATGGAGAAGACTTTGACGGCGTCCTGGAACTCGATGTACAACATCAATTGCTCTAATTTTTAATGACATGATTACAAATTAACATTAGGTAATGTGAGTCTTAAGAATAAGAAAAAAGTAGAAGAAGATCGTTTTTCTTCTTCTTCTTCTTTTGTTTGCAGACCATCGGCGTCGGACTTGAGCTGCAGCGTCTCGTCGCCCATGAAGAGGTTGCGGAAGGGCTTGTTCGGGTCCTCGTTCAGGCAGTAGCAGTCCTTGAGGCTGATGGCCTCCTTCAGGTCCCCATACGCACGGGTCTTGGCAGCAGCGGTGGCGCTCATGATTGTTTATTGGGTCGTGGGGAGGATCCAATCAGGTTTGAGAGGTATAAGATGGCTGCATCGCTGTGATTGGCTAGACTAGCCAATTCTTAAAAAATACATTTCCAGATAAGTTAGAACGGTCCTTGCCGATACAAATCGGAAATTGGACTTGTATATTGTTGCGCGTGGAAGATTGGACAACTCAAAGATGAACCGGATGCTGCTGCTTAATAAACTGGTATTACCGTATAACATTCTGCTCACGGGAACAGGACGAGTGAGTGATGTTTATCTAGTATTATTAGTCAGTGTGTCATTAAATGGCAATTAAATTTTAATGACTTATTGTTATTTATTAAATACAGATATTTCGAAGTAAACACAACTCACAGGATGGGACTCGTCGTTTTCCCGAGAGCAGAATGTATTATGGATAATACCAGTTTTATTATACAGCAGCATCCAGTTCATCTTTGAGTCGGGCATAGTCTGGATTACGGGGACCCTCAAATGCATAGGATGGTGGTGTATGTTAAAATACGTGCGTGTCGCGACTGAATACGGCAAGCAACGTGCATTTCCCTGTTTGTAATCGGGATGCTGTGGCTCTCTCTCTCACTCCGCAATTCTGACATCGACCCAGAACCAAGGATTCCAGCCAACAGAAAGTATGCGCGTGTCGTGTGCCGCAGTGGTCTTGGTTACCCTCGTTGCCAATGCGTTCGCTGGCTCGGAGCAAGTCACGATCTCGAAGACGACCCCCTCCAGCCTGCATAGCGAATCGTTCACCAAGAAGAACCTGCTCAGGACTTCTGCTGACGTGAATGAAGCAGTCGATACCGAGGAGAGAATTACCGTACCGGGGCTGGCGAAGATCGCGGAAGTTGCGTCGAGGGTCAGCCCAGTGGCGTCCGTGAAGTTGTGGCTAACGGCCCGAACCAAACCAAAGGATGTTTTCAAGTTACTGAACATCAAACAGCTTCGAATCGCAGGGATAAAGCTGGATGACAATGCTGCGTTGAAGCAATCACTGATCCAGTGGCTCAAATACACGCAAATGCACAGAGCTCAGGAGGGGAAACACACGTTCTTGAATGGTGAAGTCTATTTGAAATTGGTGAAGGCGGCTCCGGAGTCAGAATTGGCAACTTTTTCCTGTCGCTCAGGCACATTCCAGAGCTGAAATCATTCGGTGAGAAGCTGCAAAAGACGCAATACAAGATGTGGATTCGGCTAGGCACGCAGCCCAGCGACATCGCCAAAATGATGGGAATCACACAGTATACGAGACTTACCGACCCGAGATACACCGTCTATCTTGACTATACCCAGGCGTGGCTTCGTAGTCCACGAGTGAAACCAGTCGTTTAAGTGAGTCACTGAAGTGTTTGCGAGCTTCCAGTAGCACTCTTCTCGACCTAAAATGCCAGATATGAGCTATGGAGTTTGAAACAATTTTCTTTCATACTTTCTCAATTTACATTTACATGGCGAATTGATGCGGTCAACAGCCGAAGAAAGAAGAAGAAGGTCTATTTAACCTTGTTAACTACAATAAAAACGACGTTGGCCTGTGCAGACCTGCAGCTACTCCGCTAGTAGCTTGACCCGCAGCACCACCAAATTAACCCGCCGATCCGAATGTGTCTTACGCACCAAACCCACCCATTCCGCCGTTCATGCTACCACGACCACCAAATCGTCCACCACCGAAGCCGCCTGCACCGCCGCCGAACTGACCACCCATACCACCACCGTTCATGCCACCCGCACCTCCAAGTTGGCCACCTCCAAACGCGCCGGTACCACCGACTCCTGCACCGGCACCAGTACCTCCATTTCCACCACGAGCTGCATTACCGTTGCGAGAAATGGGTCCTCCGCCCGGAGTCGTCGGCGCGGGGGTCACAGGCCCGCCATTACTGGGACCGCCATTGTTAGCTCCGACACTGTCCATTCCAGTCGCGGAAGCATCAATGTTGCCACCACCGACACCGGCGCTGAGACCGTTCAAGGTCGATCTGGTTTGCCCGAATGCAGCGCCACCACCGAAGCCCAACTGGTTCCCAGCGATGCCGCCGCCCATTTGACCAAATCCACCGTTGTTACCGAGGCCGCCCAGTCCTCCATTGAGTCCGTTGCCTGCGCCCAATTGTTCCCGACCGCGCGTCATAGGACCCATACGGACAGGACCACTGGGTCTTTGGGCGAGAACGTTGTGGCCGCCATTGATGAAGATGAGAGCGGAGAGTGCAAGAACGAGTCGAGTCATCATGGTGTTAGAAGAAGTTGTTTTCGGTTGTGATGAGAAGACGGGAAATCCGAAAGTGAGCGAACTGAAGGCGCTGGGGCTGGCGGGTTACTGGGTTCTGATGGTAAATCAAAGGTGTTCTTAGCCTGTCACTCTCGCAAGTCGACTTCTCTATCTATCTATCTATCAGAGTTGTCGTATCCATCACCTTGCCCCTTTCTGTAAACATGTTTTATAAGGCCGACGACGACGCGTTATGACTCTGGCGTAGTAAGTCAGCAAAACCTCCAGGTGGTTCTAGCTTTACATCATTAATTTATGGTAGATTCACGAACCAGTTTGATTCCGGAGAAGCCAAATTCACTACCATGAAACACCCGCAGTTTTTCGCGTTGTCAAGTACTTCAGAAGTACTTCGAAGAAATACCTTCGCGTAAAATGGTAGGAACGCCAATATCCATTAACGATGGGCCGAAACCCAGAACATGAAAACAAACCCAGCGGCGAAGTTGTGGTTTAACGTCGAGAATAAGAGAATCGAAAGTGCTCCGGCCAAGCGCGACGACGATTTCCAAGAGTTCGGGACCGCACAAGTTTTGATGCCAAATACTGACTTCGTTTTGGCAAATCACTTCACCTCGACTGGGTGGTGACTGGATCATCTACCGAGCACAGCTAAATAACTGGAGGGACGTTTACCCAAAACAATTTCCCAAATTCGCATGAAAAGTTGGTATAGTCAAATGTTGCCACAGTGAAAGCATCTCCATCCATGCGTGAAGTGTCTTACACGCCTTCAACAGGCAAATGCTCCTGTAGTACCCCACGAAACTTGAGCTTCACACCATCTCCACGCATCTCATGTCCCATTGCTTGCAGTCTGCACATTGCTTCACGAGACTCTGTCGAGTTTTGCCAAGGTTCCTCAGGGCACCCAAACAACCCCCCATGTCACCGTCGACTGCTGTGCGACTGGATCTTGAGAACTTAAATTGTCCGACAAAGACCAAATCCGAACCGGGTCTGGAAAACTTCCCGGGGATCGTAAATCGGACCTGTACCCGTGGCTCGTCAAATACTTCCCGCATTAACTCCAGAAATCCAGAGCGACTGACCGCTGCCAGCATGTTGAACAGCTCCAACTCTCCACTTCCGACTTGCTGGATCCGCTGGAAATGGCACGTAAATTATACTTGCAAGTACAATCCCGTAATCTGTACTTGTGGTTCTGTGTTGATATACGAGATTTTAGACGGCACTGGAGCCTCTTCATCCCGCGTCTTGCACTCACGAATAACCCTGCAGAAACTCCCTTCTCGAGTCCATTGCAAGTCACATATTAGAAGTTGCCTTGTACTACACCAGAGAAGAAATTGACAAGTGAAGAGCTTAGCGGCTGGTGCGGCCGGGTTCCAGATCTGATCCAATTCTAGGATACAACTACAAAAATACATAAAAACGTAAAGTAGAACGTTGGTCCAACTGTATTTTCTGGTTGACGGAAAAGATTGAAATGCGTACCTCCATCAGATCCAGACTTTGGTGCTCTAAAGAGCCCTGCGTTGCTGTACCGTCGTCGCTGACACATCTTAAGTCCTATGTTGAGGACATCCCCGCCCTTGTGAGCGTCTGCCCACTTCTCAGCAAGTTTGTAGCATCAAACGGAAAGCTCCGAGGGCTTAACCCGTCTTCTGTTTCTTGGACACCTGCTCCTCTTGTTCGTTAGGAGCGCGTCCGAATACTTCGTTGAGCTGCTGGGAGACTCGAATGAACGTTGTACGCTGCAACAAGAAAAACAAACACGTAATTATCACGTCAGTCGAATTCAGTATCGCTCACCACGATGTTAAATAAAGACATATACCTTGCTGATCTCCTTGAGTTTGCTGGCGCCCACGTAGGTGCACGTAGATCGCACGCCACCCAAGATCTCCTTGCAGGTGCCAGCAACAGGACCCCGATAGGAAACAGTGACGCTCTTACCCTCCGACGCACGGTACTCGGCCACCCCTCCGTTGTGCTTCTTCATGGCTTCCGACGAGCTCATACCGTAGAATTTCTTGAACAACTTGCCGTTTATCTCGATCTTGTCACCACCGCTCTCGTCGTGGCCAGCGAGCATTCCTCCCAGCATGACAAAGTCCGCTCCAGCTCCAAAAGCTTTAGCCACGTCACCCGGACACGTACAACCTCCATCAGAGATGACGTGACCGTTGAGACCATGAGCAGCATCCGCACACTCCAGCACGGCAGACAGCTGCGGATACCCCACGCCCGTCTGCTTGCGGGTGGTGCACACCGAGCCCGGGCCGATGCCGACCTTGATGATGTCGGCTCCAGACAGCAAAAGCTCCTCCACCATCTCCCCGTCACGACATTGCCCGCAATGATCGTGTGCTCGGGGAAGGAGGCGCGTGCGTTGCGCACCGCTTGTACGAAGGCCTCCGAGTAGCCGTTGGCCACGTCCAGGCAGATGAAACGGATGTCTGGGTGGCTCTTGAGCACGGCCGTGATCTTGTCCAGGTCTGCGGCGCTCGAGCCGGCGCTCACGGCGACGGTGGGGAGCACGTCCGGGTGCTTGTTGGCGAAATCCGCCCATTCGGACGGCGTGTAGTGCTTGTGCACGCACGTGATGAACTGGAACTTGGCCAGCTCCATGGCCATCTCGAAGGTGCCGACGGTGTCCATGTTGGCGGCGATCACGGGCTGCAGGTAGCGCTAGTGAGTGATAAAGAGGTTAAAGGATGGTTACAAGAGGGGGACGACCGTACCACGCCTGCCCACACGCGCTTCGAGTTGCGGAAGTGGAACTCGCGCTGGACGTCCACCTGGGAGCGGCTCTTGAGGGTGCTGCGCTTGGGGCGGATGAGGACGTCCTTGAAGTCCAGACGGACTTCCGTCTCGATGCGCGGCATCTGTAAGGAGGTTTCTGCTGGTGATTCTTGAGGAGGCGACTTGCGTCCGAGGCAGCAAAATGGGGAATGAGGACTGGATTCGGATTGCTGCACTCTTGCTCTCAAGTCAAAATCAGCGAGAAGATTCCTCATGCGAGATGGAAGTCAATGGACGCTATCGCTACTTCACAAGTTGAAGTGGAAAAGTAATCCTAATCAAATATATCATCTATTCAAGGTTTCACAGCCCCCTCACTAAACTCAAGTGTTCACCTCCCACACCACAATCTGTTTTCCCAGGTATGCTTTCCTTACCGCTACTTCATGCATGCGAAGCTGCGCCACAGTCCCGCAGTACAATCCATGAAGTCCAAGAAGGCGCCAACATTACGCCTCAAAAGTGCTCGCTCGCCATTCGTTTGCTCACAGCAAAACCACACACCGAGCTAGAAGTCAAATCCACGCAAAAAGGGGTCTACGATTGCATTCACCTGCTGCCATAATTTCAACTTGACGCTGTCGGCTTGTCAGCTCGATTAATGCATCGGTCACGGCACCCTGGTCATGGTATTATAGTCGGCTACGATAAACGTAAAATTTCACTACGAACAGATTCAAAACATAGAAAAGTTCGAGAGTACACAAGGATAAAATACGATTTCCTTCTTTTTACTTCATATAGTTACTTCCTAAAACTCGGTCTTTCACCCAAACGCGAGAAAAAGATTCGCAAGAAGAATTACGGATTGGAAGTTCCTCGAGCCATGGGGTCTTGTGCTCCGAAAGTGCATGGAACTGAACTACTATCCATGCATGCGTCCATCCCAGCGCAACGTCTTTATAAAAGTTATTTTCACGTGCTCGTTATCCCCGACAATCTCCCCTAATGCAGAATGGACGAGACTTCAACACCAGATGATCCAAGTGGAAGTCCCAGCCAATCAAAGGGAGCAACAGAAACTTCGAGAAGCCATGGAACTCTTCAACATGTTAGCAGCCGTAAACAATAAAATGTTCAAGACCCTCACGGCCGAGTACATGCACGTACCTGCTTTTGGAAATGACCCAAAAGTGCTTTTCCCCACCTGGTTGCTCAAGCTAAAGGGGAAATTGGACTCGGAAGACCCAGTGACGACACAGGCGACTGTATCGTGGGGAGAGCTGTTCGGCTGCTCAAAAGACCCAAGAGAGTATTCTGAGACGTTCCGTGGAGCTATGACCAAATTGGAGAGTATGGGGCTGGAAGGGCAACGCTGGCTGTACCAATCTGTGGACTACGAGATCGCTAACAATTCATTTTTCAGAGTTTTTGAGCTGAGTTGAAGTCAACGGACAACTGTATCAGAGACAGACCAGGAGGCTACAGCAACGACGGAACAGTTTTCCAGCCATTTGACAAAGTTCTTCAGTTTCAAGACCCCGCCAGCTGTGCACTTGTGTGCTGTGAACGATACTGCTAAGCTAGTCGAAGCTTGGTGACAAATGCCTCGGATTGCATCAGATAAATCGGTCATTGACAGGATGCGTTTTTAGCTCGCCGTATTTAAATCTCGGTCGTGCAAGTCTAAGCGTGAATGAAGTAGCTGCGACGCTCGCTCGAACAGATCCGACATTTTTCAAAATCCTGCTGGACAATGCTGAACAACGTGTTGAGGAGACAGCGATGGTGAATTTTGGATTTCTGATATCTGGACTAGTGTGTGGTCGCTCACTATGTGCGCCTATGGGCGAAAGTCATGAATTTTCGATCATAGGCCACGGAAAAGGTAGAGGGTTGCAGCTACTATTCAATTGTGCCCTGGATGCAAGGTTTGTTGCAATAAGCAGCGCAATCACTGAAGCTTGTCAGCTCCAGCAGTTGTCAATTGGCAGATGGATTTATCGTAACAACCCGATTGGACCTACTCGTCACGCATACTGGGGGTGGTTAGCTTTCGCGGTCTGGGGCAAAACGTCGAGGTGCTCTGCTCGAGAGGTAACGATTCGGGGCATGGATTTAGACCAGCTTGGCGTAGCAGCGTTCAAGGCAGCACTGACGGAAAATTATCCTGAACCAGAATCAGATGCTTCACACGATCCGCAGTATGGTTACGTCGATCTGCAGGCAGGAACCCAACTCCACACGCGTGGATTGGGAAGATTTGACAATACTGAATTTGTGCTGCTACACGATTGCCGTTGCCGAGCACTTTATGACCCGATTTCGATGCATGAGGAGGCAGATGTCGTCGTTCCTGGGCATGGAATTTGCAGGGTACAGCTAAGTGGGGATGGAAATACGTTTGTTTGCGATCATCCAGCGAAGTCGACTTCTCGAAGTGGGACTATTGCCAAAACATATATGGCTGCTCGCTCACTCAAGTTTGTTTTCTCATACCCCGCAAGCGGCACTGCGATGCTGAACCTGCTGCCGTTAATCGGAGAGAATCTATGTTCTCTAACGATCGACATGACAACACCGAGTCGAACTAAAGTGGATCTAAACGTTTTGGCAACGTCATGTCCTCAATTAACCCGCCTCGCTCTTGCACGAAGCAACCTTTTCGTGACCGATACCAACAACGCGTTAAACGAGTGGGGACTCAAGCAGTTCGCGTTGAAGTACCCGAATGACCTGGTCAGTGTTGAGACCTGCCTAAAATGCTTGAGTGACGTAACGCTGCGAATGTCGAGAGAACTAAATGAGTTGGATATCTGTCTGACCGCAGAGCAGATGACGGAATTTCAAGTGACTGTGGATGAACTGAAAGAGCACAACGGCCAGTTTTTGCCAATTGCGAAGGATAAAGTTCCTTTATCGTCGAAGGCTGCGCTGCTCAGTGTGGTGAAAACTGGAAATGAGCTGAAGCGTGCTGTCGGTTACTCGAAGGCTGCCCATCGTTTGGACGAAAACGTAATGGGCTTGATTTTCGGTCTTGCGGCAACCCCAGAGAAACGGTCTGTTCGTGTATTCGTGCAGTAAGAAGACTTTCGTGATGTGGGATGAGCATCCCTTGAGTAAACCAGCTGAGCAGAGCATTGAGCAAACAGATGAACAGTTCCTCTTTCTATGAATGGTTTAGGTGCAGCGAAAGTAGTGGTATGCCTTTAACAATTTGTTTTTCATTAATACATTCCTATTCGATGCGCCTTTTTGCAATGGAGACAAAAATTTAGGCGCAGTCGTCATCAGGAACGGAACCTGCAAATATAAGAAATCCTTCCTATTCACAAATGGTAATTATCACTTCAGAAAGAAACTACATATAGCTACGTGGCATGATGACCACTACACCAGTACTCGAAGCTCCCCGCCCCGATCCAAATCTTCGGTACCGGTATGCACTCTCGTCAATCTTCAAAATCGTCACACGACTCTCCACAGTCACGACATTAACTGCAAGGCTTTTTCATACACCAGAAACGTCACCGCACTGACAGGGAACGCTCTCACCATGGTGGCACCGAACCCCTTAAAGAAGAATCCTGGTCCCTCCTGGGCCATGCCAGTCCTCGCGATCTCCATCATGGACAGCTGCTTGGCCTCCAGTCTCTGCCCTTGAACCCGACTCTTGACCACATCCAGAGGCATACACAGAGCCCACGCCAACATCCCAGCCAGTCCCCCGCCGTCATGAGTTTCCAGTCCGTCTCGTTCTCCCTCTTCCCCTCTGTCAAGGCCCTCTTGGTCACTTCATAGCACCAAAAGTAGGCGCCGAACGACGGTACATCTCTCAGTAGACAGATCTGCCACCCGCGGAACAATGTAGCCATGCCGTATTTCCTGCAAATGGCCCTGCCAGCATGGAGCGACCTGTGTTCATTGCCCAGTGCCCCCGTCTGCAACTGGATCTTGACGTGCTCCGAAGGTGCCGCAAACAGAACTTGGGCCAAACCAGCACTGGACCCGGCGACAAAATGCTCGCAATTGGTCAGCGGTTGGTCGCCCTGCTGCAGGACGCGCACCATTTGGCCCTGAACCCCGAACATCACGGCGTTGATTGGCGCGTTGCTCAGGACGGGGACTGCACCCCCGGAACAGTCCTGCAGCCCCGTCCGAGCTGATGACGCGGCGGAAAGTGCGCAGGACGCCCGACCCGGACTCGCCACTGGTCTGCAACTGCACTTTGATGGTGTCTAGAGGGTGACCGGCCACGATTCCGGCCACGCCCCCGATGGTGCCGGCGTTCAGGTCCTTGGCGATGTCCACCCACTCCATTGTGGCGGCCAGCTTCGGCTAAATGGGTTTTTCGGATTTATGCCTGGGTTTTACAAGGATGATTTGGGTGTTTCAAATATGACGAGCAAACCCAATTTTTGCGAAGCACCGTGTCATGTCCAACTTGAAACGACAACAACTGCATTGCGCCTTACCACGATAAATTTACTACGAGAAGTTCACGCGGACTGATCGACGCTCCGGTGTTGCCGCGAACGCGAAGATGAAACTCATGAGGGTTTCGTCAAGGCGATGCACAGCGTTAATATCACTTGTGTGTTTGCCATCTACGACACTGATCATTGCAGCCTTGACATTTGGGGTGAGCTTCACCTTTGTGACAGCGAGGTAGTCACCGTTGTGAGAGGCAAGTTCTTCTGTGTACCCGGTGGCACGGCGCATAGACTTTGGAATGGTCATCTCGAAATATCCCAATTCACGAGACATTCTGTACGCGGGGTCACTCAAACAATCTGCAAGACCAGCCACCTTTTCAGAGCTTTGGATGGTCAACTTCGTAAATCCCCAACTTTTCAGAGCATCGCTCCCAGAAATTACGACCTCGAAGTTGGCGAGACTCAACTCCTCGAGCTGGGGGCAAGCGGCAGCAATGTCATCCAGTTCTATGCGACGACGCCTGCCTGTCCAAAATATTCCCAGACTCAACGATCTCACGTTCTTGCCGATAAACACAAGCAGATTTGGCACCAAGGTATGATCTTCAATCTCGAAGAACTCCAATGAGAGCGATCTCGGTTGATTGACGTGAAATGGAGACGCCATCGACTCATCTGGCAAAAACTGTTCATTTTTCGCCAAGTTTTAGCTGGCAGAGACCGTAGCCAGGCACAACAACCTCAGCATGACCAGTAACGCCGCCTTCATTGTAACGAGCTCGACAGCGACAACCTTGTGACATCATCAGCATCGTAGTTTCTTGCGTTTCAACTTCAATGGATTGCAATTCGGTCCCCTCCTGGACATCGACGTACCCGTAGACGGGCTGCTGCAATTGCAGCCCCTCCGATTGAGACGGAGGGAAGTTCCTAGCCAATGCTGCGCCAACTGCGTTGATGGCCGACCTCGACAAATGAATGTTCGTAACCTTGGTTGAAGTAATGGACGAGTTGGAAGCACTACTCCACAACGCAAACGCTAACCATCCCCATCGAAAATGATTCAATAATGGGATACGGTCGCCGATAGTGCCCATACACAATGCCAGCTCCCCAACAGATGAAGCCTCGACAATCGCAGAGCAAAGCCCAGCAGGTCAAGAGGCAGACTGACCTCCGAATGTCACCTGCAAGTTCTCGATGTCTCCGTTTCGGTGAATGGATGGAGTACTACGATTGTCCCCTGTGGCCTCACATATTGGTTGCCCGCAAACCAAAGTACTCAGTAAGTATCCTGCCTGCTTCAGAGCGTCTCCGGGCTGCATCAAATCCAACGTTTCGTCCAGGTAAAGTCGGAAACTTTTCAAGTGCATGCAAGTAAGCGCGTTCGTTAGCTCAGCAGCAACAGCAGCTGAGAACATTGGTTTCAACGCACCCACAGTCTGAGGAGCGATCTTTGGTGGCGCCTGCTCCTACTTCCTCAGCAGCTTGGCAGTATCAGCAACAGCACACAACTGTACCACCGACGGCACCTTCATCTCAAACATTTGTCGGAGCTTGTACGAAAGGGAATTCGGTATTGACGTATCATCTTCACAACAGTTTTTCACGTCCACTTGGACTCCTGTCGTCGGAATCGCTACATGTTCCGCAGTCCACTCAATGACACCAATTGCATTTTCCCACTCTTCCGTCGCTCGCTGCCCCATAAAGTCGCTCAATACACCAGTCACGTGCTTCCTCATAACCTCCAACTTGTCCATTGCCTCACAAAATTCGGTCGAATACTCCATCGGGTCATCGGGACATCCAAACAATGTACCCCACGTCACCGTCGACTGGTTTGCCACCGCATCGTCCGATCCCAATGTCCCGACCAAATAGCATTCCCAAACGGGGAACACAAAAATGTAGTCGGAGGTGAACAAATCGGCGAAATTGTCGGCAACCACCACAAAGTCCGCCAACAATTCCAGGAACGCCGCCCTGCTCACCGTCGCTAGAACGTTGAAAAGCTCCACAGCCTCCCGAATTCGCTGACTTTTCACCCGATCTCCTCGAATCGCAGGGAACGGAATGGGGTCGAGCACCGACCTCCTAACACTGCATAACCCTTTGGCAGCGACGGCCAGCACCGAACCGAAGCGCGCACGGGCAAGTGCGAGGCTCGAAATTCTCGCGAATTGCTGGAATCGAGACTCTCGTGCAGAACGTGACATTCTTGTACAATTTGTCGCCACGGTCTCAGAAACGCCCACTTGGTCTCCATTATGCGAAACGAATTGTGAGAGTATGCGAGTCTGACGTGCAGAAACAGGTTGCATTTCAGCGTATGCCACGTTGACGAGACGTTGAAGTTGGTAGAGCAACGTTTGCGTAGAAAACAGTAGCGTGCTCGAGTCTCTTGCCGAGTCTCTTCGCGCACGAGGTCTTTCAGCTTTCGAAAACAAGGTACGTTGTTTTAACATTAAAATGTGGCCTTCCATTTGTTGAGTTATTTACTGTCCTATAGAAGCCTGATTTGGTCTTCGTGAGTTGCTGGTCTTTTGCCTGCGGCAGCGAGTTCGCATGAGTTTCCGAGTCTGGTGGGTGTCGTAGATCGTGGTTTTGTTGGTTTTTGCCATCATTTTTGCTGCTGTGAGTGCTGTTCCAGCTGGTTGTCCCCATGGTACCGAGAAGAATTCCTTCAAACTCTGCGCCACTGCGGTGCTGGGTCGTGTGCTGGTGGCTCCTCGTGGTCATCGCTAGTAGTTTCTTGTCAAGACTGTCGATACGCAGGTAAGTTGATTCTGGAGTTGACAGTACCTTCAACTCCGCCAGTCCTTAACTCAACGTCTTTGCTGCATTGTCGATTCTTGAAGTGAGATTGCCAGTTGATGCTGCCTGCTGTGTGGGGTTCCATGGCTGTCCTGCTCCTTGATGGTATAGCACTCATTCGCCCGATCTATGGTTGTCCTTGGTAGTGTGCAAATAGTAGTGAATGTTCTAGACTTCAAGTTCTGGGGCACCCTCGGTCTCGTCCAGGGACATAATTATGTTGTGGAAGATCGTTCTTGGATTCTTGTCGCTGGGGTTCCCCCATGCACTTGCAATTGCCCGTCCCTGGTAAGCCCCTGCCGCCAATACTGCTGCTCTTGTTCGTTACCATTTTTATTTGAAGACTACTTCGATTCGGAGTCGCCACAGCAACGCGGGTGTTACCTCCCAAATCTTCCACAGTGTCTTCATTGCCGCTGTGTGATAAGGTGTCCATTTTACGATGAACAGTTGTGATTTTGCCAGGAACGCCAACTGAATTGGCGGTGCTATTCTGGTTGCCTCTGCTAGTCGTAGAGCTTTCGAAAAGAAGATGGACATGAGTATCGAAAACTACCGGTAGGTGAAAATGCTAAGAAATCACGCTACTTACTTTTATCTGCGTCTAGTAGCTCACCGATACTTGAATCGTGTGGCACGGCGATTGTAAATACTTGTGGTCAACCATATCACCAGTGGTTGCAGCATCATGCCATACACAATCTCGGATTGCCGAAAACACTTCAATGTCATGTAGAAGATCCGCCCTCCCGGCTTTATCTAGTGGCCTCGTGGCACGAGTGGTGCTCCGCGTAATGTATTCGCATTGTTTCTTCATAGTAGGTGCATCCCCTACCAATACTGACGTCGACCAGCTATTAGGTCTGTACAAGTGAAGCAATACTGTGCGAGACTCACCTCGATATGTTGGCCTCAATCCATATTGTATTTAAGCCCGCGACGCTGCCACTACTCACACGGCCACCACCTTCTTCGTCGCTACAGGTACCACTTGCACGAACTAGCGCCTCCGAGTTGCCCGTGTGCTGCTCCGTCAGGTGCATATACTGTAGTCTGTCCATATAACTACTTCTGTGTCCCACGAAATTAAGACCATTTCGTGCAATGTTCTCTAATTTGAGTTATACTAACACATGACAGGCCGGAGTGCCCGGCGTTGGATTGCTTGTGACAGTGCGCTCGTTGCTGTCTATTTTAGTTATTCACAACGAGGGTGTGAGCAGATAACAGCGGAAGAAGCGAAGCATTGCAAAACGAAATAAGCTTTTATTTCGCAATTCTCAAAATTTATAGCGATATTCAACCAAACTTTTGCGACGTGTTTACCAATGTGGTATTGATGAATACCTCTAGTCAGAAACAAGCCGAACAGCCTCCGCTTAACACAACTTCATCCAATCACCTGCTATTAGCCAATAGGATCGCTCTATTTGTGCGCGCGGTAATCTTAGACGAAAAGTTGATTTTCGCCAGATTTTCTTCCAATCAAAAGCTACGGAAATGGGATTTTTTCAGCCAATAACGGGCTCGTTGAGACGGTTCGAATGCGCTACCCCTCGTCTTAATCCGACTTGTGGGGGCCGAGCACCACTCCAAAACGTGCCATCAGAGGAGCCACCCAAGCGCGGAAAAGATAGACGAGTTTAGATTTTTGCAGCTAGGAGTAACGCAGACGCCCCTCCGGGGCTCTACACATGAGTTAAGATGAACCAAGCACTCTGACAAAGTTTGACCTGCATTAAGAAAAATTGAAGTCGCAAACAGGTTGGATCACTTGTATAGAGGATGGCTCGGAAATTTTGTGTAGGTACACAAAAACCAAAATGGTCTTAACTTCGTGGGACACACCCTTCGGATTTGTGAAAGTGGTCAAAATTAGTTCGAGGCCCTCGAAGAAGTTTACAAAGGTAGCCATTCACTTACAATGGCAATTCACGGTACTTTGCTGTCGAAAGTTTCTTTGCAACGGCTGCTGTATTGGCGCTGCTATAGAAATTAATAGAATTATACAGGTACGGTCGTCGAAGTATCCAAGGGTCGGTCTGTAGAAGTAACCGAACGGCCCCTTTTGGCCAATGAAAATGGTACATTAAATATGGGAATTGAACCTGTTGAAGCTGCTGGGGGTCACTTGACTTCAGTATGCCGGCTCTCCCCAGCTTCAACTGATTTCTTCAAGTTCAACCGTCTTAGAAACGTGGTGTACATACCACGTTTCTAAGCTGGTTTCTAATGCAACGTCGCTGGGATGCGTGGACCACATTAATACCTACGTTCAATCGAATACTTCTCTCCCTTGGAAGCTTTTTTTTCACGGGAGGCCTCACAAGCACCTTACAAACACCAAGATGCTAAAATACGGGCTGCAAATACGGAAAAGGGACGTGTTCCCACTGCAGATTTTAGCATATGTGGAGTACCACACAGAATTTCAGGGATTTTGGGTCTTAGAAACTCCTCCGAGCCCCTTAGCTTTCAGCGTAAAGCTGAAAGAATACCAGCAGCTAGTCTTTTCTACTGTGTCGAAACAATTTCAAAAAATATCTGCACGAAAGTTGTTGGTTTCGTGTTTAGTTGTTGATGCTCTCTCTTTTGAAAAGCACTTGCAGCGTCGTGGATGACGACCGTACGTCGCCAGCCTCTCCTGATTAGTCTTTTCGATACGAACCCTCGTCAAGTGGTATCAGCGCTGTTTGCACCGGATCGAGTGAACAGTTGGCTTCGAGACGTCATCTTTTAATCAGAGGTGTACCAATATTTGACTCGAACCGATCGTCGCTTTGGTGTCGTCGAGAACGCGAATATTTGAAGCAGCATGTTTTCATCGTGTATGTGACGTGCTCGCTGTGCCTGGGTGGGATGTCTGGGAGATTTGCTTACAAACTTTGACGGTGGTGACATTGGTACAGACGGATCACCAAAGTTTACCACACTAATCATGGAAAGCTTGGTCGGTAAAGGAAAGGCCTCCTTAACGACAGGAAGATAGTCGCCGTTGTGCACCAGTGTAGTGGTTCCCGGGCCGAATACCACGAAACTCTAAGACCAGATATGCGGGGACCAACCCGCACGGAAATAGAGGCCTAGTGTATTGATGTAATGGCTAGGAAGCCAAATGGAAAGTGAGAGATGTCCGAGGGCACGAGTGATGCTAACCAACTCGTGTCCACTCGGCATGCTCCCAGAGAGACGGACTGGCGTAGCAGAAGCCACCTGCATGCCAGCCGTGTAGAATATTCAACATGTAGCCATCTAAAGGAAACATGCAAGTAGCCCATACTAAATCCTTATGCAGCCAACAAGGTACTGGTTGCCATTGCTGGTATCACAGAGACGACTTCGTGTTCACGGCTGGAAGCCGTTGGACACCTCTCAGTCGACAAGACATCACTTGGCGCCAGAGTGTCAGCCTGACGCCACACTGGATGTCTGATTGAACTTCACTTGAAGGTTCGCAGCGGTGAGCCCAAGCTGTTATACCAGGATTCCACTACACTGCCCTTCAAGCTTGGTATCACCGTCCTCTCGCTCGGGTCCCGCTGCAGCAGTCTGTCCCGCCGACAGAACTAACTGCGCTGGTCACGGTGTCCACGGAGACGATTGGAACGGCACGAAGTACCAATACGAGTGTTCATCACTCTCGCAGCAGGGGATTGTGACCGCGTTTGGTGTCCTGCAGGTCCAGCCGACCCAGTCACGGACTGCTCCAAACTTGATGGTTGACCGTCATTGGTCACGACGCTCTGCTGTCCTTCGGGTTCACGAACGGGTCTGCGTCGGCGCTTACCAACTCCCCGCTGTCCTTTCGGTGCTTGAGCAGATTGTCGTCGTCGTTTCCTAGGTTGCCGACGTCGTGTCGGTCCCGAGGAGTTCCTTGACTCCTGGCTCGGCCTAGTTGTCGGAGTGGTCGGTGCAGCTGGTTCCCCACGCTGTCCTTCACTCGATTGAAGCTTCCTCCAGAACTCACCGAGCTCTGGGTCGTCAGCTTGCTCCACATAGTTGTTCACCAAGATAATAAATTCTTTCGCGAGATCAGCTAAAGGCTCGTACGAATCTTCAATCGATTGTAGACCTTTCCAACCAATCTCAATCTCGAAATCTTGAATGCCAGGCTAGCAGAGCTTTGGTCTCAATCTCGAAATCTTGAATGCCAGGCTAGCAGAGCTTTGGTCGTCGGCTGTCAGCCGTGTCAGCAACCACCAATTCACAGTAATGCGTTGCATGGTCCTTCAGAACTAGTAGATACCTGCTTGCTCCATAGCTCGGACCCATGAACAGAAAATCAAAGTGTAAAACTTCATTGTGTGTGTTGCAGTCGATCGTTTCGCCCCAGGGACGTGGGATAACCCCCCGACAATGCAAACACAGCAAGCACGCTTTGACAAATTTCGCCACTGTCGCCGACAAGTGGTCGATCACAAAAACGTTGAAGATGGATGATCATGGCTTTTGACCGCGGTGACCTTGGGCCCACAGTGTGCCACGATGCACAACCGCTGGATTAACTCAGTTTCTTCCATTGGCACCCAATTCCAGTCTCCACACGTCGTACGCATGGATAATCGTGCGCAGAGTCTCCACATGTTCCAATGGAAAACCATTCTCCACAGCACCTTCAATCACCCGCACCACGGCAGCTACAACGCCATCATCACCACTTGGTTCCGATCCATCGACCTGAACAGGCATCTTCTCTGCCTTCAGATCGGTCGGGTCACCACTGGTCTCGTTTTCACTGCGCGTAGCTAGATGTTGCAATTGTCGGTCCACGTCGATTCCCAATAACGTGAGGAGGTCATTGCCGATGATGAACTCCCCGTTGTCGACGTTCACAACAAGTACATCCACAGCAGCCATTGGCTTCACGGGCCCCACAGTCGTGTGGATCATCAGGTGCAACTTGGCCATGTACTTGGCCGGCACCGTCGCGGAACCAAATGTCTGGTTCATGATCGGGGCTTCCAACTCCTCAGCCTCCACGCTGGGATCCAGAGCCTTCAACTCGTTCCAATGCGAGCGTCCAATCACGGTGTAGTCCGATCCACTGTCGGGGCAGTACGGCAGCTCCAGCTTACCGTTCTACGTCACCACACGGGCAGTAGATAGCAGCATTTCCCCAAGTCGTTTCAACCTGGCCTTCTTGTTGCGTGAGTCTCTCATCTTCTCCCAGAGCTCTCCTTGTCCTGCCGAGTAGTACTCGGGCAGTCACGTAGCCAATGTAGTTCTTGGCACTTGGGACACGGTCCTGGCGGAGGCTTCGACGAGCTTGGAGTCTTAGACTTACTGTCAGTCTTGGTCCAGCTCGTAGTCACCGCAGGAGTCGTCCTTGTCGTTATCACCGGCGCCACAGGTGTCTTCTCTTCCCAGCGCTGTGGCTTCTCTTCCCAACGCTGATTGGGCTTTGCCGATTGTTGTTGTTGTTGGTTCTCGGGCTTCTCCTTGCCCTGTCCACTTGCATCACGCTTCTGCTGACGCAGGCGTTGATGTTGACGCTCCAATTCCGTCGCTTTCTCCAGAATGAGCCTGAACAGAACCCTTGGGTCCTTGGCAGCCTCAGTGTGGGTGAAACGAATGCACTGCTTCACATCATCCTTCAACGACTGAGGCCACAGGTTTGCGATCAACCTTTGCACTTCTCCTTCGTGCCATTGCTCCCGCTGAAGCACTCGGACAACCCGTTGTCGTCGACGATAGTGCGGAAGCTCTTGTAGTAGTCGATCAGTCGCGCGTTCACGTCGCTCTCGTCCTTGTTCATGCGCAACTCCTTCTTGAATAAAGCCTTGATGTCGGGCAGCGAAGCGTTCTTGATACTGCTCACGATGCCCTCGATCTCCGCAATCAGCATGCCCTCCGTGGCATTGGCTGTCTCCACGTTGAGTTGTAGTTCGCAGAACACGTCGAGTAGTCGAGGCTCGAACGAATCACGCACTGTCTGCACCACTGCAGCGTAGTCCTCGCCGGTAACGCGGCAGCGTGCTTCCATCTTCGACTCGTAGTCTCGACGACCCCGCTTCCACTTCACAAGTGCCTCATGGGAGACTGACTCGATCATGGGCGGCAGAATCGGAGTGAAGAGTGGGACAGTCCCTGTCGGACCATCCGTCCCAGCATTTCGAATCATGCTGGCGTCTTGAGGGTTCACCGACATAACGATCAGGATCGGTGTTGAAGTAGCTTCGGTTCCACTTGAGGCGAGGTCGGAGGTTGACAGCGTCGCAGAGTGGATGATTCTACTAAATAATTCTTTGTAGTGTTTCCCGGGCCGAATACCACGAAACTCTAAGACCAGATATGCGGGGACCAACCCGCACGGAAATAGAGGCCTAGTGTATTGATGTAATGGCTAGGAAGCCAAATGGAAAGTGAGAGATGTCCGAGGGCACGAGTGATGCTAACCAACTCGTGTCCACTCGGCATGCTCCCAGAGAGACAGACTGGCGTAGCAGAAGCCACCTGCATGCCAGCCGTGTAGAATATTCAACATGTAGCCATCTAAAGGAAACATGCAGTAGCCCATACTAAATCCTTATGCAGCCAACAAGGTACTGGTTGCCGTTGCTGGTATCACAGAGACGACTTCGTGTTCACGGCTGGAAGCCGTCGGACACCTCTCAGTCGACAAGACATCACTTGGCGCCAGAGTGTCAGCCTGACGCCACACTGGATGTCTGATTGAACTTCACTTGAAGGTTCGCAGCGGTGAGCCCAAGCTGTTATACCAGGATTCCACTACAACCAGTAGCGATTCTTGGAAATTATGACTGGTGTGGTCTTCAGGTAGCCTTATGTTGAGCTCCACTAATTCCCGGGACATGCGGAATGATCGATCACTTAAACACTCTGCTAGTCCAATGACCTGACCACATCTTTCAAGCGGCAACTTCTCGATTTTCCAGCTCTGCATTGCGTGTGTAGCGCCTGATATCGTCACATTAAAATCCGCAATAGTTAATTCTCGAATGTTCGGGCAAGCGGACGCCATTGCGCTTAGATCCAATTCCGCGCGGTTGTTGCCTTCCAATCTACTTGAAGTAACAGATAATACGTCGTGATCTCGGATGATCAATGCCAGCAAACGTGTTACTGCACGAATATTTTCAACGCCACGGAATACCAAACTTATGGAGCGATGAATCCCTGGACGCTTTACAGTGTCCACCTGATGGGAGTATCCATGATCTGAGAGACATCACTTTCAAACGTATTACAGTTTTCGCCAAGAACTAGCACGCATATGCCGTAGCCTGGAACAACAATCTCGACTTCGTTCTTCATACGAGTGGGATCGTGGTGCGCCCGAAAGCGGGAGTCATGTCATAGTAGGAGTCTGGTGGTATCTCTATCCCCCAAATCGCGAGGACGCAGTGTGGCTCCTGCGTACACGTTCAAAAATCCATATTGCGAGCCTGGATACTGGTCCGATACACTGCTCTCGGGCGGCGGTTCCGGATAACCGGTCTTTAAGACTCTCGCCACAATGTCTACGTCCTGCTCCGTCAAACACAATGACGATATGTTCAAGGATCTATCAGGCCTCTTTGAGAGTCTACTCCAATACGCGTAAGCCATCCAAGCCCAGTGCAACTGATTAGCCTGGTTATCCAGCATATCACCTCCGTTCACATTGATGTAAGTGTCGACATCGTTGATTGACGTAGACTCAGCTAACGCCGAAAAAATCCAACCAGACTTGTGTTTGATGTCGATGTCGAGATAAATACGTGAAAGAGAGCGCAAGCTTGTTGTGGTGCCGTATAGTTTGCGCAAATAGGCTTGCACACCGACTTGTTGCAAAGTAGCGTGCTAAAAAACAATCCAGCGTTAGTGACAGCCAAGCCGTGTTGGTTCAGGTCAGTATTGTCGGCTGAGAGTTCCAAGGACAAAAATACCGCTCGAGTTCGTGCTAGTGCTGCAACAACCTCAGGAACGTCAACCTTCGAAAAGTTCGGGTACCCCACGTCAACGGTATCCAACGATACGACATCTTCATCCGCGTTGGTCCATCGTTGAATCACTGCAGCCCTGTCGTGAACTGCACAAAGTTGCGCCATTGGTGGTGCATCAAGGTCGAACAGTTCCCCCATTTTTCTAGAAAATATCTCACATGTAGACTTCGATGCACTGCAGCATTTGGTCTCTTGCTCCCCCTTCATCTTCACGGCTTCATGATGAAGAAACCACTTCAGAGTAGCCGTAAAGCTCCCTCTTCTCCCTCCTCCCCTCTTCCTTCTTCAGCATCTTTACTATCTTCTGCATCCATCGTCTCCAATTTGTCCGTAACGTCACGAAACTCTGGCGAATATTCCCACGGGTCCTTCGGACACCCGAAAACTGCCCCCAGCTTACTTTTGACTGGAAAGTTACTGGATCGGAAGATGACAAAGTTCCTACCAGTGAACACCGCCACACTGGATGAATCACCGCTGCAGTTTCCGAAAATGCCGTTCCCACGAACTCGGCCAAAAGCTTCTTGAAAGCTTCATTATCCTCCACTGCCAACATGTTGAAGAGCTCCAGAGCCTCTCGAACACGTTGAAGTTGCCCCCATCTCGACTTGCTCCATCTGAAGGGAAATTCACGTAAAGGGGCACTTTCTCCACGGAAAAGTTGCAGGTGTACCCATCCAACCAATCTGGCCAGCTGTCCAAGTGAGCTCGGATATCATACTCGTCACCTTCTATTGAGATTGGAATGGAACGGAGGGCTTCGAGCCACGGCTGCAGGAACGCCCATTTCTTCTCCATCATTTTGTTAGAACTTGTTTTAGAAGGGATGTGATGTGGCGGCTAATGTTAAATTTGCCGTTACTTCACCGGAAATAAAATATATCCAAAATAAAATCCACCTTTTATGGAAAGCGCGAGCATATTCACTTTCCTCGTGTTCGTTCGATTGCTAAGAAGACTTTGATTTTACGTATCAGGGCTCGTCATAAACAAAGATAGGAGAGAGGAAACTTGCATCCCATCGCACGCCACCTTCTGTGCGTTTGTTAGTCACAAGAATCGAGGAAGTAATTTTGAGTAAGAAGAAAAGACATTCAATTTTTCGTCAACAGCATACCACCACAACAGTTCATCTGTTTGCCAATCGCTGCAAAACAGGCTTTGCCCATCGTACACAACTCTTACTGCACGAATACAATAACAGATCGCTGTTCAGGCGTCGCCGCCAGGCCGAAAATCAATTCCATTACGTTTTCGTCCAAATGATGGACAGCCTTCGAGTAGCCGACAGCACGCTTCTGTTCATTTCCAGCTTTCACCACACTGAGCAGCGCAGCCTTCGACGATAAAGGAACTTTATCCTTCGCAATTGGCAAAAACTGGCCGTTGTGCTCTTTCAGTTCATCCACAGTCACTTGAAATTCCGTCATCTGCTCTGCGGTCAGACAGATATCCAACTCATTTAGTTCTCTCGACATTCGCAGCGTTACGTCACTCAAGCATTTTAGGCAGGTCTCAACACTGACCAGGTCATTCGGGTACTTCAACGCGAACTGCTTGAGTCCCCACTCGTTTAACGCGTTGTTGGTATCGGTCACGAAAAGGTTGCTTCGTGCAAGAGCGAGGCGGGTTAATTGAGGACATGACGTTGCCAAAACGTTTAGATCCACTTTAGTTCGACTCGGTGTTGTCATGTCGATCGTTAGAGAACATAGATTCTCTCCGATTAACGGCAGCAGGTTCAGCATCGCAGTGCCGCTTGCGGGGTATGAGAAAACAAACTTGAGTGAGCGAGCAGCCATATATGTTTTGGCAATAGTCCCACTTCGAGAAGTCGACTTCGCTGGATGATCGCAAACAAACGTATTTCCATCCCCACTTAGCTGTACCCTGCAAATTCCATGCCCAGGAACGACGACATCTGCCTCCTCATGCATCGAAATCGGGTCATAAAGTGCTCGGCAACGGCAATCGTGTAGCAGCACAAATTCAGTATTGTCAAATCTTCCCAATCCACGCGTGTGGAGTTGGGTTCCTGCCTGCAGATCGACGTAACCATACTGCGGATCGTGTGAAGCATCTGATTCTGGTTCAGGATAATTTTCCGTCAGTGCTGCCTTGAACGCTGCTACGCCAAGCTGGTCTAAATCCATGCCCCGAATCGTTACCTCTCGAGCAGAGCACCTCGACGTTTTGCCCCAGACCGCGAAAGCTAACCACCCCAGTATGCGTGACGAGTAGGTCCAATCGGGTTGTTACGATAAATCCATCTGCCAATTGACAACTGCTGGAGCTGACAAGCTTCAGTGATTGCGCTGCTTATTGCAACAAACCTTGCATCCAGGGCACAATTGAATAGTAGCTGCAACCCTCTACCTTTTCCGTGGCCTATGATCGAAAATTCATGACTTTCGCCCATAGGCGCACATAGTGAGCGACCACACACTAGTCCAGATATCAGAAATCCAAAATTCACCATCGCTGTCTCCTCAACACGTTGTTCAGCATTGTCCAGCAGGATTTTGAAAATGTCGGATCTGTTCGAGCGAGCGTCGCAGCTACTTCATTCACGCTTAGACTTGCACGACCGAGATTTAAATACGGCGAGCTAAAAACGCATCCTGTCAATGACCGATTTATCTGATGCAATCCGAGGCATTTGTCACCAAGCTTCGACTAGCTTAGCAGTATCGTTCACAGCACACAAGTGCACAGCTGGCGGGGTCTTGAAACTGAAGAACTTTGTCAAATGGCTGGAAAACTGTTCCGTCGTTGCTGTAGCCTCCTGGTCTGTCTCTGATACAGTTGTCCGTTGACTTCAACTCAGCTCAAAAACTCTGAAAAATGAATTGTTAGCGATCTCGTAGTCCACAGATTGGTACAGCCAGCGCTGCCCTTCCAGCCCCATACTCTCCAATTTGGTCATAGCTCCACGGAACGTCTCTGAATACTCTCTTGGGTCTTTTGGGCAGCCGACCAGCTCTCCCCACGTCACAGTCGCCTGTGTCGTCACGGGGTCTTCCGAGAGCAATTTCCCTTTAGCTTGAGCCACCAGGCGGGGAAAACCAATTTTGGGTCTTCTGCAAATGCAGGCACAAACAAGTACTTGGCCATGAGGGTCTTGAACGCTTCATTGTTCATGGCTGCTAACATGTTGAAGAGTTCCATGGCTTCTCGGAGCTTCTGTTGATCCCTTTGATTGGCTGGGACGTCCACTTCGATAAGTTGGTCTTCTGGTGCAACTTTAGGGCCACTGTCCAAGGATAGCGAGCATGTGAAGAGGACAGTAACGAAGACGTCGCGCTCGGGTGGGCGCATGACTGGAACGTAGTCCAGTTGCATGCACCCCGGAGCATACGACCCCATGGCTCGAGGAACTCCCAGTCCGTCATTAATTCTTCCGGGAAATCTTTTCTCGCGCTTTGAAAAGTACGTTCAAAAAGCTGTAGAGTGTTGTTAAGTAACTGTATGAAGTAAGCAAAAACGTATTTTAGATTTTGTACTCTCCAACTTTCCTATGATTTGAACCTGAAGTAAACTTTTAAATTTAGAAATTTACTGTCAGAATTTTTAGTACGGTAAACTGACAAAATGTGGTCGTCCAGGGATCTGCTGCCGTGGCTCGAGGCCCTCAATAGCCGAATCGTCTTGCAGGAGACCCCCACGCGTGTCTCAGCGTTGATCTCCAGTGTTGTCCGTCCCAATACGATGCGACGTTCCGCGAGAACGAGGAAGCACGAGAGATTTTAGAGTCCGTGGCTAGTGCCTCCGTTTTCCTCGTTTTCTTGGCTTCTGACAGGGAAACGCGCAACTACAACGGGTTCGAGAGGCTGTGGAAATTTTCAACTTGTTGGCGGTGGTTAACAATACAAAATTTGTGGAAATCATGGCCAGTTTCATGGAAAATGACATTCAGGAAGGGCCCTACCACCTTTGTCCTATCTGGAAATTTCGGTTGGTAGGAAAGTTATCAGGGAGGATATATTGGCAACGGAGGAATCGGTGACTTGGGGGCAACTTTTGGGGTTTCCAGACGATCCGTGGGAGTATTCGAGCGAGTTCCGAGACGTTATGGAGCAACTGATGAATATGACGGACAAGACCGGAGATTTTGGTACTCTCGCTCGGTTGTCGAGTGGAAAACTCACCATCCTGCTATCCCCATGCGGGGGTTGCAGAGGAATCCGTGGGGGACAGTGAACCGACTTCATCAACAGAGGAATTTGCACGGGAGTTGGGGACGAGATTGAGCGTCGACGTTCCTCCAGTAGTTCACCTCAGTGCACTCAGTGATGTCACTGGTCTACTTGAAGAGTGGGGGTCGGAAGGATATCGACGGTATCAAGATTACCCGGTAGAAGACAGAGCTTGGACGCTGAGATCCAATTTCGCGGAACCTGGGGTGAGGAGAATTACTGCAGCACTTGCACGCACAGATCAAGCGTCACTGGATTTCAGACTTGATGACAGGATGACTCAAGCGAACGAACGAGGACTAGCTGTGGCGAACACTGGAGCTTTTTTCAGTTCATTGATCTGTGGACGTTCGGTATGTATGTTCCCTGGAGAAGAGGTTATCGTGCGATGTGGAGAACTGGGAGATATCAGGCAGACGTCTCTGGGGGCTTCTGACAGAACTCTTGCTGGGTTTTACTCCGCCGTTGCTATGTCTACATTTGACCATTTTGCAGTCAACAACTACATTGACCAAGACGGCGGCCACCCTGGAAGACTAAGCCGGCACTTGGAGCAACTGCAGTGGCAGTGGCTGGCATATACGTTTTGGAGCCGAGCGTCGTTCGCTACCGTCCAGACTATGGATCTTGCAATCACAAGTTTGACAACACAGGATGTGGTCGCTGCCGAAGCAGTGGTCGGAATTGCGTTCCCAGAGCCTGCGGAGGAGCATAATACGCTTGATTCATCAGAGTCGACACAATACGGATTCATTTTAGCTCAAGAGGGAACTCAGGTGAGGCCTCGTGGTTTGGAAGACGGCGATGATACTGTACTCGTCTTATCAGGCAATTATCCATTTCGGGTGCGATATACTTCAACAGCGATGGACACTATTGTACATGCTGTCATTCCTGGCTACGGTATTTGTGAGGTGCCTCTCGGGGATGGAGTTCAATTGACGCCAGACTCTCAGTTGGGGTCGGTCCCTAACACCCGGTCGAATGAAACGTGGCTCAGGCTGTTTGTAGACGAACTTGAAAGTGCGGAGGTGTTGACAAGACTGTTAGCTCTGATGGGGAGAATCTTCCTACGCTATGGTTTGACAACACCGGGAGAGATCTCGTTACTCTGGACCTGAACGCACTGGCTTTGGTTTGTCCACGGTTGGTCGAACTCACGCTTTCTAACGTTAAAGTGGTGGTGCCCGAAGGGGTGATGCTCTACAGAAATGGCCACTTGAGAAATTGATGATCGATGGAGTTGTTGAAGGCATTTCTGCTTGCTTGAGTGACCCTGCCTTCCGAATGGCTCGCGAGCTACGCACGCTGCAAGTAAACGTACCCCCAGGCTGGATTTTTATGAGGAAAACGAACACAAACTTCAGAAACATGACGGTGACTTCCTTTCTGTGGTGAAAGACAAACTGCCAATTCAATCCAAAGCAGCGGTGATTAGTGTGTGGTCCAGGGAAGAATCTACCTCACTGGAGGTAAAGGCTATTCACCGAATGGATATGAACACGCTGGAGTTAATATTCAAGTTCGCGGCGACACCAGCGAGAAGGTCAGTTCAAGTGGGGCCCGGAAGTGCGTCAAATGTGATACTCTGATACTGCGAGCGGTGGCGCCCTCAAGTCACTTGAAGACGGCGTACACTTCACGATTGAGGAGTTGGAGAGCTAGCTGAACTCACTCGTCGCACAAGCTTCCAGAAGTTTAGCTGTAGCATGTCGCTTGGTTCTTTTGCACTCCTTAATAAATTCCAGGCTGCGAGTGCTTTACCAAGTGTTAATTCCCGAGAGTGGTGCTAACACTTCAACATTGACCATCATTCCTTTCTCCCTCTATTTTCATCCAATCGAAATCCATCTTGTCTCTGATTCGTCAAAACCGCAACCAATTTGACGCCACCCATCGGTTGGCTGAACGGAGCTCTTCCGTCTCAAAGGCACTCAGACCCACCAGCAGCACTAGAGATCATGTCGTTCCGGGGTGGACGTGGAGGCGCTCGTGGCGGCGCACGCGGTGGACGTGGCGGCGGTCGCGGCTTTGGCGGACGCGGATTTGGAGGCGGTCGCGGTGGATTCCGTGAGCCCGAAGGACCTCCGGCTTTCGTCGTCGGTACGAATGATACACACAACGATTGCAACGGTTAATGACCATAGCGATTGACCTTTTGTGCTTCGTTGCAATGTGCTGCTTTTCGTATGCAGAGCTGGGGTCGTTCATGCACGCGTGCGAGAACGAGATGGTGTACAAGAGCACCAACGACAAGGTGCCGTACTTTAACGCCGGCGCCTTCCTGGAGAACAAGACGCGCATCGGCAAGGTGGACGAGATCCTGGGCTCCATCAACGAGGTCATGTTCACGGTCAAGCCCGACTCGGGTGTGTCTGCTACGTCTTTCCAGGCCGGCGACAAGGTCTTCATCAGCCCCGACAAGCTGCTGCCGCTCAGTCGATTCACGGAGAAGCCAGGCAAGAAGCCGGCGGGTGCTGGTGGACGCGGAGGACGCGGCGGTGCCCGTGGCGGACGTGGAGCAGCTCGTGGAGGCTTCGGCGGACGTGGAGGTGGTCGCGGCGCAGGCCGTGGAGGCTTTGGAGGACGCAGCAGCGGAGGCTTCGGCGGACGCGGCGGCGGCTTCGGTGGACGTGGCGGCGGCCGTGGAGGAGGTCGGGGCTTCGGAGGTGGCCGTGGGCGCTATTAGACGCGGACCTCGCCTCCAAAGTAGATTATGATTGTAACTTCACTGGGAAAAGCAAAAGAAAAACGACAAGCCTTGCATGTTTTGGTGACGTGTAGAACTACCTTCTTTCGAGTGAAAAAACTGAGGGTCATGTTGTGCTGAATGAGGTCTGAACAGCTGCAAGTGTTGTCCGTGTCTAGCTCAAGTCTCCTCTGGATGGTGTGTCAATTGGCATCGAGGGTCAAACGAGTTCTTTAGCATCGTACTGTAGCAGCTCTTGCCTTCCCTACGCCGTTTAAATCCGCTCGAGGCATTCAAACTGCACGATGCTGTTGCCTCGGATCACCTGACAATGTCACCAAATATCACATTAGCCAGGTCCACTGAGTTACAGGAGATCAATTGATAGAGAGAGAGAGACTCACCACCATGCCGATGCGGTTGGACTCGGTGGCCGAGACCTCCTCCACCGTCTCGTCCAGCGTCACGTTCATGAACTGGTCGAAGCCGCGCAGTACGCCCGACACCTTGCGGTTGCCGTTGAGCTTGAGGCTCAGCCGCTTGTCCATGTATCGCTTGAGGTCGGGGCCTGCTGTCTTGACCATCTCGTCTCGCCTTCAGTCCACTGCTTCCCTGTTCCCGGTGGAGGATCTGTATGTGCACACCATATCTACACCACATTCAGGTACACTTCATGTGGCACATAATCCTTTTATGCGACATGTCCGAAACGTTCTCGAAGGCGCGCCCCCTATAAGAAAACCCCTCACTTTGTAGTTCACCGCACGCCACGCAAGCAGCTTAAGTACGAGGCAACATGAGCAACTTTTCACAAGGACAGGACTGGGAATCGGCCGGCTGGGGCAGCCGCGCGGCCCCTCGTGGTGCCGCCAAGCAGCAGGCGCTCAACAGCGCGCGTCGCACGGGCAACGTCGTCACCGAGACCAAGTGTACGTGGCCTTTTGTACCCATATCCCTCTCTATAGCGATAGATCCTAACCGAGTGAAATGATGTCATCTTTTACAGACGGTGCGGCCACCAACAAGGGCGCCCACAGTGCGGCCAACGTCAACATGCGCAAGCTGGAGGAGGACACGGACAACTTCAAGCACGACGCGGTGGACCGCAGCCTCTCGCAGGCGCTCATGAAGGCGCGTATGGAGAAGAAGATGAACCAGAAGCAGCTGGGCACGCTCATCAACGAGAAGCCGCAGGTCATCGCCGACTACGAGTCGGGCCGCGCCATCCCCAACGGACAGATCATCTCCAAGCTCAACCGCGCACTGGGCGTGCAGCTGCCCCGCGGCGCCAAGAAGAAAAATCGCCGGCCAACTAACTACAGACACTGTAGTTGGTTGGTGAAGGTCTTGATAGGCAGCGAGACGAGCAGACGCCAGGGTCTGCGTCTCTAGCAGCTTTGGAATCCACAGGGTGCCACGGCGTCGTACTATATAGATTGATCAACAAGAAGAAATGAAAAGCCCAATGGCTCGAGTTAATCGGTACGCGTCATTGATTCTGTACTTTTTCTCGTTCGAGTTGGATGCTCTCAATCGTGTTGTATTTTGCTTATTCGTGTTGAGCACACAACACGATGAAATGGGTACAGCCAACTTCAACTACCAGCGTTACGGCAGCGCAAACTCATTGGTCACTGCCATTACTCTGTGCACAGCTGATGCTAAAAGCATCGTAGCCGTTTGCTGGTCATGTGCTCAGCACCCGAGTTTCCAGCGGCTACTGTGTAGTTGGGTAAAAATACCTGACAGCTTCATCGCAGGTTTCGCGGTGTGTCTTCACGGGCGGAAGCAGTTATGCGTTGGATGGGAACGTGCTTTCCTGATGTTGCGGGTGGGCTCGGTCGCAAAAAGCTTTAATACAGCAGCCATCAATCAATTGCAGCACTCAGACCCGGGTCTCAACGCTCGAATTTAGCAGCGTCGCATTCGAAACGAGCACCGGCAGTGTTGTTGAGCTGGCTCATTCTGCGCCTTGCTCGCCCGTCGTAATCCCCTGGTTCGGCATGGCGAGTAACAATCCCAGCATCTGCATCCCTTCGTCCTCCTGCGCGGCGTCCCGAAGCGGACCAACTTCGCCTCCGGTATCAGGAAATGCGACTTACGACAGCGACGACGACACTCTCCTGGCTCTGTCGTCGTTCACCAAGATGGAAATTTCTCGCGCTCCTCGTCAGAATGAAGTGGCCTATCAGCAAAACAAGGCGACCACCTCTTCCTCGGGTGCCTTGGACAACCCAGCGGACTGTCTCGATATCGTTCAGCAGGCGATTGACGCAGTTGAAGACACTCTGGCGCGATGCCCCAAGTACGAACGACGCGAAGCTCTCACTGAGCTGCTGATGCACGCCAAACTCCAGCAGGCCAAGAAGGTTAGCCAAGCCCGTTCGATCAATGCCAACACCTATCAGCTCGCAAGTCTTTGGGCAAACATGCTAATGCAGGTGCAGGAGCTGGGTCGCAACTACCCCAAGGAGTACGAACTTGAATTTTCTGGTCACGCGAGGCACCGATGCAGCAGTCTCACACATTGTTGGTTTCTGTTTTTCCAGTCCGCAGGTTCATCAGCTTGTGTATCTTGTTCAGCAGTGCGTAGCTAGGACCGACAAGCACGAAGTTCCCGAAAACGACGACCATACTGATCCCAATCCCAACGAGGATCAGCAGGAAAAGCGCGACACTGTTGGAGGAGAAGTCGAACAACAGGGGACTGAGGATGACGGCGATATGGGCGGCAGAATGGGAGAAGCCGCCGTTGACATCGACGTAGTTCTTGGCGAGGATGATGATATCGGCTACAGGATCACCGAAGACGTTCTGAACACCCAGTCAAATCAAATGGAAGACGAAGGCGATACCAATGCCGACTCGAAGCCAAGCAGCGAAGACAGCAGCACGAATTGGGATAACACGGAGATTGAGGAGCTGGAGGAGCACGCGATGTCCGCCAAAATGTGTGCAGCATCTCCTGCATCTCGCTTACGAGTCTTGCTGCCGATCTTAACGGCAAACATTACTGTCGCGGGCGCTCAGGTACCTCGGCTTCCTCGTGGAGGCAACGGATCTTCCGACAGCGCTACCAGCAACAGGTCAAATACCCCTGTCAAGGGTAAAATCTCTTCAACAGCAGAACGAAATGCGCGTTTGAAGTTTCAATTCCCCGAGAAAGAGCTGCTTCAGTTGCTGGAGGACGAAGAAGCTGAGTGCGGATCAGTGCTAAGCCCCTCATTGCACAGCCATCGAAGGAGCTCGACCTCAAAAATCACCGCCACCGTGTCTCTACGGCGTAAATCCTTCTCCATGAAGCGCAGCCCGCTTAAAAGCACTCCATTTGTCGGGTTTGCACCATTGCCAACCATTGCTAGCGCAGAAACCGGTAGTGAGTCCACTTCGCCAAGCACCACGGAGTCTTCGAAACACCTCCGGGCGGAACGCCGCAAGTCGACGAGCATTTGTCACGCCACTGCCCCTGGCGTGTCCTACATCCGCCGCAACAGTAAAAGCTTTTCTATCACAAACAAGCAGATGCTCGCCTTCAGCAACACGAAGAAGAGTGCTGCCTCTCCGAGCAAGACGTCATCTGGTTCACCGTCCAAGACATCTCCATCGTCCCCAGTGACGTCGACCCAAAACAAAATGGTCATACGCGTACGTGAGCGCACAAGCGATGGCGTACGAGAGCTTGTGATCGCCAAGAAGCCTGTCCGCTGTGTAGTCTGGCACTGGAACGACCGATGCATTCGTGTGCCATTCATGAGCGCCGCCAACTTCATGGAGCTTGGTCCCGCACAGCACGGGATCATGTTGAGACAGCTGCGCTACGTGAAGTCCATGATGCACGAGCTCCCATGGGCCAAGGCGCATCTTCGTACTCTTCTGTCCAAGTATACTGCCAAAGAGGTCTCCAAAGAAGAATTGTACCCTCAGTTGAATGCTCTAGGGCACCATGTCCAGCGCGAAATCGGTTCACGAGCTAGACAACACAAAGCCCTCACAGAACGCAAGCAGCGACTCACCATCACGCTGACAAACGCTACCGGTGTGGTGAATGACACGATCGTGACGAAATTTGGTCGGCGTGGTCGCCCCCACACCTCACGCTTGATGTACGACCCGACTTCCCCACTTCAGCTACGTTGGAGACGCAAACACGGTGAGCGCAGCATCGAGTGCCTACCTGTTGACGAGATTCGGGTTATCGAATCGCCCGTTATCTCGACGCTGCCCGGTGGTGCAGGAACATTTGGCCGCGGCAACAAGAAGGCCGCAGCTGCAGTCGCCATCGACCCAGAGTCATGTCTGTCCCTTGTCACCGCCAATCGTTCACTCGACCTACAAGTAGCAAGTGCTCTTCACCGAGAGTGGCTGGCGAAAGCCATCCGCGACATCGTGTCCTTTGCTCAGCAGTACAAAGCAGCAAAAACGAGTTCGAGCGACGGTAGTTCCTGCGACTCGACGCCCAACTCACCTGCTCGCGCAAGACGGTCGCGTCGTCCCCCTCCTCTCGCAACGTCTTGCTCCACTGATCCATCGCCAGTCTATCACAACATACACCCAACTCAACCACAAACAGCAGCAAATGAATAGCCACCCAACTCCTCCGGCAGCTCTTGATCAGCTTGTATTGACTCGAGTCACACTCTCCTTACGCCTTCTTGTACTGCGGCTTGTTCGTCTTGGTGAGTAGCCACAGGTAGAAGATGCTCATGCCAGCACTGGACGCTGCCACGAGCCCCGCCGGGAAGAAGGCGCCCGTCTTGTTGAAGCGGGTACCCATGACGACCGTGAGCGGACCCGACACGGCCAGCGAAAGGGCGGGCCAGAGCTTGGACGTCACTGGGCTCTGCGTGTACTCGTTGTAGCTGCAGTAGCCCACGAAGCTCAGGAAGGCGCCCGAGAGGCCGCCGGCCACTAAGGACGTGGTGCTGCCGGAGCTCACGAAGCCGATGACGCCTCCAAGGCCCAGCATCATGCCGTACTAAGTGCGAAACAGAAAAACACACCACCGGAATGATGATTAACAGCGGATAAAATGAGTATTAGACAGCGGTTGAAGGTGAAAGTTGCATGGTTGGATAGAGCAGATGAAGGCGGAGAGAATAAGGTGTGGTTGAAGGCGGGGACGTACCGGGAGCGTGAGGCAGAAGTCGTACATGGTTCGTCAGGAATAGTTCTCTTTCGTGGACTTGTGTAATGGCTTGAGGACAGCGTGACGACCGCAACTTACTTGAACTGAGTATGGGGAGGAAGAAACGATTTGGATTGGATGAAATATGCTGGCTTCAACTGGCTTGCGATTGGATGATTCTCTGCGTCCCGAATTAAGGGCCGTATCTTGCGCAGCTCTCCCACAAAGCTCTATAGTAATTGACACGCTACCGCTGTCATGCCCCACTCCATCCCGGACACAACATTCCCGCCAATCAGCGATTTTTACATCCTTAATTTCCACCAATCCCTATGCAGAGATAGAAACGTCGCATGGCCCTCCTCTTCCACCTTACTCAGATCCATTCCACAGCAGCTCCAAAGGCATTCACATCGCAGCTTCCCGGCGCTCCAACACGCGCTTCCAGACCTCTTCATCGCCCCACGTCCCGATAACCACCACCACCGACGTCCCCTCTTTCTAACCAGCTTTCAACCGTTAGAAATGGCCGACAAGATCTTGCGTGAGTGCATTTCTAAGCTTCTGTGTCATAACCTCCTTCCGACCTCTAAACCTTCGTGTATTGCTGCTACTTCAGTGGCGCTGACCTGCTCGTTGCTGTCACTTTGCGGCTTCGTGTTCCTCTTCCTGGTGGGGTCCTCGTCGTGCTGCAGCCCGAGTACATGAAGATCAGCAAGAGCGTGGAGAGCCCCGCGCCCATCTTCGAGTCCGCGTGTCTGTACGGGACGCTCTTCCTCGTGTCGTCCGCCGTGTACTACAAAGAGTCGAGGAAGAACGCGCTCAAGGATTACGACCTCAGTGGGTCCACGTCCGACGAGCGGCAGAGTCTGCTGGACAAGTACGCAGACAGGTTTTGGTTCTTGTTGGAATGCTAATTGTTTTCTTTCTGTTGACAGGCCCATGGTGAGCTACAGCTGAAGACGGAGACTTTGGGTTTGGGGTGGTGGGGTACAAGTTGAGGCTTCCATGTCTCCAACTGCTGTTACGTAAATGCAAATGGTAAATTCATAGTATTTTTTTTTCGGGTATGATGACCATAATATTTGCCGTGCGCCACATTTGTGACATTTGGCTTTTTCGGAGAAACGCGCTACGTGACTACATGCAGTACAAGGAAACGAGGAAGAATGGAGATATTCGCCTAACGAGCGCCAGAATATGCTGGACAAGTACGCAGATCAGGATTGTTTTTTGTTGTTGTTATGATTTGCGTGGTGCTGGCTGATGGTGAGCTACAGTTGAAGACTGAGGCCTTGAGTTCTGGCTAGTGGTTGCAAGCCTTCTTCATGCAAATGGTGTAAAACAAAATTTCGTATTTTTTCTTCTTTTGGCTTGGTATGATGACCAAGTTTAGAGCCCACTCTGGAAAACTACCTAGTAACAATTCTGCAAATGTTCTCGTATGGAAGCAAGTCAACTGTGGTAAATTGGAGCGGAATTCTCGGACGCCGAGCAGCAAACAGTGTAGAAATCAGTCTTGAAAGGGGTGATCGATGTCCAGCTAAAATACGGTAAAGAAATTTATCCGTCACATCTGGAGAGTTTCGGATAAAAGTACTACGGCCTGATTGATGCCCGAAGACCAGACAAATCTTTTGAGTTGTGTAGTTCTCACTTTTGGTTTGAGCTTGGACCGAGCAACCTTTTATCATGGCGGCCGAGTGGCAACCTTTTACCATGGCGGCCGAGTGGGAATTTCTGCAGCCTTGGTACCCTGTAATGAGAGACAGCTTGATGGATACAGGGACTGGTTCATACTTAGTTCTAGGGATCTCGTTCGTCAGCTCCCGTCGGAACAAATTTTACGTCGACCTCCCCATCGATGCAAACAGCCGTCGAAATGTCGGTCAACTACAACAGCTCCGCGAGGCAATGGAACTGTTTACCGCCCTCTCGGTTGTAAACAATCGAGCGTTCGCTGATTTATTTCCCCAGACCGTGAAGATCCACAAGCAAATGGCGAGTACTATTACCCGGAATGGGAGCTTTGTCTGGAAGGTAGTCTGGCATCTGATGACCCCGCTGCAACCCAGTCACCTGTTTCATGGGGTGCTCTTTTAGGCTTTCCCGATGATCCATCAAGTTACTCAGTGGAATTTCGAGCTGCATTTGAGAAGTTACGAGCTCTAGGACCCGAGGAGGCCACAAATAATATGTGTGTTTCTTTTGAAGCTTGCTGGTCCTGTGACTTCTACATGGATTCAATTATTGATGGTATACAAGAGGTTACCGAAGCTACTGGCAATGCGGATTTGGTTTTCGTTGGACTTCAGAAATTCTTCAGTGCTCAAGTTCCTCCAATTTTCCATTTCCAAGCTGCTCGCGATGGTGTGAAGCCAATCGAGACGTGGCAGCATCAACAAATACTTGGTGCGCCATGTAAAGTGGTGAGAGCATCGATATCGGACATTACAGAAGAGTTTCCCAAGTTGGCAGCAGCACTAGTGGCGACAAGCACAATATCCCTATCTCTTTCTCTTTCGTTTGTTGGTCCTCCCGAGTGGATGAACGGCTCACAGGTCACGCCGATTGCGGGGTTCTTCTTGAACACTGTGCTATGCGTTCGCCCATTGAGTGTAATTGCTGGAGGCTGCCGTAACGATTTACCGCTTACAAGACGAGTGAACTATGGCGAGCTAAGCTTAAGCTGCGGTGCTGTACCTGATATGGTGTATGCTGCCGTCTGCTCTGCAGTGGCGGAGTTATCATATGAGGCACATCTACATGTAGCAGACTTCGACATGCATCGTCTGATCGATGGGCGTTGGTCGTGGTTGACGTATGCGCTCTGTTGTGGAGCGTCAAACATCGACACACCATCGGTGAAAATTCAGGGGGTACACTTACAAGGTCTAATTTGTCGGTCATTGAGGAAGTACTGCGAACCAGTTATCCTCGACCGGTGGATTGGGAACAGGGCTCAGCATCATCTCGTCAGTATGGGTTCGTCGATATCTCTGAAGGAGCAACTCTGGAGCCATGTGGGTGGAACGTCGGAAACACGATTAATGTCACCTCGGACTGGTATCGCTGTCGAGCCCTTTACAATCCCGCGTACAGAGATGATGTGTGGAAATGATCGTTCCCGGATACGGAGCTTGCGAGGCAAAGCGGAGCCGTTCGATGTACTCCTGACTCGAAGAACACAGTCCACCAAAATAAGGGCGTGTGTGACTCGTTGGAATTGCATTACGTGAAAGTGGAACATAGTTCGTTGATGATGGAGCTGCTGGCGTTGGTCACATTCGGCCTCCAGCGTCTATCGCTCATTGAAGACAGCGGGAACTTGAATCCAGTGGATCTCACGACTTTGTCGGCGGTTTTTCCGGAGCTACAATACATTTGAGACCAACAATTTCACGATTGTGGTGTCCTCCCACAACGAGTCCCTACGTCGCTGGCCCATCAAGGAAATGAATGTGAGAGCCCCCGCCGCGTGTCCGACTTGACGTCGTGTTTAAATGACAAAAGTCTACGAATGTCCTGAGAGCTTGTGAAGTTGGATGTGACGTTTTCAAAAAACCAAACGTAGAATAGGAAGGAAGTGGCGGACCTCAGAGCCCACGGTGGAGATTCTGTCTAAAACTCCCTCTCCAGGTGAAAGCCGCAATGCTGAGCGTCGCAACAACCGCGGCTATTTCAAAGGATATTCACCTGCTGGATGAGCAAATTTGCAGTCTCCTTTTTTATGGCCTCAATTCCGGTGCAACGATCGGTGCGTATCACACAGGAAAGGCCATACTATTACTAGGACCATCTCACAACATGGTTTGCCTTTTTTCTAGCCTCCTCGTGTCGTCTGCGAACTACTACAAGGAAAAGCGCTCGATAGCTACGACCTCAGTGTCCTGTCGGACTCAGAATTTACACGAGCACTTCTCCTCACGACACTGATCATTGCGGCCTTCTCTCGAACAGGAACCTTCGCCTTGACTAGAGGTAGATATTCGTCATCATGCGACCTCAGCACTTCTGTAACCGAGGCAAACATTTCCGTCTCATCTTGGGAGGTCCACGTCCAAATGGCTAACTCTTCTAGCTCTCGTGATATTCGTAGCGTTGGATCGACAATCAGTTTTAATATTGTGACGAGGTCGTCAACGTCATCACTTCGCTGTATATGCAGCTTCTTCAGACCCCAGCTGCGCAATACTTCGTTTTGGAGCGACACGACCACATTAATTCCCCAAAGAACAAGCTTTTCCAAATGAGGGCACGCGGTGGACAGGGCACGCAGATCTAAGCAAACCCTAGGACTTTCCCGTTCCGGCAAGCGGCTTCGAATGCTAAGCGATAGTGAACGAGTGTCATTGCCAATGAACCCCAGCAAATTTGTGATTGCAGCACCACTTTCAACTTCCGAAAAGCTCAGTGTGAGAGATCGAAGTCCAAGAGATCTCTCGACCGTATCAATCGGTACACCAACCGACCCATCCCGAATAAAAACACACGTCTCTGTAGCTAGTGCTACACGACAAATGCCAAAACCTGGAACAACTGCATCTACCATATTCCCACTTGAAATCGGATCGTAATGTGCGTGACATTCGCAGTCACGTGACAACACAAAGAAAGCGTCTAAATTATCTGGCAAGAATCTGGGCCAAAATTGTGTACCTGCTTGAATTCGGACAGACCCATCCTCATGACGAGGTGAGTCTGAAAGTAGTCCCGCCAGTGATGGCTCAGGATAGTTACACCTAATGGCATCCACGACAGAGACTGCATCTCGCTCAGTCAGTTTCGCATTCTCAATCGAAAGACTATGAACCGATCTCCCCAATGCTTCGCTTGAAAATGTGAAGGCAATCCAACTCCAAAATTGACGAAATCTGGATTCGTGCCCTGACTCCCGATTAGTCTCCATCGTCAACTTCACGCTCTGAATCGATGACGTCTCGGTAAGAGCAGCACATAAACCGTCAAACCTCGAATTAAGGGGGCAACGAACTTCCAATTTTGAACACTTTCCTCGGCGTCGAATTGTTGGAGATTCGACGTTTACACCTGGTAAAGCGCACAGAGATTGCCCACAGATCATCGTAGTGACCAAATAACCAAAGTTTGACATATCTACATCCACTTCATCGAGATGTCTGCGATCTGTGTCTGTGCTTAGAAGCAAGAGAGACACAGTGTTCGCGTGAGCAAGAGCCACTACAATATCTGCCATGTCTTGAGCTGTAAACGGTGTGAACATCGGTACCACCGTAAGCTTCGAGTGGAGAGTTGTCCGATGAACCATCTCATCCGAAGTTTGGGTCCACGTACCAAGTAAACTCGACTGATCAAGAGACGTATACAGTTGTGCGCAAGGTGGACAGTTGAGACGGAAGAGTTTACTCCATCGATTCGCAAAAACGTCCACAGTGGCAGCAATTGCGTTCTGTCGAGCTCTTGTCACTTGCCCCCGCGCATAAGCATCGCCCCTGACCACGTCACCCACCGCAGCGAAGTTTTTACCATTCCAGTCTTCTCCAGTCCCAAAACTTTTAATTTCTCCACCATTTCACAAAATTCTGGCGAATAATTTCTTGGATCCTGTGGACACCCGAACATATCTCCCCACGTTGGGAAGGTTCGGGTTCCAACAAAATCATGGGACGGGAACGTTCCGGTCAACGCACACTGCCAGGTCAGGTAAGAGGTCGGAAACGCTCGATATTGAGCGGCCAAAGTGGGTCCAGCAGCCAGAAGATCAATGATAATTTCTCTGAAAGCAATAGTCTCCACAGCAGCCAGAATGGCAACAAGTTCCATCGCCTCCCGAATCCGTTGTTGTCTTCTGTGATCGTTGCGGAAATTCTCATTTGCTGAAAATTTCACGGGTATCGTTATACTTGATGACCATTTGTTTCTCAGTAGAAATGCGACACGTGGAGGTGACAAGCACGCGAACATTCGAATCTTGAGTTCGCTTCAAGTCAAGCAGCATCCCAGCACGCACTGCAGGGCGGAGATCGTCGATCCAGGGCCTTATCAGAAAAATGGAAATGATGGGGAGCATGTTTTATAATCGTAAATTACGTTTTAAATTACGTCTTTTGTGACAGTAATTTACTTGTTACTGGTAAATAAGAGTTGAGGGAAAGTTAAATACTACTAGTAGTATAAGTCGTAGCTTCTGCGGCTAAAAGTGATATTAATTCAATCAAATTATAATACTTCGAAGTACTACTCATACAGTTCTGTACCGTTGACGTACGCTCACCGTTCCAGCAGCGCGGTAAGCTGCTCCATAATGGACACGGCTGTCTTCGGGTTCATCTTCCTCATGAGGTTGTTCGCGTTGCTCTTCTCAGGAATCTTGTTCACGCGCCTGAACGAGGCTGTGGCATTGTAAAGTGCCAACTTTCTCGCCAAAAGCTCCTGCAGACCACCCAGACGCTTCTCGGCTTCGCTCCAGCTCTCTTGAACGCCCGCGTTCCTTGCCACCAAGGGCTTCAACAGTCCAAAGTAGTACTTGATCACAGCAGCAGACAGCACGAACACGTGGTGCATGTCGCGATGGATATGCAGCAGGTCCACTAACGTGTCCAAAGCGCGCAGATCCACCTCCAGTCGGCCCTCGGCGTCATCAGTAGCCACCGCTCGCATGGGCTTGATCTTGTCTGCCGAACGCCGATACACCGTCAGATTCTTCAGCACCAGCAAAAGCTGATGCAAAAGTTCCACGTGTGGTCGACTGCGGTTCAGGCCACGAATCGCTGCGAAAATGGTCGACGAGATCTGGAGTTGAACGCACTTGCGGCAGCATTCCGCGAGTATCGCGTGCACACTTCAATGGTGTGGCTTGCGAACAGCATATCCTGCAGACGCTTGCCATGCAGCAGCATGTGCAGGGCCATATCCAGTCGTGCACCCAACGTCTGCGGGTGCTCGGTCTGGACGCTCCTCTCGTCATGAGGCTTGACTCTCAATTGTTGTAAAGTTCTCGAGGAAGTGGCCGTGCTAGTACGGGGTTCTTGTCCAACCAACTTCATCTGGGACAACTTCTTGCGCTGCTGCGTGACTTGAGGTGTGCTCTGATGCAAACGAACCAGCATTCCGCGCCACCAAGCCTGAAGTCTCCGCACCGCAACGTAGTGGAAGTTACGCTCCCGATAAGGTATAATTACCGTTCGGCGGAGCCACATGCCCACTATACGTTCCGCACGCGTCTTCGCCATGGCTAATGCCATCGCTTCCAGTTCGCGCTGACGCTTCTGCTCTGCTCGCCGCTGGCGCTCCGCCCATTTGCAACACAGATCCAACCACCAAATTTGCACTCGCTGGGCTGCAGCATTCATCTGCTGCTTGCACTGGATTCGTGTGTTGACGACACTCCTTAGGCAGAATGACCGCCAGCAAAGCTCAATCTTATGCACGTCTGCGATGCGTTTCTGCATGATTCCAGCACGGAGTTGCGTCCAGCGAGCTCGAACAAGCAGTGAGCGCTTCTTGCGGTACCTCGCCATTCGGTTTGCAAACCAGAACTCGATCTGCCAGCAAGACATGCGCACACGCAGTCGCTGTAGCTGCGTCTGCATAGCGTAGAAATTGAAGCGGCGACGGCGAGAAGTCCACCCGCGAACACACTTCTGGATACACACAGCTGCGCGGTGGAGGTGCATGGCTCGCCGGAATCTCGTCACTGCAAGCCATGCTCGGATTGCACGTTGAACAACTACAACACCAGTACGAGCCTTGACATACTGCTGCTTCTCCTTGAATCCACGGAAGGCCGCCTGAACTACCGCAGCAGCAAGCATCCGCGTGTGGTAGGCATAAAAACGATATACCGACTGAATGCGATATGCTGCGCGGTGCTCCACGCTCTCATGTAAGCGTCGAAGACGATCTTTGCGGATACGTTCTTGTCGTTCCTCCTCCTCTCGCTGCATGCGCTGGTAGCGCAATAACATGTTTAAGAATGCTAGCAACGCACGGAGCTGTTTCTGACGACGCCATATCCGCACATTCTTCTGAAGAAGGCACGCACTCCTACGAAGACTGGAGTACCAGCTCCTCACCAGCCAAGAACGCGCCAAGCTCTGTATCCTTTTTGCAGAAAGTGTTCGCTTCTGGAGTCGGTAGCTTCTGAAAACACTTTGAATGCAGCAAGCAGCTCTCGTCTCCACCTTGTACTTAAGCTCCTGCAACCGCATTTTGCGTCGTTCTTCTTCCGTCGCCTTCATTTTCCGGTATGTCTTCAACATCCTGTAGAAGTGCAACAATGCCACTACCTGTCGTCTTCGACGCCAGGCACGGACATTTCGCTGCAGCACTACAGCAGCACGCTTCTCCTGCTGATATTGAAATTTCTGCTTGGTCCCACGGAACGCGCTTGCCAGCTTTGTCGCTGCCACTTCACGTCTGCGCAGCGCAAATTTGCGGAAGCCTTTCTGAACAGACTTGGCTGCACGCGTCTCCACCTTATACTTGAGCTTGATTTGCTTCTTCTGCAGTTCCTTTCCCTTCATCATGTGTTCAAAGTGCTGCAAAGCTCGCACTCGCTGATGCTCTTCGCGGCGCAGCTGGAAGGTGCTCAAGCACGCTGGATAACCCGTGCCGCACGGTGTGCTTGCCGCCAGGTCTGCATTCGTTGCTTACCTGCTGCAGAACGTATGCGACCCTGTTTCCATGCGACTTGAATTCGGATAGCGGCAAAATGCCGATCAGCGGTCATTGCTGTCGCAGAAGACGAGCTCCTTCCCTTGACAAATGCTGCAGCCAGTTTCTCTCAATGATAATGCAGCTTGCTTTCATACGTATGCGTTGTGCGACCGTGCGCTGGATGCCCTCTTGAAGTTGCAACTCCTTCTTGTGTCTCCATTTCAGCTGCTTCCGCCAGTGATATTGAATAACAAGAACCGCGCCCACCGAACTCCCGTTAAGCCGCACTTGCCAACGTGCTCGGAATGCCCGCTGCACGGCAACGACAGATTTTCGGAAACGAATAAAGCGCCTCCGAGCCACCCACATCTGCACTGCGCCCTTAACGAGATGTGCCGCTCGCAGGAGTTTGCGACACTGGCGAATAGCAAGCCGCTTCTGGCTGGATGTGTACCAGAACCGCTGAATAATGCGCGCACTGACGTTCTTCTTTCGGTGCATTCGCAACCGAATTAATGGGCTCTTCCACCAGCGTTTCAATCGAGAGGCAGCATGGATCTCGCTGTACGAATCCATCAGACGTGATTGCAAGTAGCACACAAAGGTTACCACCATCTTTTCTTCCGGTGGGTTCTTGGTATTGTACTGTTGGGGCATGAGAACCGGTACTTCTCCAAGCTGCTTAATCCGGTCGTTGATGATAGCGAAGTGAAGCTGTTCGTTGGACAGAAGTTTATTCTCGCTGAGCTGCTGAGAATCCTCACCGTTCAAGTCGCTGGTTGTCGGCAGCATATCCGATTTCGACAGCAACATCGGATGATAGTAGTGCAAGAGGTAGCAGAGCGCCTTTCCATCAGCAAAGGAACCCGAGAAGTCACTGACACCGATATTGTAGTTAGCACAGACGGCACGGCACCACTCCAATAACAGTCCGTAGCATTCGTGCTCGTCCGCATGAACAAGCGGCGCGTTTTGCTGTTGAAGGTCGAAGAAGTCTTTCGCTCGGAAACTCATCCTCTTAGCAACATTCGCAATCTCTTGCCTCATCGTTTGGGCGTCCACCAGGGACTGCAACTGGAAGGAGCTAATGAGTTTCCACAACAGCGCCAAAGTCTTCTCCCGATGCCCATTAACGATATCTTTGGCCAAGTTTTCCACCATCTTCTCGTCTACCTTGCTGCGCAGCCCCGCAAACCCAGATGATGATACGCGGACACGTCCACTTAATCTGTGCTTCTGCCCGACCTTGCCATTGTTACTCTTGAGGTTATCGAGCACGCTCGTACCACACTTATCTTGCAAGAAATGCAGACAAATCTCGACGTTGTGAACCTTTTGTAATCGCGATGGAGCCGGCACACGCAAGAAGCTGGACAAGCCCTTCGGCTTTGCGGCGGCCTCTTCGTCTTGGTTTGTAGATGGTGAGGCAGGGGTTGTAAGCGCCTCCATGAGTTTTGCAAGTCGGATGCCATCACGCAGGTCAGTTTCCAAGCTCTTGATCTCCAGATCAACCTCATCCAGCGCCGTCTGTTCGTGATTCAGAGTATAGCCCAATTGCTTCAAGTGCTTATCGATGCGACCTTCGCTCGCCAGGAACAGTCTGCAGAATTCAGTCACGAACACCTGGGAGTTCTTCACCCACAGTTCGTCATCGTCGCCGTTATTGCTTCGCTGTATGCTGCTGCTATGGGTTTTACCCAATGCAGTCTTTTTCGTCGATGGCGCAATTCGGAAGAGACAAGGAAAGTGAGAAAACTTGTCTGCCTTGTACTCGATCGCACGGTCCAAGAAAATCACCAGCATCAAGAACTTCAGCATGAACGACTGCGTCAGTGAATCGAAGTACTCGCGTCCGTTGATGTTCTTCTTCGTGTTTGTAAACGCATTGCCACCGTCGTTGCGATCCGCAATGGAGCCATCGAGTGGTGTCATAAGATTCTTCACCAAGCGATAGTTATTCGCCACGTGCGAGTCCTTGACCAAATGTTTCAAGATGATTCGGCGCAATACTTGCGGCATTTTGTTGTTCGGTGGTGACGATTTCTTTCCTTGACCGACTTGTTTGAAAGTGGTTTTGCTGAAAATTGCTCTCAACGAGCACTTCTCCTGTTGCATAACTTGGCTTCCGAGCACAGTATACAGGCCCAAGCAGAGCCATACCGGGTGATAGTTGTTCAGCAAGCTAATGAGGTCCTCCTGCAAGCCGACGTCAGCATATACAGGACGATCCGCACGAAAAAGAAGTCCGTGGCTACCGATCTCATCCTGTAAATTAAACAGAACATCATCCATGTCCGGTGAATGATACAATTCCACTGCAGCGTGCGCCCACTTGGACTCCATGCGCTTTTGTGCGAGTACGCGTAGTGATGAGAAATCGAACTTTCTTCTTAACCCAGCAGGCAGCCTCTCACCGTCGTCCTGCGCATCTCCTCCGCTCAATCGCTGAGCTGTGCCGTCCAACAGCACGTAATTCATCCACTTCGTAAACCCTTCGGCCTGCTTCGCCATCCAGTTCTCATCGTACACCTCCTGGCGCTGTTTCCACCAAGACCCAGAGAAGGGCTTCTTCGCAGAGGGTGGTGCATCTTGCGGATCACCACGGCTCTTCTTCGGCGTCAATACGCTCAAACGCGGCTCGCTTTTCCGTCGCTTTCCGCTCCGCGGTGGAGAAAACTCAATAGCAACCGACGAGCGGCGCTTGTCTCCCACTTTCGGTCTTTCTACAGGCTCGTGTTCCGGCTCCTGTGCCAACGTACTAGAAAGACTGAAGACCGTACTTCTCGGCGGCTGTCTTGACGGCACCCTCGACTTCCTTGCACTCGCCACCACTGAATTAACTACTTGTGGGGCTGCTGTACGCCGGTCAAACCTGTTCAACCTCGAAACGCGCGGTGTCGCCGTGCCTGTAACTCTGCACTGCAGCTTCAACGTGTCGTTCACTGTAAACCTGAGCACAGCTTCCACTTCTTTCCCCACATCCACCTCGAGGGGCTCGAACGTGACTTTCAGCGTCACAGACTTGAGCGCGTCCACCACACACACGTGCAGGTCGCACTTGAACCTCTGCTTGCCCTGCTTCTCTCCACCAACTAGAAAATAGCTTTCGTACTTCACTCGTGCATTGCCCAGTTCACTGGGGTTCTCCAGCGTCAACTGTCTGCTGCAACGTTCACCCAACGCCACAGCACCAAAGTTAAGGCGTCCCACGTGGCCTTCGTCATCCACCAGCAACGTGGCGCTCTCCTGCTCCTCCTCCTCCTCCTGTGACGCGTCATGCAGCTCCAGTGCACGCAACTCGAAGTGCGTGACGGCGTTTCTGCGCGTGATGGCGTCCGGTTCCTCATCTTGGGCGTAAAATGGCTTGGGTGACGCGTTATCCGACGGGTTCGGGCGCTTTCAAGCAGCGACGCGACCGGCTGCTCAGTGAAGAGTGACGGTGCTCCATCGCGAACCATGGGCACGTTCGGGTGGTCGTAGAGACGTCCAGAGAGCGGAATGCGGTTCTCCTTCTCGTCCAGCACTTGATCTGCTGATTGTGCAGCCGTTTCGAGGCCGTTGGAGACGGTTGAAGCGTCAGGAGACGCACCCGAGAACGGGTCGAGTGAAGCACGCGCCTTCCACTTGCTGGATCCGCTGCTGACGTCGCTACCGCCGCGCATGTCACCGCGTGCGTGCGTCCGATACCGCGCTTAGAATGCGCCTTTGTCGTTTGAATTGGCTTGTCCGCCGCTAGATCCGATATTACAAAAATAGACGTGCCGCATACAAAACATCTGTGGCTAGACACGTAAATATGGTGAACAGTAGCGCTCTCTCAATCTAAACATTGTGTCTATGTGTAATTACACGTATCCTGTAAAAGAGTAATTACTCGCGCAACATTCGCGCGGATGTCGCTCCAAGCGCGACCTCGTCAGTTCGTACTTAGTGCTCGCCTCAGGGGCCTCAAAAGCGGCTCGCGGCCAACCAATGGGTTCCGTCGTGAGGCCGACGCTCCTTGGGGGCGCTTATTTGCCGAAAGCGAAAGCGTAGGAAGAATGTCGACCATCACCAAGGAGCAGCACGACGAGCTTTGCGTGGCCTACGCGTCCATGATCCTCTTCGACGGGGAGCACGAGATCACGGCCGAGGCCATCAACCACATCCTGCACGCGTCCAGCAACGAGGTGGAGCCGTACTGGCCCAACCTCTTCGCGTCGCTGCTGTCCAAGGAGGGCAAGATCGTCGAGATCATCTCCACGGGCGGAGCTGCTGCCGCGGGCGCTGCTGCCGCTGGCGGAGCCGCTGCGGGCGCCGAGGGCGCTGAGGCCAAGGAAGAGGAGAAGGCCGTGGAGGAGGAAGAGGAGGTCGACATGGGCGGCGGCATGGACATGTTCGGCGGAGGCGACGAGGACTACTAGGCGGCTGACTCCACTTGAGCGCTGCGACTAGACGGGGCTAACCATTTATCTGTAAATGGACTTGTACGCGTCGATTCTTCCCGGTGAAAATCAACGGCTTCAAGGGTTCTTTTCAGTGGTGAGAGCTGTGCAGGCTTCTCTTTGTTCTACTACGTGGGTGACAGCAGGGTGCATACAGATGACAGGTCGCCGGCAAGACAGGAAGATGGAGACAGGTCGACGAAACAATGATGCAGGTATACACGCACAACTTGCTAGTCGGACTGCTGAGACGGTGTCAGGACCGAGTTGGCTTTTGTTTCTCGCGGAGCTGGTGGGCTTTACCTTCGCATTCCTTCTTGTAGTCATAGCTGCAGTTGTCCCTTCCCTTCACTCTTGAAGTCGTGGAGGTTCCTTTCCTTGTCAGGTTGGTCTTCATCGTTGAGCGTCTAGCATTGTAGCCATGTTGCTCTCACTTCAGTACGAGTATCAATTTTCACAGTTCCCTTTCGAATCTGATGCATCGATTCTGGCAGGCCATCCGTTGTCAGGTCTGTGGCCCCCACCTCTTCCCCTTTGCAGCCGCACAATCCGAAGCAGTCCAAAGTCGCGTCCCAAGAGAGTCCAAGATGGTCGCCAACAAGGTCGTGAGATGGCACAAGCTGCCGTACACGCAGTTCGTGCTGCACGAGGCCAAGCGCGCGTACTTCCAGCCGTTCCTCATCGGAGGCCTCGCCGCCTGGTTCATCTGCGGCGTGTTGCCCGCCCGCGGCGCCTCGCAGGAGGACAAGGAGAAGAGCAACTACTGGAAGAAGCTCAACGGCAAGTTCGACTACAGCCACCACTAGGCGACTGGAAGACGAGGGGGAAGAGAAACAAGAAGACGAAGAAGAGGAGAGCAGGAACCATCAAGTTTGACAGGTGAAAAGGCGTCCACCCCCGACAAGAAATACACCGAATGCGTGTGTTCTCTGGAGCTTTGGCGCGTTACTTTCTCTGTTTGTCTTGACTGTAGTGAGGAACTTCTTATCCTGCTGCAATGTTTGACAAACCAGCCATTCAGCATTTCAGTCTTATCGTCTTGCAGGACGCTCAGTGGGAGAAGCTCCTAATGACAAGCGAAAGGTTTGAGAGATAACGTGAAATTCAGCTTTGCTGCGTTGACGAAGCGGACGAGCTGTCTGTTCAACTGCCGGGAAACGTTACCGCGGCATAGTTTGATGAGTGTCTGGATAATGGAGACGTGGGTCGTGGGGCCCAATCGAAGGTTTCATGAACATAAACACAAAGGGGTTCTCGTTTGGCACGAAGGTCGAACACTTCCGCTTCTCGTACTGCTGGGTGGTGTTCCCACCAGCCCAGAAGCAAGTCACCAAAGCCGGAACAGAGAGAAGCTCATCTTCGGATCGAAGAGTCCGCATCTAATGCAGTCAATGATCCACTGCTACTGGCAGTGAGTTACTACAAGTTCTGGAGGAGACTTTGTACGTACACAGCCCGAGAGGTGGAAATAGCACTGCCTAACAAAAGGATACCGCAGTAGAATAACGTGGCGAATTTTCGAGGGATGGGATAATGGACGGAGGTGCTAGAAACCTTTCCGTCTAGAGGGTTGCATTACAGGGGCAAACGGGGATTTTATCGTTACCGTAGTTGTCTAGCCAACTCTGTAGCAATTTCAAGTTGAAACGTTACAACTTGTAACTTACAAGTGAAACAGGGTCAGGGTGGTATAGCAATGAAGACTTCGCACCAAAGTCTATGAAGCCCCTCCTCGAAGAGTGGAGGTTGCCGCAATTTCAAGAAGTGATGAAAATTTATTGACTCAATTCCGGAAGGGGGCGTTGAACATTGTGATGGTGGGCTGTCGCCTGGAGGAATACTGCTTCACAACTGAGAGTTACATGTAATTAGTTACTTCGAAGCATGTAACCTTCAAGAATTGCGGATTGACATGTGCGATTGCAAAAATCATTTTCTTGTTCTTGGCTTAGGTGGAATTCCTCCTTAGCACTGTTTCTCCGGTAGAATTTTTGTTGAAACTTAAAGCCACAATGGTAACCACTCCGTCGCCAACTTCGCAGTTGTTGGCTTGCATCACCTACCGGTAGGTATCTTCGTTAGATATTCTTACCGATCGCTGTTCAGGTGTGGCGGCGAACGTAAAAATCAGACTTAGCGCGAGCGCGTCCAAGCGTTGGATAGCCCTCAAGTCTTTTAAAGAACAGCTTGAAGGATTTTGGCGTTTCAAGACACTCATCAGGGCAGCTTTCGACTTAAGAGGGAACTTCTCTTTCGTCACTGGTAACAACTCCTGGTCATGGGCGGTAAGCGCCATCGTCTCATCCAGGGAAACGGCTCACTCAAGTTGGTCTCAATGCTCAACATCACCAGTTCACGAGCCATTCGATACGTGCGATCACTCAAACACGGCCCAAGGTCAGGAAGTGTGGCGGTACCAAATATGTTGATCGTCTTGACTGGCCAATACAACCACTATTAGTGGTTGTAATAGCGCAGTGCATCATTAGTTGTAGGTTGACACGATCACATCGAATCCGTAGCAAACCTCAAGTGATTTTAGAACGGGGCAAGCCTCAGCCAATATGCTGAGATCCAGCAGTTCGTATATACCGAGATCCAGCAGTTCGACTTCTTGGTCTTCTTCGTAGGCTGTACTGTATTCAGTACCAATCACAAGTTTCTGAAGATATCTACCGATTATTGCCAAGAAATCTGTCACCAAAGAACTCGATTCGACTCGGTCAAAGTATAGCACAAGCGCTTGAACACGTCCATAGCCCTTAGTAAACTCGGCGACTCCATCTTCCAGCTTTGTCGTGCAAATCCCGTAACCAGGAACCACAACATCAACCCAACCAGGTGACTTCGGTACATTGTAGACTGCACGACAACGACACGAACGTGAAATGACAAAATGAGTGACTTCACCGCCGGTTAACGGGGTAAGACGCAATTGATCTCCCTCGGCCAAGTCAACAAACCCGTACTTCGGCTGTAGCGACAGCGACTGATCCACAATAGGCTCAGGGTGTTGATCACTGCTTTGACGGAGGCAACGACTGACTGTGTCAACCGCACCTGTTCAATATTGACTGCTTCAATGCAGACAGTTGATGACCCGCAATACAGGGCGTACACCGCCCACATCGCGAGCTCAATTGAAATTGACTCATTAGGTCCAGTCCAGAGAATGATAGGTGTTTTGCAGTCCCCACCGAGACCAGCTCCGACACTGCCGAACACGTAGCGGCGAAAATATGATCTGGGACCTCCTTGTACTTTAATTCGAGTTCTTCGTAACTATTTCGACGGATGGTTCGTCGAAACTTTTGACCTCCAACTGCTACATCGCACACAGAGCTGCCACACAGCAGTGAACTAAGAACATATCCGGCATTCAACACAATTCGCGGTACGTCTCGTCTGCATGGCCTCCATGCATGTCGTCAACTGTTAGAATCAGTTTCTTCCGTGTCAGTTTGCGCTAGTACCCATGTCAAGTCTGGGATACCCGACGAACGAAAATCCAAATATTGAACATCGATGACTGGCCGAGTTACCTCTGGAAGCGACAGTGGCGTCGGGAAACGTTCAGCCACGACTTCAGCATTATGGCACACGCGTGCCTGAAACATCGGAGGAACCTCAACATCAAAGAGGTTCTTCAGCTGCAACGACATTGAACTCGGTGGAACACTAGTGTCAGCAAACTTGTAACTCAGTTCTACAACTGCTGTAGCATCCTTTATTTTGCAAGTGATACGAGCTTTGTCGGAATCGATCGACTTGGAACCCTCATGTAGACCCAACGATGTTAACTTGTGTATGGCGTCGCGAAATTCTGACGACACGTCCATGGATCATTTGGAAATCCTAGCAGAGCTGCCCATGACACTGATGACGTCGTTGCAGAAGGGACTTGTGATGGCAGCGCTCCAACCAAGCAGAAACACCATCGAGGATAGCGTTTCCACGATGAAAACGGTTGACCGAGAACAATTGTCCTGAATGCCTGATTATCAACGATGGCAAGTACTGTAAAAATCTCCACTGTTTCTTGGAGGCGCTGTAGTCGCCCTCGATTATGTCGACTCGGTCCATGCATCGAAAGCTCCAAGAAACGAGAACTAGGTTCCAATGTTTCTTGTGCGCAGAGTGAAGCAAATGCAACACTCAGGCCCGGATCAGGCTGTCTGGCATCAGCCCCGACCCCGGAGAATAATCCAAGAGAACTGCCAGCCATGGATCTAAGAAGGCCCAAGTACTCTCCATGACGAACACCTGTGCCAGTCTAGCAAATCTGGAAATGACAGACTCTGAAGGCAGTTGATCTACAAGCATCAATCAGAGGATAGACTACATCAGACGTGGCCTTGAATATTTGCACGCTTCGGAAGTTCTACTCGGCGCGACACAGTTGATCTGCCCCCCTGATGTGCTATGGCCTTCGCCACGTATGAATTGCCCATGAAGTTGGTAAAAGCATTCCAAAACCTGGAGACTGAACCCGTCACGTTATGGTGCAGCACCGCTGCAAGTGTCTGGGTCGATAACCTTTGAAGACATACCCCCGTCCGGTTCGTCCGACTCATATAGAAAAGAGTCCGAGTCGTTCCTGGAGTTTTCACCATGAACTCCCAGAATTCCCCACTCCACGAGTGAGTGCACAGTCTGCCCCGGTATTGGCATAACGTACCTATTTTTCAGCACTGCTTCGATGAGAGGCAACAACCGACTGTGTCAAGCATACATGGTGGATGATCAGCTTTCGACACAGACAGTTGATGATCCACAGTATAATGCGTACGCGACCCAACGCAATCGATCTCGAATCGATGATGCCCTCCCCGATTCATTACAGGCTCCTTCGCCCGATTCTATCGTCACTTCACAATCAACACACCTACGAGTACAAGCGGGATGACTTTGACATGGGTCACATTGCGTTTTGATCCGGTCACAGTGCAGACGCTGCAGTGAATGCCCCTTTTGATGCTTGAAATAATTGTTCGAGAGAAAGTGAAGACTCTGGTGCTTTTGCTAGGGCGATATTAATTAGCCGTGCGGAAGAGATTTTCTTCCACAACATTAATTGCTCGTCCTGTTAATCAACGACATTTTCATTTTTGTCGTAGGATTCCAACTACAAGCTGTGACCCACGCTGTTAGTGTATCTCGAACATTTGAGATTGCATTGCAGTCAGAGCCCACCGAGATCAATAGTGTGTGAAACGCTATCTTGTCTACGGTCAGCCATGAACGGCGGGAGGAGTTGATCCTGATATGTACTTGGAAAATCGTCGTTTGATCGCAGATAGTAGTACGTCCTCAAAAAACATGATTAGCTCAATCCCGGTGGCGGCGGCGAGCATTGTGTCTACTGTGTTAAAATATATATGTCACCGTTGGATGAGGGTGTGTGTGAAGAAATGGCGATTGCAAAATTCATTCCCTGGTGGTTGGTATCTGGGGAACCCTCCTAAACTTCTTCTCCAGTTGAATTCGTGTTGAAAGGTTCATTTCCTGGAGGCACGAAAGGAAATGGTGTTTTACACATATGGACACAATAATGATGTGGTGCACATATCCTGTGCGAACCACCCACTACGAGCCGCCGCGAGCTCCCAGTTCCCAGTTCAGCTTTCGACCAAGAAAGCCAAGTTAGTTTAAGAAGGGGTTTCCATCTCCCAAGACAACTCAAGACGCCATGACCGACCAAGGACCTGACAAGACCCTCGACGCCGCCACGACCGAGTCCGGACCGCCCTCGCTGAGCCCTGCTCCGGCTGAGGTACCAGCGGCTGCCGAGACTCCGACCGTAGAGGTCGTCGACGTGACGACTGACGGCGCTACGTGGACCTCAACTCCGGCTCGCTCGACGACTGATCCCCTCCGATCCGTGCATCCAAGCGCGTGGCGAAGCGCAAGACGCCCCCGGGGGACGCTGACAAGGCCAAGAAGGGCAAGAAGAAGCTGGTTCGCGCCGGACTTCCCGCGTCTCAGCCCGACGCCCCAAGCACCACGGAGGAGCCCGCGACGACCCCGATGGAGCGATCACCTGCTAGGACTGTGGAGAGGCCCGGTTCTGCGATCAAGACGACGACACGAGAGACCACCGAGTTCGACTTGACGGACTTCATGTCGTCATTCAAGCCTGGCCTCGGCAGCGGTCCAAGAACGGCACCCCAACCTCGTGTCCAGCCAGCTGTGGCTGCACCGTTGTCAAGTGCCCAAGACGAGGTGCGTCTTCTCCGCCAAGAGCTCGAATCCCTGAGGGACCAAGTCGCAGGCGTGCGCGAGTCGCTGGCCGTTCTCACGGACCCGAACGACCAAGGCGAGCTTCCAGCAAGCAGCGTACGCCAGCTGACAGGTGCCAGTTTCCCGATCAAGCGAAGAAGGCCAAGGGCGACTACCATCCTCCGCAAGCACACGTGTTGGCGGCGACTCGAATGTTCAAGGGGCTCACTCCATCCGAAGGTAAGCCCGTCTCTCCCATGTCGTTTGTGCTAGGCTTGCGTGAAGCGGAGTGCGTTGGGTTCAAGACTACCCCGGCGGTGCTGATGGCACTTTTCTCCGGGCGACTGGGGTCTCGAGGACTGACGATCCTCCACTTCCGCGAGGAGAACGAGCAAGAAGCGCTGGAGGCTGGATCTTCGAACTGCAACTTCGCGAGCGACTTCAGTCCGACGGCGACTCTTCCGACGGCGGCCACCAGCTGCCGATCGTACGACGACATCCTGGACGGGATCCATGGACTGGCGAGGATGGGCGAGGTCATGTGGCATGATCACATGTTGATGGTGACGGAGCGTCTCCGCGTGTTCGTGTCCAAGAACAAGTCGGCTGACCCGGCAGGCTTGCCGTCACGTGTGAAGCTGGTGCTGCTCTACGTGAACAAGTGGCTTGGTGCCGCCCTCGGTCACGTTCAGGTGGACGACCCGACTTGGTGGGGTGGCTTCAGCAAGGCCATCGAGGCGATCGACTACAAGTCGCCGGAGTGGACCATGTCGCTGGTGAACATCCTGACTCAAGCAGCCTCTGGCCACCCTCCAAGCCGGTACATGGAGCGCGACCATCAACGGAACCGGGACAACCAAGGCCGCCGCGAGAAGAGCGTCCCAGACGAGATCAGGGCTTTGATCCCGGTGAACCGTCGCGGCGAGGAGCCGTGTCTCCGCTTCCTCGGTGGTGTAATGTGCTCGGGTGGCACCCGTGAGAGATGTGGGCACCACAAGCGCGTCCATGGCTGGCCGTCTACCGACATTCCCCGGCGCTTGAAGGAGTGGGCCAAGGACACGTACGCCCGCCGCCGAGGCTGGGACCATGAGCCGAGACAAGGGCGCGGAAGAAACTGAACCCGCCGAGGTGGCGACGACTCTCCGCCACTTCGGAAAGATGACTGGGATAAGCAAGATAACAGATGTTGTATTGGCCCCCGTTTGTCAAGTGAGTCGAGTATGGGTTCCGGCGCTGCCTGCGCCAGCGTCGTGCCGGGAGGCATGAGGGGTGGGTGGGGTTTAAATCTCCGCGCTCGTCGCGGGGCGAAACGCAGAATTCGTGTACTCCACCCTATGAAAACTCGAGCTCGAAGCACACTTCAAGCTCAATTTCAAGCTCCCGGCGCGGCCTAAATTCAACTGAAGACACTGCGCTCCGCCCATTACAAAGTCCGCCTGAGGCGACTTTTGCTGCGGAGTGTCAAGTGGCTACATACGCAACCGCACCCATGATGGCCATACAGCCTAGGACATCTCCCGTTCCTGTGATGGCCATACAGCCTAGGACATCTCCGCTCCTGTGATGGCCATACAGCCTAGGACATCTCCCGCTCCTGTGATGGCCATACAGCCTAGGACTCCTGTGATGGCCATACAGCCTAGGACATCTCCCGTTCCTGTGATGGCCATACAGCCTAGGACATCTTCCTGTGATGGCCATACAGCCTAGGACATCTCCCGCTCCTGTGATGGCCATACAGCCTAGGACTCCTGTGATGGCCATACAGCCTAGGACATCTCCCGCTCCTGTGATGGCCATACAGCCTAGGACACCGCCTACGCTCGCGATGGCTACACCGCCTAGGGTAGCCGAAACGGGCTCAAGGTCAGAAGATACGAAGCCATATGGAGAGGCCATCGCTCATGCAACGCGCACAACGTATGGTGTAATATCTAGTGCAAGGGCTACTCGGGTAACTGAGAACGCAGTTCGCCGCGCTACGGGCTTCGAAGCACTTCGGCGTCTATCACTGAACAAGGCTCTGGGAAAGGTCGGGCTGCGACTTCCAACGTCGCCGTACCCTGCGTCCCGGCAATCGTCAAGTGGTACAGAGTTTCTACTCGACACGCCTCTGCAACGTACGCTCTCTGAGTTTGTCCGCCGAACGAAGATGCCTTTACCAGCCCTAGTGGAACTTGTACGCGGCCAGACGGAAGCAGACTACCGTCCAAACAAGCACATGGTTCCTGCAGTGATCGCGCAGGTGTGCAAGGACTACAAGCATCTAGATAAACTGCAAGCCATTGCAGCGGAAGGCGTGCGCGTGGAGCTCAAGAAGGACGTGCCACGTCAACCGCATCCACCTGACAACCATGGATCCGCAACTGAGAGGGTGAACATACTGCGCAAGAATGTCCGCAAGGAGCAAGACGCGTGGAGATGTCTCGTACTGGACTTGGACCTCCTATCGATGTGGCCCGAAGTGTTCGTCAGCCCATTCGGAATTGTCGACAAGGCGGGTGGTGACCAGCTGACGTCCGGACGAACTATTCACGATCTTTCGTTCCCCGAAGGAGACTCGATCAACGATTTTACCGACCAGGACGCCATTCCAAAAGCCGACTATCAGCACTGCGATGCCGTTGCTTCCGAGATACTACGAACCAAGCGGGCACACCCCGATGCTGAGACCAAGGCCATGGCAGGCGATGTAACCTCCGCATTTCGAAATGTCAGCATCCACAGCCGCAGCGTACACCGGTTCGCTGGACGCATTGAAACCGAGAATGCACTCGTTATTGAGCTTGCATGTCCATTCGGATGGACGGGTTCTCCTGGAGAATATGAGGTCATCGGTGGAGCGATAGCATTTGTCCACGGTCGACACGGCAACAGGCACAACCCAAATGGTTTCTTCAACTATCACTGGGTAGATGACCACGTCAACGTCGCCGCTGATATCGGGTCCAACTGTGAAGAAATGGAACGCTCACTGCGCTACGCGATGACCGCTATCCTAGGCATTGGCGCCGTCAATGAGGACAAATTCACGGCATGGAACACCAGTCAAAAGATCCTGGGTCTGCAGTTCGACTCCGTAGCAGCAACGGTCGCGATGCCTGCTGTCAAGATCGATAAGGCTCGCAACCTGGTAGCATCGGCGTACCACGCACGCGAACTCCCGCGGAAACGGTATCGCTCCCTCATGGGAGGCCTACGTCACGTCGCAACATGCATCCGAGCGGCGCGCCCGTTTCTTCAGCGCCTCCGGCTCAGAGAGATTAACCTTCACCGGTTTCGACACGTCACGGTATGCGACTCCATGAAACAAGACCTTCTCTGGTGGTGGCAGATTCTTCACTCTCGCTCCTGAATGGTGTGGCCCTCGAGTACTTTAACAGTCTCCCGGAGCCCGATGTGGTCGTCGAGATGGACGCATGCGACCACGGACTGTGCGCTCTCGATACGAAGGACAATATTGCGATGACGTACCGGTTTTCGCCTCATGAGCTTCGGCTTATTGCTCGCTTTAAAGCCGGGGAAGCCAACGGTTTCAACATCAATTTCCGGGAATTGCTCTCCTGCGCATTCGCTGCCAATGAATGGGGCTCTCGGTGGTCCGAGCGTGCTGCGGATAGACGCCGCCCACTCCACGTACACTTCCGTATCGACAATACATCGGCTGTCGCCTGGCAAAACCGCCTCGCGTCACGTAACACCCGTGCTCAAGACATTATCCGGCTCCTGGGATACTGGGAGAGCTCTCTCAACCTCCGCTTCTCGGCGTCTCATATCGCTGGAGTTGACAACACTCGTGCAGATGCCGGCTCACGCATAGCCGCTCACCCGTCTTACGCTACTCGGTTCGAAGAACTAACTCGTGGTTGGACGCAGGTATCACCGAGGATAGACGTCCACGGACTTTCGTTGCTTTGGCGCAATATCTCCGCGAGCATTCCGTTGCCGACTCCACCTTCACCAAGTACTCTGCATCGATGACCAAGTGGACGACGTGGACATCACGTCGGGGCATTGAACCATGGCTATCGGACCTCACCGACGAGGAACGTATTCACGTACTCTCAGAATTTGTCGTGCACGGATTTCAATATGGATTTGGCGCTGGCGGACCGCTACGCGGATCATCAATCATGAACACGCTACAAGGCGTTCGTCATTTCTTCGCAGCGGCCGGAAGAGTACTTCCGCTTGCACACCCACACGTTCGCATGCTTCTGAAAGGGATAAGCCGACTCGACGCACCTCCGCGACACAAGGTGCCAGTGTCTATTCGGCTCCTCGAAACCTGCTTTCATTCTCTTCGGTTCGATGATCCCTTCGCCCAAGCTCTCTGGGGGTCGTGTGTGTGGCGTTCTTTTTCCTGTTGAGACGCTCGGAAATCGTCTCCATCAGTGGAAGCTCGTTTAAGTGGTTCGCGCTTAGAGCTGAGGATTTGGCTGTTTTGGATGCGACGGGGGAGCCAACACTATCTGCGGCAGAAGCGCGATCTGTACACATGAGACTTCGCGGTTCCAAGACCAATCAGTGCGGGCATGCAACAGCCCGAATGCTGTATCGATCAGGGCACGCATTCCTGTGCCCTGTCTTCGGCGCTCTCCTTCTGCTACGGTCAAGACAAGACCTTCCTGTCGGGATCCCAGTGGCGGTGTACCTGGGGAGCACCGGCCACCCGGCCTGCATCTCAACGGCACATCTGTCGAGTGCAATCAAGAAGGCCGCTGTGCAGAATGGCGATGACCCAAGAAACTTTAGCCCGCACTCCTTCCGTGCCGGGGGCGCAACGCACATGTATCGGGCTGGAGTGGATGCTATGACGATTCAGTTTCACGGTCGTTGGGTTTTGGACACCTTTAAGACCTACACCAACCTCTGCGCGGAATCCGTCACCTCCCTCGCTGCCAACATGGTTACCGGCTCCAAGGGTGACTCAACTCTTCACTAGTGGGCGTATGCTGCATGACCTTCAAATGGGGGCTCCGCTCTCCTCGTCCCTTTTGGATGAGCGGATGGTCATGCACATATGCCCATTAATGAACTACGTTGTTTGACCCCAAAGGTGTGGAAACCTAAAACCACAATGGGCAGCACACCATCACCAACACAGAAATCGTTTGGCACAAACCTGAACTGTATACGAACGCTATCCAACGCTTGGACGCGCTCGTGCTAAGTCTGATTTTGCGTTCGCCTCGACGCCTGAGCGGCGATCGGTAATCATCGACTAGCTCAAAGTCTTTTGTAGAGCAGCTTGCAGCATCTTGGTGTTTTATGGAACTAATCAGTGCAGCTTTCGAGTTGAGAGGGAACTTCTCTCTTTCATCACCGGCAGAAACTCGTCGTGGTGGGTGCTAAGTTTTATCCGTCTCATCCACTACAAACGCTCCACTCGGGTAGTGTTGAATCTTGAGTATCGTCAGTTCTTGAGCCATTCGATATGTGCGATCTCTTAAACACGGTCCAAGGTCCGGATCTGAAGTAGTGCCACGAATTTCTATCTTCTTGACTGGCCAATTACGCAGTGCATCGTTGTAGGTTGACACGGACACTTTGAATCCAAAAACGTAGAGGTCTTCTAGAACGGGGCAAGCCTCGGCCAGTACGCTGAAATCCACCAACGTACGGTCTTCTTGGTTCGTTGGACTAACGTTTGTGTACGTATACAACGAAAGTTTCCGTACCCACGTACCGATCAATGTTAAGAGATCTGTCACCAAACAACCCGTTTCGACAAGGTCAAATTCGAGATCCAGCTCTTGCACACGTCTCGCGTTTTTACGCTGGGAGAATGGACTCATAAAAGTATCTGGAGTAAACTCAGCCACTCCATCTTCCAGCTTTGTCGTACAAATCCCGTAACCGGGAACCACAACATCAACCCATCCAGGTGAAATAGCAGCAATGTAGAGTGCACGGTAACTTGACGACTTTGAAAGAACAAAATTTACTTCCTCACCGCCGAATCGTTTTGAGAGATGAAGTGTTGCCCCCTTGGTCAGCTCGACAGATCCATATTTCGACTGTAGAGACAGCTCCTCGTCCACGATCGACTCAGGGAACATGGTTCCATCACTGCTTTGACGGAGGCAATGACCGACTGTGTCAAACTTATACGAACACTGTCTACCGTCTCAATGCAGACAGTTGAAGACCCACAATATAGAGCGTACGCTACCCACGCCAATCGATATGGACTCAGTGATTCCGATTGAGCGAATGAAAGCTGGTTTAACGTCCCCACTGAGACTGAGACTAGCTCCGACACTACCGAAAACGTTGCAGCGAAAATTTCATCTGGCATCGTTTCGCACGTTAGTTCGAGCTCATGATATCCCTTTCGATGAATGGTGCGTCGAAACGTTTGAGCTCCAGCTGCTAAATCACACGTGGAGCTTCCACATAGCAGTGCTGTAAGAAAATCTCCGGCATTCAACAGAGTTCGCGGAAGGTCTACATGGTCACCATACGAATAGTCAACAGTAATACTCAGCGTCGTTGCATCCGTTTGCGCTAACGCCCATGCGAAGTCTGGGATACCCGACGAATCGAAAGAAACACGTTGAACATCGATGACGAAAGAAGACGACCCAGCTACGGTTGTCTCTGGATGAAGCACCGGCATCAGGAAACGTTCGGCGTCGATTCGAGCATAATCGCACACGCGTGTCTGAAAAATGGAGGAGCCATAGCATCAAATAACGTTTCCAGCAGCGTAGACGATGCCCTCGACGTAGCACTACTGGTAGTTTTATCGAGCGTATGTCTCCCCTCAACCGTTGCTGTAGCGTCTTTAATTTTCCAGGTGATGGGGGCTCTGCCGATATCGACCAACTTCGTCGCATCAGCTAGCCCCATTGATTTTAACTTGTGTATGGCCTTGCGAAATTCTGACGAGTAGGTCCACGGATCATCTGGAAATCCTAGCAGAGTTGCCCACGACACTGGTGACGGAGATGCAGCGGGGTCGTTTGGTAGCACCGCTCCAACCACGTGAAAATTCCAATGAGGATAGTAATTCCGCATTGCAAATGAGCCCATGGATTGTTCGCTTAGAACGATTCTCCTGTATGCGTGATTGTCAACGACGGCAAGTAGGGTGAAAATCTCGACCGCTTCTCGTAGGTGCTGTAGTTTCCCTCGATTTTGGCGACTGCGTCCGTCCATCGGAAGTCTCAAGCGATAATTATGTGTAATAATACCATACTGGTTTTGCACGAAGGACCACGGAGCCAAAAACTGTACTAGATGCTCCAAACCAGGGTCGCGCCCTCTGTTCAAAGTATAATCCTGCAGAACACCGAGCCATGAATCCAAGAATGCCCACTTACTCTCCATGTCTGCGCCAGTCTCGAAAATTGGGAAGTAACTAGAATCTACACCACTCGAGGCGGTTGATCAAGAAGCATCCATCAGATGATAGGCCAGAGAAAAACTTCAGACGTGCTCCGGATATGGAAACTGATAACTGACAGTCAAGATCGATCTGTCAAAACGAGAAGCCAGTAAAACTTCCAATCGGACTCTGTCAATTTCTGAAGCCGGCGATGATGTTGACGATACTGATACGATGCAACATGAGTTCTTCGGAGGACACGTAAAGTAAGATAGAGATGAAGTCGCACATGTACGAACTTCAACAATAGTTGAAAAAATGCTCTTCTCGTTTTGTATTCTTCAATATCTGCATTTTCGATCTCATCTCCTTCGTCTTTTGCAACAACAAAAAACTACTTCGAAGTTCTTCGAAGTATGTGATTAACGTCGATTCAAAGGGGGTGTCAGAATTACCAAATTCTCCACGGAAATGACATGTCATTTCACGGGCAAATAACATGTTATTTTAAAGTTTCCTCCAGGGCGTGTCAGAATTATACCATAATTATACCGAGGAATCTCATAGAGAAGTTAGGTTGTACACTCACTTACAACCTTCACGTCGACCCACCATCTTCTTTTCAGTTGATCGCACGTCAAGTGAGGTTAATCCCGGTGTTTTTGTGCTGGTGTTGATTGGCCATGTCTTGAAATGCTGAACTCATACCCTGCTTGGGCTGTCTTCCAACCTTTGGCTTCTTGTCCGTGCCATAGAATACCGTGGACTTTTCTTCGACTGGGTCGCATACGTACGCATCCACCGAAGTTGCCGACCTGGAGTGCAAGCGGAACACCCAACGTGTGTTGAAAGACGGAGTTTTGTCATCTGGTAAGTGTTTACGTGTACTATACCACCCTAAGGCCTAAATCTACAATTCCGGCAGGAGGCGCCGCCGCGGTGCTCGACCAGCAGCTTCCAGAACTCGTGGGGCACGACCTTGGCGAAGTCATGGTCCATGTACTTGTCCTCACATCCATACTTTTGACTGGGGCAGCTTGTAGTCGCGGATTCAGTCGGTGGATGACCGTGATGCAGCAGGGCAAGTGGCTCGTTAGCCACGTCGTTGATCAGCTGGGCGTAGTGTTCCTTATTGGAAGACGCAGTCAGAGGAGCTGTGGTTGAAGTACCACTCGTGGGTAAACAGAGTTGGTTACAAATTTGCGCAGGAAGATTTTAGTGGCAGCAGAAGCAGAAGAAACCACGATAAGGCTCTCAGCCAAAATACATGTTCACTTTCCATTTACTTCACCAGCGCACAAGTGCAGAGCTTTCTTCAGGTTATGAGCCCAACAGGCTCGGGTGGAGTTCCGTCACCACCTTCGACTCCGCAGGCTGCGAAAGAGCCAGTGAAGCCAAGTGGTGGCCCTGAAGACGTTGGGGCTCGCGAAAGGGGCATCACGTCAGACGAAGGGAAAGCGGCTTCAAGGCATGGAGGAGATGATGAAGTTGCTACGAGATCTGACGACCAAGGTGGATACGCTGGAAAAGTCTGTCACTCCTCGTGGAAGGCCAGTGTCTCCCCACCAGCCGCTTAGGAGGAGTGTGTTTCGGCAAGCGATGGAGGAAGGAGGCAGTCTCGGCATGAACCAGATGCATCTGGAGGAGCTCGGAGGTGTCCAAGGTGGACTCGGCGTGCAGACGCCCGGTGCGTTGGGGAGAGGTGAGTATTTCCTAACCCTGCCTACCGGCACGAGATCCCGCGTACCAGGGGTAGAGACCTCCACCGGTCCACGTGCAGCCACCGCAAGACCAGCAAGTGCCGAATGACCAGCCCCGCATCCCCCTGCAAAGGAGTCAAAGCTGGCGCTGAGGATGTTCGACTGTACAAAGGCCTTGGATCGGGATTTGAACAGTGGACCTTGCTGTTCATCGCGCAAGTAGAAATGGCGGAGCTCGCTCATGGCTATCGATGGGCTGAAGAGCGAAGGTGAATAAGTTCGCTGAGCATCTGCGTGGGAGAGCGGAACAGTACCTTCAACAGCACGTCCCAAGATGGTGGGGAACGCAGCCGAATTTGTGGTTCGTAATGGAGCAGATGAACGCTGCATTCCGCGTGAACATCTCTAATCAGCAGGCCATGAAACTGTTTTCGTCGCAAAAGGACACCTCGCGAACATGGAACGATCATTTTCTGTACATGAACGCCGTCATGAGCGCGTCTGGCGGTTCGCCGACGTTGGATTTGCAGAATACGTAAAGTACGCTGATCCTGATTTGAAGATCGCTATGATGGCTAAGTTTGACCCTTCACGGCCGGACCCCTTGCAACAGGCGAGTGAGTTGGTCAACTGGGCACAAGCACTGATGGTCGAAGGGAAATCGTACCATGCCATGGGTAAGCAGACAGTCAGTGCTATGACGGAGGGCAGGACGTGTTTTAAATGCGGTAAGACAGGTCACATCCGTCGTGATTGTCCGCAACGGCAGAAAAAGAGTGGCGGTGATGACACGAGCAAGGTTAAGTGAGCGCTGGCGGCACAGGGTGGTGATCTCGAGTTGCAAGATTGGATTCGCGACAGTGGAGCTAGCAGACACATGGTCCACGACAAGAACCTGCTGAGTAACGTCACGAAGTGCCACAACACGGAGGAGAGCGTACAACCTGACGGGTCGGGCCTCGAAGTACCCTGAAGGGAACTGCTGTTCTTCATGCTGTCGTAGACGGTGTTCTGGCTGAAATTGCTCTAAGCAACGTGTAATACGCTCCCAAATTGACGAGAAACTTGATCTCGTATGGCCAGTTGCTCAATCAGGGCTGTATTTTGGCTTTGGTGAACGGGAGTATGGCCTTGACTAAAAGAAGTCCGGCTCGGGTGGTTTTCTACACCGACATCAAGGAAAACGTATTGGTGGCGCGGGTGGAAGGAGTTTCAACTTCGAAAACGCGGATGAAAGAGCTAGTCATGAGCGCGGTGCTCACGGAAAACAGCAGCGTTGAAAATGTAGCCATTCAACAAGACACGTTGATGGGGTTTCACGAGCGATTCGGCCACCTCGCGTTCGACACAATCGAGCGGCTCGCCAAGGATCCTGCTTCGGGGATACGCATCACGAGTCGCGAGCGGAGTAACTGCACGACATGCGCGGAAGGCAAGCAAACTCGTGCGGATCAACCGAAGAAAGACACAGGAGCCCACGCACCAGTCGATCGTGTTGGCGGTGTTATTTGCAGCGACCTTAAGGGGCCGATCACGCCACGTGACCATCGCGGAAATCGTTATCTGGTGAACTTTGCTAATCACAAGTCCAACTACTGCAGGGTCTTTCTGGCAAAGACGAAAGATCAAGCTGCAAAACACTTCGAAGAATTTTTAACCTACTTTCGAGAAGCGGTTCGGGTGCAAGGTGCACGTCTTGCGAACAAACAGTGGCGCTGAATACAATAACGTCGATGAATTTTGCAAGAAGTCGGGGTTGCGCGGCAAAAGAGCGAGGTCAAGAATCAAGCGGCAAATGGTAAGGCTGAACGCATGCACCGTACCGTGATGAACATGGTTCGCTGCATGGTGTTTGCGTCGGAGTTGCCACTGAGCTTCTGGGGCGATGCTGCAGAATATGCGGCTCATATTTTGAACTGCAGCCCAACGAGAGCAAACGACGGTCGAAAATCACCTCTGGAAGTGCTGACAGGTCGTGCACCGAGCCTACAAGACGTCGTAGTTTTTGGGTCACGTTGTGCGGTGTTCGTCGACACGAACAAGAAGAATCTTAAAAGAGGTCGGAGCCGGGGAAAATTGTCGGCAAGAGCGAGGAAACCAAGGGTTTTCGCGTGTACTTGTCACAGCAACGCAAAGTCATCGTCACTTGCCACGTCACCAACATTGAGACGTTGGATCCTAAGGACAGTGATATTATCTCCCGACGGTTGGAGCTAGAGGAGGAGACCGAGTCATCGAGCGGTACCGCATCTGACCACGGGACCAACGCGACAAGCTCCGAATAGTCAGAAGAACTTGGAGAACCACTGCTTGAACGAGCGGCGGAGGAGCCAGAACCAACGCCGAGACGATCAAAGCGGAAAAAGCGAAAATCAAGACGTCGTAGAGAAGCCGATGGTGATGAAGACTCCAGTGGTCGACGGTCGGAAGGAGTACTGGCAGTGAGCGCTGTGGCTGTGGACGACAAGCACGGTAACGACAAAGAACCTGCTAACTTTGCTGCTGCACGCAAATGCGCAGAGAGGGAAAAGTGGCGCGCAGCAGAGCGTGAGGAACTCGCATCTCTGGAGGCGAACAACACTTGGCGAGTGGTAAAGGTTCCGCAAGGTATCCGGAGATTGCACACGAAATGGGTGTATAAGAAGAAGAGTAACGGTGAAGGCAAGATCCAGCGGTACAAAGCTCGTCTAGTGGCTTGCGGAACGAGCAACAATTTGGAGTCGATTACCTGCTGACATTCGCTGCTGTGATGGAGTTACCCAGCGGCAAAGTCGTGCTCGCCATTGGGAGAATTTGGGGCGTCCCTGCTCGTCATATAGATGTACCAAATGCTTACGTGAAGGCCCCCACTGAGAAAGGATTGGAGATTTTTCTGCGTATTCCTGATGGGATGGAATTCACTCTCGAAGAACTAGCGCAGTTGGTGTTGACGATGTCAGCAAGCTGGGATTACTGCTCGGACAGAGCCTGTATGGGCTTAAGCAGGCGGGAAGATTGTGGCGGAAATTACTGCACGACACGCTGCTTCGTTTTGGGTTTTCTCAGTGTTTGACAGATTCGTGCGTGTACGTGAAGACTGACGACGCTGGGATTACTATTGTCGGGACGTATGTGGATGATTTGCTAGTGACGGCCACGTCGGAGGATCGGGTCGATGCATTTTTTGCTGATATGGCGGTGCTGGAACTTCAAAGACTTAGGACAAGTTGAAATGTTCCTGGGAATGCGGATTCATCACGACAAGGATCAGGGATACACTGTGGATCAGGAGCACGCCTTTGTTGACATGTTGACCGCGCACGGATTGGAGAACGCCAACAGCGTGAGATTGCCCATCGGAACAGGAGATACATCAAGCGACGTAAGCAGCGATTTGCTCCCTGTCACAGCTGGACCTGACGAGAAGATGCCCACAGTAAAGGATTTTCAGTCTTTGGTCGGTAGCCTACTTTGGATTGGGCGTGGCACCAGACCGGACATTATGTTCGCTGTTCATCGCGTGACGAAAAGAACTCACGCTCCGACACTTCAAGACTGGAAAATTGGCGAAACGAATTGCGCGGTACCTGATGGAACGCGTGATTTGAAGTTGCGGCTTCTTGAAGACGCGAAAGAAATTGCTGAGATCAAGTTGTGCTGCTGGACTGATGCAGATTTCGCTGGTGAAGCTCAAGATCGTAAGTCAGTAAGCGGAGTCATTGTGCAGGTGCAAGGAATGACGGTCGACTGGCAGTGCAAGAAACAGACTGCAGTTGCGCAGTCTACAGCAGAAGCGGAATTTGTGGCGGCGTTGATCGGCGGGCAAGATGTGCTTGGGCTAAATGAGCTCTTCAAAGAAATTGGGCTGAGCGTCCAACTGCCATTTATTGGAGGCGACTTCAATTGTACACTGGAGGATGAATTCGATCGCACTACCGCACGACAGCTAACCATGCTTCGCAGGAACTGAAAGATCGGCTGAACGAGTGGGACTATTAGATCCAGTAGCTATCGACAGACCTGAAAAATGGGGACCGGCTGAATTGAAACGCTACCACCTGGCAACCCACACGTATCACTACACCGTGGCGGGGTTTGGACACCAACCACCGGCTCCCGAACGGACACGATCATGAAAGTGGCGTGGTTCAATCGCTGACGGATAGGGAAGCCACGGAGTACCTCCGATCGTGCTGGACGCTGCGGATCATGCCGACTTTCTTGGTACTCGATCATAAAAACGACATTTCTACGGAGTTTCGCACGAGGACACGTTTTACGAGTGGAGAGCCGAGGGCGATCCGGTATTTGCGGCGACATTGCCCGATACGCTTGAATGGAAGCAGGACATCAACGCCATGACCGAGTACGAGCGGTCCGTCAAGCTAGGCACTATCGACAGCCTCGATGACTCAGCTGAGGTGAACATGCTCATGAGGAAGCGGCTCGACATGACGGTTCGACTTGATCTGGCGCACACACGCCTCGGGCTCCCAATTCTGGACAGCACTGGCATCGAGGCGGACTGGGAGGTGATACTAGCGAGGGAAGAGCGGAAACTACATGCGGACTATGGCCTGGACGGTTATGCGTCATCGCACACAGAGGTGAGTGAGGCGAAAGACACTACGGTACCGCGGCGGTACACCAGACCGGCAACAGGACGTGTAGTCATGACCTCATATTTTCGGATACTGAGAGACTCATCAGATATCCCCATGGACAAACTCGACGAACCGTTGGACTTATTAATTACTGCGGCAAATACTGAAGTTTTCCTGAAGTGGTGTACGTTAGACGCCGGCTAAAACGTCCCTAAAATATGTTCTAAACTGTTCTAAAAGCACTAAAAAAACTGGTTAGCTTTCACGAAAGGCTGTCGGTATTAGAGCAGGTTTTAGGGAAATGTATTAGTGAATATTAAAGCAAAAAGGGACCTACTCACTAAAAGCTGAGTGCTGCCACTCGAACTCTTCATATTCGGGCGGGATAACGGCTTCGACGCACTGGGCATGCGGGGAGGTTCTCGGCGATGGTTCTTCACGTCTTCAATGAGACGGATGAATCGCAGCGACTCCTGCTTTGCAACTTCAACAAAGGCAACCAAACTCGGGTGTTTGGCGGCGAACTGTTCGCCAAACACCCTGTTGTACGACTCCAACGGATTGTTGGTGCGGTTGTGCACGTCGATCCCCGCTTTCAACATATCGTTCACGTTCCAGAGATCGGCGCCGTAGCTCTTCATCCAAGTGGACCGGAAGTAACGCCAAAAGGCGTCCCATTTCGTTTTACTACCACTTTCAGTAATTCTGGAGCGCACAAATCTAATTCCCTAATCAAAATTAAAAAGTCAGAATCAAAATTAGAAATAGTAACAGTAAGAATGGGTACCTTGTCAGCAATTTCTTCGACTGGGATAATAGTGAGCACGTCAAGGACACCCGGGCTAAGAGCTGCGGCGATCTGGTCTTGCGGGATTCGGAGCTCCACCATCTTGCGTCGAAGTGCCTGTTTCCAATGAAATAGGCACCCCACGATCTTGACCAGCGGAAATTGCTCCGTAATAGCGTTCATTAGACCCTTTTCAAGGTCACATGTCACTGTAGCTGGCTCGAGCAACCGACCCGTTTGTATGACAACGAAATTCAGTGCATTCCAGTAGGCGTCTTGATGCTTGGAATCCAACAGCACGTACATGGCCGGCACGTACACGTCCACGCCGAGATCTTTGACCATCACGATGAGGCACTGCGTGAATGGCGCAGGCACCATTTTGAAGGTATCGTCAATGAAAATGGCGGAGTTAGAGTACCGTAACAAACGTACTAGTTCCGGGTGCCCAAATCCGACGCATCTGTGTAGCCCGCACCCAATTGTGTTCACCACACTGAACTGTAGGTATGGTCTGGGGTCATCTTCCGCAACGTTCCGTGTCGGGGTGCTTTCGATGGCGCGAAACGCGTCGCTGCCCGTAGCTTGCGCTCGAGCGTACTTGACTATCGCAATGCTGGGGAGCCTGGCGATAGTGCGGAGGGTCTTGGTGGGGTGGGCGGCTTGTAAAGAAGCCATCACTTGCTCCCACACCAAGCTCGGTGGGAGGGAGAGGTTGGCCACGCCGGTTTTTGCAGCTCGGTGCGCATCTCGCTGCGCACGTCGGTGATGACGGTCGCTTCCTCCTGCGCCTCCTGCGCTTCACAGCTGTGGCTGTTGCGTGCCTTGACAACGTCGTTGCGTACAATCAGTCGGGCTTTGCAGCCCGAGCGATAGCGGGCGCAGATGAAGTAGGTAGTGCCGGTCTCGATGACTTCACGCTGGCGATAGAAATTGTAGCTTTTGTACTCCATCTCAAAATGGCGACTGCTGGAGCGGAAGCGCGCAGCTCCCATCCGAATGTGTGGCCTTGGTTGTTTAAAATTTTGACTTGTATTTAGTATTGAAAAATTACCGAAACTATAGCATTATTAGATCATATTCGCCAGATCGTACCATAATTGGTAATTTATTTTAGTGCTTTTAGAACAGTTTAGTGCAATATTGTGGACGTTTTCTCCTGGCCCGTACGTTATACCGGGAGCAGTTCGGCATCCCATCGACAAAAGACGTACTGCAAAAATAGCAGACATCACGGACTGGCTGACCACCAAGACGGAGGCGCTACGTCATTTGTTCCTATTTTTGGCGTACCCGGAGTACGAGGCCAAGAAGTGGCGACGTGAGCTGCTTGAACAGTGAGGAGCGGAAGTGGTCTTCCGAGAACAAGTAGGGGCGCTTCAACGGCTGGCTGCGGATGAGACGCTCAGTTCAACTACACGGGGATATTGTAACGATTGGTTACGCGTCTGTACGGACGCGGAGCTCCACCCTCTTTCTACGCAAACGGTGGCTAAGTCGGCAGACAGATGGCGTAGACTCCAACAGAGAGTGCCGGTCTCGTATTGCCGGGCGCAGCCGGAAGACCTGACGGAGACGGAATGGAACATCCTCCACATTTTACCGTACACCGTAGCGGATTGGAACCAAACAGTGCTAGGTCGGCCACCGGATGGAGCCAGAGCGGCTTGGTACACAGGTTTCCCGTTTGTGCGGTCCCCTGTCACGGCATTGTAGACAGAGACGACTGGAGCTCTGCTACGCTGGAGCCCACAGGGCAGGCGTGGGGGATGACAGACGATGAAGACGAGGATGGTTTCATAGCGTCACTACGCAACTAAGGGCACCACTAAGCAGTGGGCAATCGTGGGGACCGACAGCAACCACGACGGACACTTTGTAGAAGTGACCAGCAACTTTCAACAGGAACAGGGAGGAGAGAAGTCGGTAGAGATAATGATTCTGCACGCCGCCACGCAGCCGCAAGCGGCAACGGCACCGCGACGGACGCGGGGAAGGAGAGGTTCGGCAGTGGCAAGCCAAAACTCACGGATCACTACGAGCTACTGGACATGGACGACAAATCGGAGGACATCCGCAAGCTCTTCCAGGACGACAAGAGCCGCAGGGTCCGGGAGATGCGACGCCAAGAGCAAGAAGAGAAGGGCGCACGCGGAACGTGTGGAGAGACCCTGAACGTGAACGACCGCACTTTCGGTCTAGTAACTCAAAACGTAAATGGAATCGGGTCCTCGGAGGCAGCGAGAGCACAATGGTTCACTGCCTTTGGGGAGGGCGATGACCACGGCAGGACTGACGTACTTGTCATTCAAGAAACAAACGTACAACAAGAGGAGGTGGGCCATTTTGAAGAACTGTATGCGGGGGTTGGGAATTTCGGATTGGAGCGGAGCAGCAGCGCCTCTCCTTCTGGGCTCCATCGGACAAGACCAAGGGCGGGGTCGCCATCCTGGTGGACCCGTTCGTCTCCTTCAAGGCTGCACAGCTGTCCCTACATCAACACTGGAGTCCGAACTTCATCGCGGTTCGCGGCACACTGGCCGGGAAGCCGACAGTGGTGTGCAACATCTACGCACCTCATACAACGGAGCGACGGGAACCATTCTACGCCACGTTGCGGGGACTGGTATTTCCAGTGGATGAACTGAGGCGTCATCTAGACTGGACAGATGGTACGTGTCGGCAGCTACAATGCCGTGGGTTGCGGCTTGGAACATTGTTCACCGGGGAGCTGACGGCGATCATTACGGCGCAAAGCTACACGTCCGCTCACCGGATGACCCGATCAGGATTAAAAGGCCTTCACGGGTGCATCCAGTGCCAGATTTCGCTTGAAAAGCGGTGTCGGAGACGACAATCCAGCTGCTCGGCGACTTCCGCCAGGAGCTACACCACAGTCAGTGGACGGCAGGACAACGGTGGGATGCGCTGAAAGAAAACATTGCTCGCAAAACAAGACTGTGCATTAGGGAACGGCGGAAGGCGCGACGACGGACTCAAAAACAGAAGCTCATGAGGCTGATACGACAGCAACGACGACACCTGGAGGAACAACTGGGACAGCCATCGACGGTCGCAGGGATTACGGAGGATTTCGAAGGACTGGAATTGGAAGACACGGCTGGGCCAACTCGGGCGGCGCGGCTTCGTCGAGCGATCACTGAGTGCAAGAAAACCACGTCTCAGTTCAGTCAGCAGAAACTCTTCGCGGAGACGAAACATTGGCAAGGCAAGTCCACTAAGCCGTTGTTCCAGAGAGTGGCCAACAAGTACGCGGACAACACAATCCACAGACTGGACGCAGTACCTGGCGCACCGGACCGCCAGATCCATGACAAGGCAAATGTACTAGCAGACGCATGGAGTCCAATACTGCAGCAACCAGCAGCAAAGAGGGGTTGTGTCGAATATGTTGCAGCCTGGCAGACTCGTACTACCACACAGACGGCAGCGAAGTTGGCAATCGCGGCAGACTTCACGGAGGCGGATGTCCGTGCAGCGTTGCGGGCGTGCAAGCGCGGGAAAGCTGCAGGCCCCGATAGACTGGGGAACGGATGGTATCGTGACTAAGAGGAGGCGCTCGTGTCCCTGCTGGTACCATTAATGAATCTCTGGTACGATGCGGGTGAGTTCCCTGCCACCATGCTCGAGTCGGACATATTTTGCCTGAAAAAGGGTGGAGCACAAAGCAACCCACTCAATTTCCGTCCACTAGCTCTTCTGAATACGGATTATAATATCTTTACGAGAGCTTTGGCGACACGTGTGGGACTGACGCTGCCGGATGAAATACATCCCAACCAGAACGGCTTCGTCGCTGGCAGAACTATCCATGAGACCATCAATCTGTATGCTGCCGCGCAGCACATGGCCCGGATCAGGCCGATGCGACGGCCATACTCCTCGATTTTAAAAAGGCTTATGACTCGCTCAACCGTGAGTTCATGCTAGAAGTGTTACGCAGGAAGGGGTACCCGGAGAAGTTTGTACGAGCGATGGCGGGGATCCATGAGGGGACCACGGTGCGTTTCCTGGCTAGCGGTAGCAAATCCAGGGTTGTGCAGGTGACTAGTGGCATCCGACAAGGATGTCCACTCGCGCCGATGTTATTCATATTGGCGTTGGACCCGTTGTACCGGAAGCTGGACGACTTCATGGGTGCCAAAGGAGTAGTTATTCAATCAGCGGCAGGAAAGCTGGAACTTAGGGTGTCGGGATATGCCGACGATACGGCGGTTTTTGTGAACGATCCGGCGGCCATCCCGCACCTAGTCGAGATATTGGAGGCATTTGGGGCGGCGTCCGGGCTGCAGATCACCACCGACAAGACCAAGGTCATCGCGTTGCACCCCAAGGGGCCACAACCTCATATGCACCTGCCACCTGAACTACATTATCAGGAGGCAAATGAGGACTACAGATATTTGGGCGCTCAGGTGGGGAGCTGCGTGACGGAAGCGAAAACCTGGGACATGGTCCGGCAACAATTAACAGTGAGGCTACGAATCGCGAGTCAAAAGGTGCTCACGGCAGATCACCGTAGCGTCATAGCTGCGGGAGTCATCATCCCGAAGCTGCTTTACGTGGCTGGCTACACGTGCCCGTCGGCGGCAGTGATTGCCGATATGGACTTGTGTATCCGGAACTATATATGGCATGCGCAGTTTACGGCGGACACGCTGGGACGCCGCGGGTGGCTAAATGCGGATCTGGCGGCATTGCCGAGGAAAGAAGGGGACTAGCAGCCCCGGATTTCAGGACGGAACTGTACGCAAGTGCGGCATGTGCAGTGTCACGATGGGCAGAACATGGCACAGTCACGGATCACATCGTGGGCGATGTGCTCTTCCACAACAAGCAACCCGGGATGGTACCGCTGGTACGAGTACTGCCAGCATATAGGCCGCCGAGTGGTCAAGGAGTGCGACGACGTGCTACATTATGGGCTACGGGGCGAGCCATCATCGAGGAGGCTGGGTGCCCGGCACCGGATGCGGAGGCTTTGGCACGTGCTGAAGTCCAAGCTCACGAGGCTTACAAGACAGGTGTACCGCCAGGACACTGGAGCGGGACCAGTTACGTTGTGTGGGATTCCTCACGGGCACTGGAGCACAATACGCGGGATGGGGGCAACTCTCGCGAAACCCGACCATCTACACATCGAATGGCTGCCATTGGCAGACGTCCAAACGCTCATGGCCATTGCAAAGGATGGCACCAGACAGTTGCTGGCGAAGGCAGCTCGCATACGCGGGCAGCACCGGACCAAAGTTGCAGGGCTGCCTCCGAGACCAGACTTGAACTCTACCGAGGATTGGGGGATATGGATCACCGCGAACACGCGACCCTCCTTCTGGAGACGATGTTGGCCAACTTCCCGCAGATACTAGTGCAGCAACCGCACCACGGTGAGGTACGGTCCCAACAGACCACCCAGTCACAGCGCATCTGAGGGGCATCGGAATGTGCAGATGGTCATTCATGATACGATCACGGGACCACCACACGTCACGGATGTTTGCAGCGGCGGTGCAGTTGACCGCCACATTACGACGTTCTTGGCACCGGAGGTGGTGGTGAGGGCAGTCCACCCACACCCGACGTTGAGCAGGTTAGTCTGCCTCTGGGCAGGCAGGCGACGGTGGACGCGGTATAGACGAGAGTATAATGAAAGAATCGCTGCGGCAGCGCACCGTCGAGGACTCGCGGAAACGGCCCGCAGAAAGGAGAAGTGGACGGCCCATGACCGCACAGCGAGTACCGGGTTGGAACAGCTCGGATGGCAGCAGATCCGGCGAGTCAATGGATTAGGACCGTGGGGGGCAACTTCTGCTACGGATCAAACTACAAGCCCTATCGTTATATGACCCGAAGCATAACAAGCCAGGATGCCCTCATGAGTCGTGCGTTCATGAAGGGGACGGCACCCTACATCATGTGTTTTGGGTGAGGCGGCACAGAAGCTACGCAAGATCATGATTCAGCCTTGGCGGCGCCTTGGCGTGGACGACGCGTCTACCCAACAAGCCATATTTGGAATGAAGCTTCCTAACACACCACCAGAGGTGTGGGTAATTGCGGACGCCGTTGTCAACCAAACAATGCTCTCGCCAAGCCAAGTGACTGAGGCGATCAAACTGCAGATAGGGGACTGTTGGCGGTTGGCGGCAGCTAACTACTTCCAAGCGGTCTGGAAATGGCGGACGAGTTACTTTGATGAATACGAGATCGTCAAGCCCGGCCACCACGTTGCGTCATTGAGGAAGCGACTTTGGACGGGCTAACAAACAGTTGAAGTGCACATGAAACAAGAACGAGATGCCGGGACCGCACAGACCGTGGCGGCAATACTGAGGAGAGCGCTACGAACGGATGGGACATGGGCTCACGGGCCAGGCTGGGGCCCACCGCACCCACGTATGTGCTGTTCTTCGCAGGGACGACGACCGGCAACCCGGGCCCAGGAGGGGGGCATTGTTGCGAGCGTACATCCAGGAACACAGGCATCGGTGCTCATGTGAGCCGTCAGCATGTCGTACGCCAGCGAGACCACACTAGCCGAAGCAATGGGACTGCTCACGGGGCTGCGCATTTGTGCGACCCGTAGTTTCTGGCCCGTGCAGGTGGTCGGGTCAACCAGAATGCTGACTGCGCAACATATCACGAGGTCGCCACCGAGAAGTGCGCGCCTAAGGGACCTGTTCTGGCGGTGCAGGTGCACACTTCGCCGACTCGGGACGATACGCTGGCACTACCACCCCGGAGAAGGAACAAGATGGTCAGAGGACTGGCGGAGATGGCGATCGCCACGAAAACGAGCCGACAGCAGACACTACAAGGCCAAGGGGAGCTGGCCAAGGACTGGCGAGCCATCGCACAGCATATATACGGCGACGTGGACCACTGGGCCGCCAGCATGGAGCACACAGCTTAAGTGGAGACTGTGGCCGATCGTCTGTAAGACAATCGGCAAGGACCGGGCAAGTGTAAGCTTAGATCGGAATACGCTAGCCACCGACATAGGGGCGGTAGCTAGGTCGGGCATAGGACGTCGTTAGACAAAGAGCTAAGCGATATCAATGTACCTCAATTCAAATAAAGTAACTTTGCTACGTTGATCAACTCAACAAACCCGTAATTCGGCTGTAGTACCAGCCCTTTATCCGAGATTTGCTCCGGGTACATCGTTTTCATCACTGCTTTGACGGAGGCAATGACCGACTGTGTCAAACACACATGACTAATGTATACTTTTTCGATGCAGACAGTTGAAGACCCACAGTACAAAGCGTACGTACACCACCCACGATAACCGATACTGAGTCATTGGTTCTTGTTCATCGAATGCTAGGTATTTTACTGTCCCCATCCATCTCAGCTCCGCCACTGCAGACCACGTTGCAACGAAAAAGTTCATCTGACATCCTTTTGCACGCCAACTCAAGTTCGTCGAATCTCTTGATGGGGCTCGTAGGGCCATACGTGAGACCTCGAACTGCTACATCACACAAGGAGCCGCCACACAGCACGGTGCTAAAAAAGTAGCCAGCATTAAACACGACTCGCAGTTCATCTACAACGTCATCATGCGATCGCAAATAGTCATATCCAATTTCTTCATGGGGTTTCTCGTTAGTGCCCTCGCCAAGTCCGGGATACCCGACGAAGACAAATTCAAACGCCATACAGTGTGCGTATGTGGTGATAATGTTTCGGAAAGGACCGACGGTGACCTTTGTAAAATCTCCATCGAAGGAGTAGTATTTTGGCACGCGCGCAGATGAAAAACAGGAGGGACCTCGGTATCGAACAGTGTTCTTAGTTGTGTCGGAAATAGGGTCGAAGTTTGCAATGGTTCATCAAGATCAAAGCTTCCTTCGACATATCCTGTAGCATCCATAGACTCCCAGGTGATGGAGAAATCCTGGAGCTTAAGTGATTTTGCAGGCTTCTCAGCAATTGCCTCCAATTTGACCATGGCGTCGCGAAATTCCGACGAGTACTCCCACGGATCACCTGGAAATCCAAGCAAAGTTGCCCATGACACTGGGGATTGCGTTAAAGCGGCGTCCAGTGGCGGGAGAGTTCCAACGAATTCAAATTCCCATTCAGGATAGTGTAAGGAGGACCTTGGGCTGTAATAGTCTGGTGAAAATTGGCCCACGGCGCTGTGTCACGGGCCCCGGCCTGACGACCGACGGCTATTGGTGGTCGAGAGCATGAAGTACGTCGTGGCCGACGAGGCGCCCGCGTCGGCTGCGAAGTTGGCGAGCAAGGGCCCCGAATAGCTGAGGTGATGCGGAGTGGCTGGTCGGTGCAGGCCAGATCGGTCCGTCCCACTGTGGGGAGTCTGGACCGCCACGGAGAGGTCCTGGAGGACGCCGACGAGAGCAAGGAGGACGGGTGGCACGAGATGCTAACACTGCCAACCACGACGAAGACCAAGACGGGGTGTCGAACCAAGAGAGCGACGAGTACTGAGAAAACGCAAGTACGAAGATGTAGGGCGTGCCGAGCTGGATAGCTGCCGGCCGCGAAAAGGAAGCTCAGTCGTGAATCTACCCCGGAACAACAACAACAAGAAAAGCTTTACATTTTCGCTACTCGTTCTTCTATCTCTGTCAACGAAGTCATCTCAAAAGGCCAAGGGTACTCACGACCCCTTTCGAGTTAGACCGTGACAAATTGGTGGAGAAGCGAGGGTACCTTCTGGCTTGAAGTGACTCGCAGAGATCGAAGAACGGAACGGCTGCTGAAGGACGCAGCAGAAGGACATTTGTAGGCACAGTCAAGACCGCTACAGTGAAGAGGACAAGCCGTGGGGAACTTCCTCATGAGCGAACAACAAGGTAGGCCCCGTGATGGGCAAGGCGAAGGGACGGGCGATTGTGCCAATAGAAACCCAAACCACGTTCACCGAAGTGGAAGTGCAAGACGTCGAAGGAACCGAGGGCGAACCACCCGCGGAAGGACGTGAGCAAGGAAACACTGCTGGCGGAACCGGACAGGCGGCGGTAGAGGGCGCTCCGGTCGCGAGAATTGGGACGTCCGAGGGCAGACCGTCCCTGCAGGATAGTCGAGCGGGCCAGAGGGCCTTCCAAGACGTCCTGAACGAGCTGGCGCATGCCCCGACGGAAAGGGAAGAGCGTGCGGCCACCAGTGGCGCCAGTGCAGGAGCCTCTACGGGAGCAGAGGCGACGGCCGCAACCACGAGTGGAACCGGAGCCTCGACGGGAACGGTGGGACAAGGCGCAATCGCAATCTTTGTATACGACCCAGGCGATGGGAGGACAACCACAGCATTGGCTGGGCAATTGGGCGTCCCAGTGGGGATACCTGCCACCAGGGGCGCTAGGCCAGACGCCTTACGGTGGGACGGGGCTGCCGCCGAACCAGCACGTCCATTTCGGACCGGCTGCCGCCACGCCTGCGCCGAACCTACCGGGCCCGGCGGCGACGGCGCCTAGTGCGCCCCTCCGGGATCGAGCGTACCGGCGAACCAACCCTGGACGGTCCAGAGGGGAGCTCAGGCCGTTCCGGCCTCGGCGCCGCAGTTGACGCCGGCCGTCGCGGCTACGGGAGGAACGTCGACGGTGAACCAAGGCGGGCAAGGACCAACGTCGGGGTCGGGAGCGACGTCCTCACCAGGGACCCTCGACCCGGCGCCAGAGGACTACCTGACGCGCACGATGACACGAGCGTTAGAGCTGTACGCCACCCGGTCGTCTGGACCGGCGGCGTCCGCTCCTGGGAACGGTCCGCCTGCTCCTCAGGTGCCTGCAGGTGTCCCCACGGCCGCGCAGGTTCCCCAAGGTACCTGTACCCGTACCACAAGTGCCGATCCCGACACCTGCGGTGCCCGCACCAGGCCAGACGGCGATGCAAGTGCCATTGGCTCCTGCAACGAGGCCAATGGGCACCTCTATGCCGTTGGCGGCCGTAGCCGCTTACGGGGAGTATCGATTGCCGGAACTCCTTACGGTCCTGGTGTTGCGGTACATGATCCGCAGACGCCCGGGGATACTATTAACCGTTCCAACCTCCACTAATGCCTACGCCGAGGTGGAGCGAGGCCGCTGCTATAGCTGGAACGGGACCAGGTAACTACGCTCAGCCGGGCCCAGCCCCTGCTCCCTCGTACTCGCTAGGGCCAGGATTTGGAGCGCCTCCGGGGGCGAATGCTACGCCGTACCAGCCGCCGTATGTGGGCATTCCTACTGGTCTGAGGAACGCCGTCAAAGAGATCGTACCGTTCCATTCGGACACGGCGACGAGTGAGCGTGCCGCCGCTTTTTGGCGGTCGTTTGAAATGTGCACGAACGGCATGGACAGTGCCATGAGGCTGACGGCCTTTGAACAATGCTTGAAGGGCAAGTCGGGACAAGAATGGTGGTATAATTCGCGCATTGAGAACTTCGACGTGCTCAAGGTTCGGTTCCACAACCGATTCATTTGTCAGACGCCGTCCCAGCTGTGGAGCCGTCTCAAGGCCGCTAAGAGGAACCGTGGCGAGTCAGCCGAGGAGTGGGGGATAGGATTTCGACCCTGTGCGATGCGCTGAACTACGCGGAACCCCGCATGAGGTACGAGTTCTTCCTCGAGGGCATTGGGAACATGCGGATCAAGGCGATACTGAACTCCAGCAAGGTGACCGAGATCCCGCAGGCGTGCGCACTCTTGCTGTACAAGAACTTGCACCTGCCGGTGGAGGAGGACGACGAGTTCCTGGACGGCACGCTGAGCGCCATGGGCACCAAGGGCGAGACGACGCAGTCTCAGATGCTGCAGCATCTGCATCAAATGAAGATGATGATGTTGCAGCAACAGCAAAGGGCACGGCAACACCGCCACGTTCCCCTCGAGGGCAGTCGACGGTGAGCGCTGTGGCTCCGCCTCCGGTACAATTAGGGGCCCCGGCCGCTTTCCCTGCGACGACGTTACCCGGACCTGATGCTCGCGTGCCGCCGCATATTCGGCTCAGCCCGGACACTCGGACGACGGAAGGCGACATCGTCTGTGGCCGCTGCCTGCGGACCAACTGTAGTCGGGCCACTTGTCCCCGCGCGACCGCAACGTGCAACCGGTGCGGTGAGGTGGGCCACTACTCGATGGAGTGCGGGACCAACCCCGCCCTGGTGGCTGGAACGGTGGGAGGCAGTCTCGCCGTGGCATTAGCTGCCTGCTCTGTGGCGTAACGGATCACCTGATGTCGCAGTGTCCCTTGATACGGTCCCTGAGGGACCTCATCAAGAGCGCAGCAAGGTCGTCGGCCGCGTCCGCCGGAAGGACGCCAGCCCAGCAATGAAGAGGGCAGGAGGGAGGGGATCGAAGTGTCGCTCCTTCCTCTTGCCAGTCGGGCGACATGACGGAGAGCGAGGACGTGCCGGTAGCGGATGCTGCCGGACGGTCTGGCTCTCGAGAAGTGGGCGGTGCGGGTCTTGCGGTGAGCGAGAGGGTGCCGTCCAAGGAAGATGAAGTGGATGTGATTGTGAGTGAAGTGTATATGAACGAGGACAAGGACTGCGAATCGCGGCGTGAAGGAACAGACGCCGTCGTGAAGGTCGAAACGGGAACGGATCTCCCTCTGGGTGCATGTCAAAGCACGGAGGTAGAGTCGCTCAATGCCGTAGAGGCACGGTCGGAAGGAGACTGCGAGCCGCGGCGTGAAGGAACAGACGCTGCTGTGAGGGTCGACACGGAAAGGGACTGCGAATCGCGGCGTAAGGGACCAGACGCCGTCGTGAAGGTCGAAACGGGAACGGAACTCCCTCTGGGTGCATGTCAAAGCACGGAGGTAGAGTCGCTCGGTGCCGCGGAGGTGCGGGTGGAAGGAGACTGTGACTCGCGGCGAAAGGATCAAGGCGCCGGCGTGAAGGTCGAAATCGACAAGTTGCACAGCGAGGGTGAGCACGGAGACCCCTCGATGGAGGAAGGAGGGAAGGAACGCGCTGGCTGCGACGCGTTCCTGGACTGGAAGGAAGACGCTGAGTGCGCTCAGCAGGAACGGGTCTTTACCGTGAAGGAGGCCCGAAAGAGGACGTCGAAGTCGAGAACGGTCTCGAGGTGCGACTTGTGGGCGTATTCTCGGAAAGTGAGCTTGAGGAACTCGAACAGGGGACGTACGCGCGAGCTAAATATGAACCAGGGAATACGACAAAAAGTTGGAGGACCGCTTGTTCTCGCTGGATGAAGTGGCGAAAATGGCCGAAAACGCGAAGGACCAGAAGCGTGCCAATCGTGACTTCAAGCGGCAATCGCCGACGGTGAAGGTACCCGCGGCGTCAGTCAAACCCGTGGTGGCCTCTGCTGACAACACGGAACGCTCCTGCGCGGATGAGAATGAGACGCCCGTAGCCACTGGAAGCGACGCCCCGGGACCGGCGCAACGAGTAACGACGTCGCCCGTGAGGTGGAACGACTAAGGAATGTTGGCACAAAGCCCGACGAGTCTACGGGACCACAGCGTGGGCATGTTAAGGCACCTGCCATTTGTCTGGTGACGACTCTGAGCCGATCTGCCGGGCGGCGAAAGGACCAATGGCTGCTGCGGAATGAGGAGTTGCGCCCCGAACGAGATAAAGGGACCAACTTGGTTGTCGGGCCACTGAGGCAACCGTCATATCTACCCAGCAACGAAGAATGCACTGGGAACGCAGCGCACACAATTAAGGATCAGATGGCGTTCCTATACGTCGTTCACCCCACGGTGGAGCGGCGACGAAGGTGGAACCCCGGTCTCCAAAGCGTGGATCGGTCTAGCAAGGACGACAACAGTGATGCAGCCCTCGAGAAGATGCTACGCAAGTTGGTACGCTGGGCGTTGGATCCGTTCCTGCTAAGGTTCAAGGCGTATCCACGTCCAGGAACGCTGGGATGTCACGCCGACAGACCGTCACGGACTCGACAGAGCTCAACGGTAGTCGCTATTTTCTGGGCAGACTTGCTGCGACCCGTGCCGAACGACGTTGCCGTGCGGGACGACAAAGGCCACGCCAATGACTTGAACGGTGCACCTGACCCCGGTGGCGGAGGTGCTTGCGTCCAAGTCGGGGCGAACCGAGACCGAAGGGAAAGGCGAGAACGGTGTTGCGGTCTGCGGAGTGTACTTGTGGTTGCTATTGCTGGCTGTGGTCATCACCTACTTGCCGCATGTACTGAACGATTTGGTTGAGTGTATCCTACAAGGAAGGATTGAATTGATGTTTGCCCTCCTCTGGGGAACACGTCTGATGATGAACGCGAGCTCTAGCGACGTGATACTCGTTGAGTCTCGAAAGTCTAGGGTGGGGGCCGGGGCCGTTCCAGAGGACGCAGAAGTTGGTCGGGGACGCCCAACAGAAGTCGGGGAGAGTTGTCACGGGCCCCGGCCTGACGACCGACGGCTATTGGTGGTCGAGAGCATGAAGTACGTCGTGGCCGACGAGGCGCCCGCGTCGGCTGCGAAGTTGGCGAGCAAGGGCCCCGAATAGCTGAGGTGATGCGGAGTGGCTGGTCGGTGCAGGCCAGATCGGTCCGTCCCACTGTGGGGAGTCTGGACCGCCACGGAGAGGTCCTGGAGGACGCCGACGAGAGCAAGGAGGACGGGTGGCACGAGATGCTAACACTGCCAACCACGACGAAGACCAAGACGGGGTGTCGAACCAAGAGAGCGACGAGTACTGAGAAAACGCAAGACGAAGATGTAGGGCGTGCCGAGCTGGATAGCTGCCGGCCGCGAAAAGGAAGCTCAGTCGTGAATCTACCCCGGAACAACAACAACAAGAAAAGCTTTACATTTTCGCTACTCGTTCTTCTATCTCTGTCAATGAAGTCATCTCAAAAGGCCAAAGGTACTCACGACCCCTTTCGAGTTAGACCGCGACAGCTGGGAATCAGTTTCCTTAATGCGAAGTTGTCAACAATGGCAAATGTAGTGAAAAGTCCCGCTGCTTCTCGGAGATGCTGTAGACGGTCTCTATTTTGCCGACTTGACTCATCGACTGGGATCTTCAACGAGCAGATACGGCGTACAACCATCATTTTACGCGGCGCCGTAAACGTCACTTTCAGCCCTAGAAACAAGGCACGTATCGAACTAACACCAGTGTAAGCCTGCAGAGTAGTCAGCCATGGATCCAAGAACGCCCAATTACTCTCCATGATTTTCTCCTCGGCGTCTGCAGAAATGGAAAAATTCACGAGTAACGAGCAGTTGATCAGCAACGATCAATCTCAGGAGAAATTCTCACAATGGCGTGGTGGCCATGCTGTCTGCGGCACGCAGCGTCTCACATTTCTGCTTTCTCGACATTTTCTCGGTCAGCGAGTCACTTACATCATAGTGAGTGGTGTCGGCTTGTGCTCGGACATTTTTCCAGTTGCTACATGTAGCGGGAACCACCACCAAGAAAATTATTATGACTATTTTACGATTGGAAACGGTGATGTCGTAGACGAACTGCGAGTCGTGACTGTGCGGTGGACCCCTGTATAATTCGAAGTTTGTAACGAAGTGAAAACTTTGGATGTGCGACCCTATGGAGGTAGTACCGTAGTATGGTGACTCATGTATGTGTATGTGTATGGTGGCTCATGTCATTTCATTCGATCATGTGTGATGTGAATGTGTGTGATGTGACAGGTGTCGTGTAAACCATGTAAACCACTTCACAAATCAAATCACAAATTAAACCACTTCACAAATCAAAATCACATCACAATCACAAGTCACACAATCACAAGTCATACAAGTCACAAACGAACCGCACAGCCGCCCGAACGTCTCAAGAACACCTCTCATCGATGAGCAGCTCCGGTATTCAACTCCAGTGGAGCTCGAGCAGCCCCGTGAGCGACCGCGTGTGGGTTTCAGCCGCCCACGCCGTCGTGGAGCGACGCCTCACGCTGCGCCAAGCCGCGCAGACCTTTGGCTTGCAGCAGACCGCGCTGAGCCGCCTCGTGCGCCAACAAACGCTGCAGCACCTGCATCCGCGCCGCCCGAAGCTGACCCAGTCGCTGCCCGGCGGTGCGTCGTCCACGAGCCCAAGCAACAGCGACAGCAGCCGCTTCACGGTGCCAGTCGCTGGCAACGACCGCTATGTGTTCCCGCGTCTGAATACGCCCAGCAGCAGAAGCAACAACAGTATTGCGCCACTGCCGGGCGTAGCTGCCGCCGTCCGGACGCCACCGAAGCCCGCGTGCGAGCTGACGCCCGAGCTCAACGACGAGATCATGGCCGTGCTCCGAGAGCAGTTCATGCAGCAGCAGCAGTACGCAGACTTCGAGACGAGCGACGGAGCGATCCACATGCGCGGCACGGTGGGTGACATGGGTGACACGGTCGCGACTGCGCTCCATCACGTTCCACGGCGGCGCGCAGCACCACGACATCCACGCACATCACCTGCCTCGGCGGCGCGCATCACCACGACGTCCACGCACACGCAAAGCGTACACCGGGCAGAGGACCGCACCCCGAAGACAATGCCTTCTTCGGTGTCACACTGCGTTGCCATGGCTGCACAACCACGACATTAACGCAAGTAGAACAAACGTCAGGCAAGCGAAGCAGGAAGATGACAAGCCACGAGTCAACCAACTAGTTTGTATTCTTCAACTTCAACGTCAAGGTGGCCAACCGGCTCACCGCTGATTAATTCGCGTGCCTGGGACGGAAGCCTTGAAGTCAGCCAAAACAACGCACTCAGCCAAAGCAGCTCATTACTCATTTCGCAAGGAGCAGCGGCTGGAAAGAAGAAGGCGGGATGAGACTGAAGCTGCTGCCAACGTCAAAGCGTCCACTGACCGCTGACTCCGAGTCCGATTAAATATAATAATGTACTGCCCAGGACATTTCTATCTCAAATGTGCAAGACATGTCATTTCTATAATATATGTACCACCCAGGTCATTTCTATCGTGAAAGAATGTGGTCTCCGCGAGCGCAATGTTCCTGGCTGGGAATGAGCCGATGAAAAAGCGCCTAAGAAGACGGACCACAGACTCATGTAGCCGATGACTGAGTATATAAGCGGTTTCAACTTGCATTTTTATTCGCTAAATGGAAGTTTTTGTGTGTTGCAGCTGCGCCACTCCACTCTCGTGCTGGTTTAATGTAGGTATCGACCGAGCCGCTCGCGGGAGAATCTTTCCGCTCTCACATCCCATTTCGCGCTTGACCAGACACCTCAACTTAAGGTACTTCTCTACTATGTGATATTGGTTACCTCTAAACTGACGTAGCATTCTTGGCGACAGATGGGTCGATCTCCGGGCAACAAAAACTACAGCAAGCAAGAACTAGCATTGCTGCTGGCAGTTTTAGAAGAGGTTCTGTCCATTAGCTTGCTGGAATGGGCACAAGCTACGGACCAGTACGCTGCAATGAAAGAGTGCTCTTGGGGGACCGGACGACACTGAGCTTGCGCCAAAAGTTTGCCCAATTGTGGTCGACGTTGCAACCCGACAACTATCCAACGCTACGAGCGCTTGCTAGAAGCATCAAGGCACGGATCAATATGCGTTATGCCTCGTTGGTGGGGCAACGTCGGATGGGATTTGATGGATATCAGCAGAGCGGCCACGCCGGAGTCCAGCGAGGCTGCGAGGGATGGCAATCACATATAAGCCAGCGGGTCAATTCAGCCGACTACCGCATATCTACAATCCAGCAACGATATGTTTCTGAAGACACCACGAACCAGTTACCTTCTTAAATCGCTGACACGCAGCAGTGTGTCACAATGGCTGTTGACACCTCCATCACTACTGAAGCTGTCAATAAGCCCAGCGAAGTTCGACAATTATCAGATGGGGAGAAGTTGCAGCACGAAGACGAGGTAGTTTTCGTGCTCCAAGACCCAGTTCTGCTGATAGTCCCTTGCGACCTTCACTGATGAAGCTGTACCACGAAATTATTCAGCTTGCGGTAAAAGCGCAGCTAGATGCTGACCGCAAAGAGGTGGAGAGAGAGGAACGCGAAAGAGAAGAGCGTCAAGGCCGTCTTGAACGTCAGCATATTATGATGTCTTTGATCGCTGCATTGGTAAAGTCGAAGCCGTCTTAACCATGATAGTAACAGATTGCAAATTCTTGAAACTGCGCGACTTAGGGATACTACCATGTATATCTACTGCACAGCTACCAGGAATCATGAATTGTACAATAGTAGTAGTAGCTGCTCATCGACAAAGACTTCTTGGTGCTATTCAAACCAACTGTCCCAACAAATTTTAAGATTTTCAAATCAATTTTCAAATTCAAATTCAAACCCACACTTCGAACTCCCCGGCCCCCAGCCGGTACCGCAATGAAGCAGTTGGACATCAAACATAATTTGGACGCACTGTTGGTCAGGTAAGGATTCCACTAATGACTTGAATTTGTATGCGAGCCATTCGGGCCGAATTCGGACGGAATTCACAAGAATTGAGATCAAAATTTGATCCATCACTGCTTTATCAGCTCGGAATCCACTCCAACACGGACTATTATAGCTCGCCCAGACGCAACACAGGTTTATAGACGATCATCATATCACGAGAACAAAATCGACACAGGTGACACGAAGTACAGCATGCCTCTACAATGTCCGTCTTGGCGCGATCCGTAATAACTGGGATCAACAATTTCGAAGGATAAACAACGATCTTCCAACTTTATATAGCCGGCTCCTGATTTTCGGTCATTAGACGTATCGCTGCTAATTAATTTCTACTGTACCGAAGATTTACTGATCACGATCACTGCCAGGCGGAGATCAGAAAGTGCCCGTCACCAATACAGGTACAGGTTGGATGTCACTTGGTCGCCCTACATCGTAGTGAAATGGTGCTGGATGACTTCTTGTCAGATTGACAGTTGCTAATTACCTGCTCGAGTGATTCGTACTCCATTTGCGAACTACCATCATAAAGAGTAATTCGGCGTTCTTGGGCTCAGGGCTGGCTACCCTGCAGGCTTATACTGCTGTTAGGCGGAGACAGGTCCCTGTATTAGAGCTGACAGTTAAGTTTAACGCGCCGGAAGTATGGATTCGTGAGCGAAAAGCTGTTATTCCACGTACCTGCTACTTGAAGATCCCAGTCCATGAGTCAAGTCGGCGAAATCGTGAACGTCTACAGCACCACCGAGAAGCGGTGGAGCTATTCACTACATTTGCCATTGTTGACAACTCCGCATTCAGGACACTGATTCTCAGCGACGAGTCCGTGGGCCAATTTTCACAAGAAAATCCAGCCTACACTATCCTGAATGGGAATTTAAATTGGTTGGAACCAGGGTTTCCTAAAAATATATGGCCATAAAAATCATTGCCATATTTTCCCATACAATTATGTATTTCTGTGTCTCAAATTCCCCTGTCAGTAATTTATTCCGGCGCTGTTTTCCGGAGGCGTATTTTCGTCGAGTATTTGCATTTGTAGTGTGTAACTTTTGAGAAACATGCGGCCAGGTACGTGTTGATGCAAGCAAGATGAAGGTTTGCTGTTTATCTTTCGACACTCGATGAGAATGGTGCCGCTTGAGCCGCGTGCATAATGTATTTTTAGCTGCTGCTTTATGCAATAATGTATTTCTTCAAGTCCTTTGCAGATTGCCATTATCTATTTCGTGACATGGCTCTCATTTTATGGCAATAGTATTTTAGGAACCCCTGGTTGGAACCCTCCCGCCACTGGACGCCGCTTTAACGCAATCCCCAGTGTCATGGGCAACTTTGCTTGGATTTCCAGGTGATCCGTGGGAGTACTCGTCGGAATTTCGCGACGCCATGGTCAAATTGGAGGCAATTGCTGAGAAGCCTGCAAAATCACTTAAGCTCCAGGATTTCTCCATCACCTGGGAGTCTATGGATGCTACAGGACATGTTGAAGGAAGCTTTGATCTTGATGAACCATTGCAAACTTCGACCCTATTTCCGACACAACTAAGAACACTGTTCGATACCGAGGTCCCTCCTGTTTTTCATCTGCGCGCGTGCCAAAATACTACTCCTTCGATGGAGATTTTACAAAGGTCACCGTCGGTCCTTTCCGAAACATTATCACCACATACGCACACTGTATGGCGTTTGAATTTGTCTTCGTCGGGTATCCCGGACTTGGCGAGGGCACTAACGAGAAACCCCATGAAGAAATTGGATATGACTATTTGCGATCGCATGATGACGTTGTAGATGAACTGCGAGTCGTGTTCAATGCTGGCTACTTTTTTAGCACCGTGCTGTGTGGCGGCTCCTTGTGTGATGTAGCAGTTCGAGGTCTCACGTATGGCCCTACGAGCCCCATCAAGAGATTCGACGAACTTGAGTTGGCGTGCAAAAGGATGTCAGATGAACTTTTTCGTTGCAACGTGGTCTGCAGTGGCGGAGCTGAGATGGATGGGGACAGTAAAATACCTAGCATTCGATGAACAAGAACCAATGACTCAGTATCGGTTATCGTGGGTGGTGTACGCACTGGTGTACGCACTGTACTGTGGGTCTTCAACTGTCTGCATTGAAGAAGTCGACATTGGAACGGTGCAGCTGACGCCGTCGGCCGTTGCCTCAGTTAGAGCAGTGATAGAAACCCTGTACCCTGAGCCGATCTCCGATGGGAAGTTTCTACAAGCGAAGTACAAATTTGTTGAGTTGACCAAGGGGGCAATACTTCGTCACCCAAAACCTTACGCGGTAAGAACCTGAACCTTGTTCTTTCGCGTTCGTGTCGTTGCCGTGCACTCTACAACCCGGTGGTGCCACCTGGATGGGTTCACGTTGTTGTTCCTGGTTACGGGATTTGCACAACAAAATTGGTTGATGGAGTTGTAGAGTTTGCTCCTGATACGACGGAAATCGAGTACTCTCAGAGAGAACTATCGGGGCGCGTGCTACCGGTAGCTCTGAAGCTACATTTTGACCGAGCCAGGTTTCTTGGCAGTAATCGGTAGATGGCTGCGGAAACTTTGGTTTTTGCTCGGAGGAATCAAGAAGACCGAATAAATGTGGATCTGAGCGTGTTGGCCGTGTCCTGCCCCGTTCTAGAAGACCTTGGGATTATCTTCAAATTCAACGTGTCCACATCAACCTATAACTATGCATTGCGAAATTGGCCAGTCAAGAAGATTACCATAACTGGCACCGCCGGACTTCCTGACTTTGGACCATGTTTAAGTGATCCCCGTACCGAATGACGCGAGAACTCGTCGTTTTGCACATTTCCTCACTCTATGGGTTGGTGTTTGGCGCAGTTGAGAGGGAGGCACTTCTTTCACACAACCAAGTGGTTGTTGTGAAGCAGAAGCTTCCTCTCAACTCGAAAGCTGCTTTTATCAGTGCTACCAACTCCAGTGGTGCTCCACGTCGCTCTACTAAGGCTTCGACAACAACTCGAGAATTGGACGCGTTCGTGCTCAGTCTGATTTTGTTTTCGCCTTGACGCCTGCGCGACGTTCGGTTCGCTGTTGATCAAGCTACACCAACGACTATCAAGTCGGGGTTTGAAGCGTTTCAAACTCAAACAACGTGGTGGGCCGAGATTCTGCAATAAAAAAACCAAGTTGCAACCAAATGCATTCTTTGTAGGCCGTTTTCTCCTTAATGTGATATTATGTTCTTCGTCTGGGATGCTAGTGGATCTTGGGGTCGCTGAAAGCAAAGGTGTCTCCAAACGATAAACGGTATAACATGATTGCCCACTTTGGCTTTATGTTGGGAAATTTTGTCAGTAAGTGCAGTTGATGTCGATGGAAAATTGAAAAGAGTATCGACAACAGTGACAGCAAAAACAAAAAGCTCGACATGATCCGTACATTTCCTTACTCCTGTGATACGTAGATAATAGCTCGCAGATGACTTGCCCAGCAACTTCATCCTTGGTGAAGACTTCTGGATAATTTTCAGCTGAAAATTAAATCAAATGTGCATGTCGAAGGCACTTGCCTTGGGTCGCCTTACCACACCCGTGCTTGGTGCAGCCTGGATGAAAGCACTGGTCTCCTCCACCATGAACAAAACAGAAGTTTCCACTGTGTGCCTGCTTGGCGCACCCTCGTTTGTAGCATCGACCCCCCGCCGTGCTCAAAGCACTTGCCTTTCGACTACCACAGCTTTGTCGCAGCCTGCACTTGAGCAATTTTTCCGCCCTCCATGCACACTGCACAAACGCTTGTACTGGGCAACCTATGTGCAGCCTGGACGACTGCAACGGCTTTGACCAGCACATGTAGAGATACGGCTGGCAGATGTCCGTCTCCGTTTCAAGGGAGCCTCGCATTCACTGTCTTGGCCATCACCACTTGGATGATCGTCGTCTGCAGGTGCTGCTTCCTCCTCCTGCACCAAAGTCGCATCGCCGCGCTCGACTTGATCCGACGCCAACGGGATCGCAATACCCGTTGTGTGCCCGCCACCAGTCACGAATGCATTGCCTGCACTTGCCTCCACCTTTTTCTCTTCCTGGTCAAGCAGCTCCTGAACCAGGTCCCGTCTTGTGCGGAGGAGCAGCAGCATCACACAAAAGAGTAGTCGCCGTCTGCCACCTTTTCACCTTTGCAGCTTTTTCAGTTGTGCTACTGCATTCAGGTGTTTCTCTATGGGAGACGACGATGGGCGTACCTTAACGGCTTCAACATCGTCCTAACTGTCGAGTTCTGCCGTGATGAATGCATTACTACGTAGTACAAGATCGAACTTGAATCATTGAATCATCAACGAGAGCCACATCAAACACTCACTTGCTTCATCTCGCGTCGTGATTTGCCTACCCAATAATGCAGTTTCGCAGTCAGACTAACATGGATACAGTCATCACAATATGATCGAGCTGTTGTCAGGCACTAGCACTACCGTACGTCGTTCTTGTCCATACACCAAGCCGGTCACCGTCGAGTTGTACGCAAAAACCAATTGTGTGCCAGATCCGATCAGTTAGAGGTAGTCAATTGCGCAGCAACAAGAAGAATATTTTTAGGTATTCGGTCAGTCGTCATGGATCGAAAAACCGAAAAAATGAAACGAGCTTCTTCCGTCCTCAACTCCAAATGACGAACGCGTAATCCTCCACCTTACAACTTGGAGTCCGCCACAACGCGCGACTTCTTCTCCATCGTTTTGGACCATTTCTCCAGCGTCTCCCTCGGCATCACCGGCTTCTTGTACAGATAATGTCCTCCGTCCACGATCAACACTTCTCCCGAGACAAAGTTGCCCACGGGAGACACCAAGTACAGCACGGCCGCGGCAATGTCCGTCTTCTGGCCCACTCGCCCCACAGGAATCGTGCTCGCCATCATCTTCTTCCTCTCCTCGGGGTCCACGTCTCCACCCAACTTGGCAGTGCCCGTCGTATCAGCAATTGGCCCAGGCGCGACGCCCGTCACTCGGATCCCGAATTGCCCCCACTCCAGAGCTAGCGAGCGGGTGACGCTGTCCACCGCCGCTTTGGCTGCCGACGCGTGCGCCTGGTACCACGTGGCCGGCAGCTGCAACGTGGCGGTGATGTTGACGATGCGGCCGTCTCCGCTGCGTTTCAGCGGCTCAAACGCCGCGCGACTCATGTTGAAGGTGCCAATGGTGTCGATCTCCATGACCGTGCGGAAGGCGTTGGTCGACATGTTCTCGGCGAGCGCCAGGAAGTTTCCGGCCGCCGAGTTCACCAGCACGTCCAGAGCTCCGAACTTGGCCACCACTTGGCGAACAGCTGCGTCCGCGCTCTCGGCGGAGCGCACGTCGCCCTGCACGAACATGCAGCAGCTGTGGGCAATGCCGCGTTCGCGCATGAGGGTCAAAGTGTGTTGGAGAGCGGACTCGCGACGGCCGAAGACGGCGACTTTGGCGCCGAATTCGGCGAGCGTGAGCGCGATCTCCTGGCCGATGCCAGAGCCGCCACCGGTGATGAGAGCCACACGGCCGGCGCATGCGTCTCGGCGGAAGACGCGCTTGATGGTGGCAGAGTCCATGGAGAGGGAGGAGGGTGGTGCAGAAGTGGAAGTGAAGGAAGGAGCTTCAACTGGTTGACGCTGACGTTTCGTAAACGATACTGAACGCGTAGTAGTTTGCTGCAAGAGTAGTAGTTTGGTAGTACAATAGTTCTGCCTCTCGTTTATTTGACCAGATATGAGTGCTACTACTAGTGTGAGCTAATACTGTACCGGTACGCATATCTTTGCGATTCGTACTTACCGCGTTCTATCGGTAGCCGCTCCTTTTGAGCCGTCCAGTCTGGACTAAAGTTGCAGGTAACGTAAGTTGTGGCCAGGAAGCGCGTGCTGGGGCAATAACTCACTCCCGTTCTCTCACTTTCTGTATCCCATAGTCACCATGAGCGTCACCGCCGCCTCGTACCCGCCGAAGAGCTACTATTTGGTGGACAAGAAGCCGTTCTTCAAGCACTTCTACCCGAAAGATGTGGCTGTGCTGGCTGTCCGGTCCGCCGCCATGCAGGGGCTCATGATCTTCAACGCGTACGTGGCGTCTCTGGATCTGGAGATCTCGGACGACGAAGCGTCCAGCGAGGACGAGTTCGAGGACGCAGAGGAGGACAAGGAAGAGTTCGAGCCCCCAGCTTGGAGCAGTTCGGCTTGGCCACCGCCAAATCCTTCAGCAAGTCGCTCAGTATCACCACGTACGTGCGCTCGCTCGAGGAGGTGGCTCTGCGCGTCTGCCGTCCGCGGATCGTCAGCAAACTCATCAAAGGTGACGACAACAAGGGAGTTAGTTCCCTTTTTGCAAAACTGTCGGTTGGACTAAACACGTGCAATTCCTGTGACTGGCAGATATCAGCAGGTCGGCGATCCGCAAATACGCGCGTACGTCGAGTCGCGTTGCGGCGGCGTCGCTGATGGTCAAGACGGGCATGCGTGCCAATGTGTTGAGCCATTTGGCCATTTTCCTGGTTGAGGAGGTGGGTCGCAATTTGATTTTGCACTGCAAAAGTCTTTCGTGATCACTGAATTGGCATTTTGTGACTTCTGTTAACAGACCCAGCAACTCGTGATCATTCTGTACCGACGCTTTGTGTCGAGGAAAAAGGGCAACAAGGCCAAGAAGAACTTGCGCTCGATCGAGGAAGGCGTGCAGAGCATCGTCAGTGACGACGACGAGGACGCGTCGCTGTCGACGTTCGTGTCCAAGACGGGTCGCAACGCTTCTCGCTCGGCGTTGGCTATCATTACGGGCGGCGTGGGGGCTGCGGTGGGAACAGTAGTGCGACCAGGTGTGGGCACGATGATCGGCGGGACGCTGGGCGACACCATCGCCTACGTGCTGTTTTAGACGCAGCTACTTGAAAAAGTATGGATATGGATACATTCCCATCAATGCTATTCCAGACACTGCACGACGGTCCGATACTTTTACAGTACTGGATCATCCAGTCTGGATGTCGTTTACGGCAGAGTTCCGTCTTCTGTACCTCAACGTGGCGATGAACATCTTCGTAATTTCTTGTCCCAAAATACTTATTCCAATCAAAACCACACCGAAAAAAGTCGATTGCACAAGTTAAACCGGTCCGCTTCAACGGTTCTTAACAGCCACTATTCTCAATCCCAGTTCCTCTCACTATACTCTCCACCTCTCGTGCCGTTTACTCTCCTTCCAATTATGCTATCCCACAGTTCGGCACGTGCGGAAAGACAGACCCCCAGGCCATTACGCGAGAAGAGCGAAGAGAGCTCACGTCTGTGGTCCGAGCCGAGGCGTCTCCTGCTCTACCGCCCGCCACGCCCCTCGTCAAGCCCCATCGAGTCCCCCACGCCCTTCGCCAGCCTCTCGCACCCCTCCCCATCCAATTTCGACCGCGTGACGCGCCCTACAAGCCGCGCAAATGACGACCGCGTCCAGTCTGTACATGGAGACGGTCTCGCTCAACGATGACGCGTCCCAGTCGTCCACCTCGACGGTGCTAGATGTGGACACTCTGGAGACGCAATTGAGGACGTCCAAGATGGCGGAAGCGTCCCCGAGAGCCCTGTAAACAGCGACGAAGAAGACATTTCGGACGTCCAAGCGTCCTCCAAGCAGAAGGACACCTCGATAAATGTCCGCATGGACAACGGAGGACACTCTCTCCCCCACTACGTGTCCTCACACAGAAACTTCCTGTAGAAGAACGAGACTACGTGGACCCTCTCTCTTCTCGCCGGAAGTGTCGAGACACGCCATGGAGGTGGCTCATCGTCGGGCCAAAGCTGTGGCCAATGAGGTAAAAGAAATGGCCGAGCTGGAGCAGGAGGTGGGCTCTTCAAGTGCTGTAAAAATGTCCCCAGCTGAGGCTGTGACCATCATCGGCGGAGCGTTCGCCAGTTCCTTGCAGCGCGCCAAGAAGCTCGTGACACCCTCAGCCAAAGAGTACGATCTGTTATCAGGCTCCTCTCCTTCAGCTAATATGGCCAAGCTGGACGATCTGGACACGGACGGAGATGGACTGCAATTGTCCCCCGACGCGACCAATGGAGACGGGAAACACTTTCTGAGACCGGCGTTGAAACGCATCTCGGCTTATGCAGCACTGGAGCCTGAGAAGAAGACGATTCAGAAGAAGCAGAAGAAAAAGGGCATTCAGTGGCACGAGGACGTGTTAGACGGTGATGAGGAGTTTTATGAAGACGGAGAGGAGATGGAGACGCATTCGCTCATGAAGGGAGATGACGGTAGTCCACGACCGCAGCTGCTCAATTACAGTAAGAAGGACGGACAACTCACGCCCAGGAGCAAGAAGAAACGCAAAAACTTGTTAGGTCCATGATGAGACGTCTGACGCCCCGTGAGAAGGAGGAACTTTACAGGCAACGACCTGATTTGATGATTGTGCCCAACTGGGCGCAAAAATACCGCGAGGAACTGGCTGGAGAAGATCCGACGCGCTGGAATGCGTGGCTGCTGGGACTCATCTCGGTTCTGGCGGTGCTGCTGCTGGTGTTCATTCTGTTGATTGTGCGGCAGCGTGTGGCTGCATCGAAGTGATGTGTTCAAGGAGTCAACCCCGATTAGAGAGGAGCGGCCACGTGGGAATTGGTCGGCTCCCATTTTTTGCAGCTTTATGTTTGGCTTGTTGGCCTTATAGCTGGACGCACGGCGATTACTGTGCGACCAGCACCAACGTACAAACTTACATTCCATAATATTTACTGGGACGTCAGCGCGTTGTACCTTTTCGCTTTCGTTAGCGTAGTCTTTACTGATGGTACTTTGTCTGCTCGTTTCCATTAGATACTTCCGTCCCAATGAATAATGAATGACCTAGACCACGAGTTACCAACGAAACTGGCCCAACAGCACAGCATTTTCATACTTCAATTCCAATGAGCTGTGCAACCGTTTTCGCCGAACCCAGAATCGGGAGTGAATTGAATATTGCTGCTGAACCTCACCTTGCAAGACCTGTACCCGGAAACAATAATTTCGGCATACCCAGGTGCATCTTGCAGAATTATAAAGGGCTCGATATCGGCTCGTACGAAAAACATCGAAAACGGCGTGATATCTGTTTGCGAACCCAGATTTCGCTCCTTTCCGGATGCCAACGAATCCGTACTGGGCAAGCAGCTTTTTCTTGTGAATGTTGTCGTACTCGCTCGCACCTTGATATTTTTGGACAGGAATACATTTTGTTGCGAGCTCTTTCTTTCGTGAACATTCAAAGATTGATTTATCGTTCCAACAACTTACTGGTCTGATCCCGGGATTTTTTTCGACTGCATGATGGAAGTTTTCCATCAACCAAAGCTTCCTTACTGCACTACCATCTCTCTATTTCCACCGATCGCTGAGCAGGCGTTGCGGCGAAAACAAATATGAGACTCAGGATATGCGCATCGAGCCGACGAATTGCCTTGAACTCTCCCGTTGAACCCGTGACGATACTAACCACTGCGAGTTTTGCTTGGATTGGGAGTTTCTCTTTAAAAAAAACAAGAACTCGCCGTCGTGGGACACGAGCTTATTCGCTTCCTCTCTGTCAACATCTTGGCTCCTTGGCACCGCCACGTCGAGTTTTACTAGCTGTCGTGCCATTCGTAGACTGGGATCCCGCAGATATAACGTCAAGCATGACATACAATTTGTATCTCGAATTTCCATGCGTTTTAAGGGCCAGTGCCGAAAAAATGAATCATTGTGAGCAGATACCACCACTGAGAACTTGGAAATCGAGAGTGTCTGGAGATCTGGACATGCACGGGACAGTGCAGTCAGGTCCATTTCGATCTCATTGCCCTCACTTTTCATGAGGCTCAGGTAACGAAGGTCCCGAACTATCAAGTTCAGCAGATCCATCAGCAGCGCAGCATTTTCAACAGTAATGCTTCTCAATGCCAACGAGCCGCACAACCGCTTCTGTCCATGCTGCAAGATTCCAGCATCGGGAGTGAATATAATATTCGGGCCAAGTTTCCCCTTGCAAATGCCATACCCAGGAACGACAATTTCGACACACTCGGGTGGACCAGCAGAATTATAAAGGGCTCGGCAGCGACGCGCACAAGAAACGACGAGAATGGAGTGATCACCGTCTGCGAGTCCTCCGATCTGAAGTTCAGCCCCTTCCCGGATGCCAACAAATCCATTCTGGGGGTCAAGCAAACTCTGCTCTGATACCGGTCGAGGATAACTGGTCCGCAATACTTCCTTAATGGCCAACAGGTCAGCCTTGGTCAGCGTATCTCCTGCAATTTCTAACTCTTGTATTATTCTCTCCGAACCTACACTACACAGCGCATACGTCAGCCACGACCACCGTTCACCGCTCACGGATCTCATGCTCATTTTCGAAACTCGTACTCCCAAAGACAATTCTGCGACTGCTGAACAAGTTGCAGTAAACACTGTATCTGACACCAGGAGGCACCACAACTCAAGCTCGGTTTGAAATGGTATGGCGCTACGTAAAACACTGCCACCAGAGATTCCCATCACACGCAGCGAGCATCCACAGATCAAAGCGTTCAACAAGCCCCCAACATTTCTCAGATCTTCCGGCGTGTTCAGCGTAAAACCATAAAATGATAAAAACAACTTGGAAGTGGTTGTCTCCATCAACGTTGTGAACAAATCGTGAGAGTCGGCAGCTCTCGATAGCTCTGCATTCGCGTACTCGCACGGAATTCTAGGCAGAGGTTGTTGCCGCCACAGTTCGGTTATCATCTCCCCATTACCGACAGCACAGAGTTGCGCGACAGGAGGGACGAGCAAGTTAAAACGTGCCGGAGCCCAGCCAATATTGAACCCAATGTGTCAGCGGATTTTTTAAGCTTCTGTCCACTTCCAACCTCCAAGCCATGACAGGAACCATTCCACCATATCTGAAAACTGTCATTGAGGTGCTCCTTGGTTGCATCTTCGAGTCCCATCGCCTTCAGCTTCTGCATCGCGACTTGAAATTCCGTCGAGTAAACCCATGGATCATCACGAAACCCGAGAAGGGTACCCCACGTGACTGGTGACTGGGTTGCAGCGGGGGCATTCGATGGTAGAGTCGAAGGTAGATAAGAGTGACCATGACGGGTACGTGAATTTGTAGTTCTCAATCGGACCTTGTCCAGTGTTGTCGGCGCTAGGAAAAACTTGGTGAATTCTCGGTTGTTCACGAAGAGAGAGTTGTATAAAGCGCAATTGCCTCGCGTAAGTGCTGCAATCGCACCCCATCACGACGACTGGAGCTAGATATGTTCACGGGAAGTCCCAAGCAAATGTGTCGTGTCGTACGGCATGTGATGGGGACTACAACATGAACGCGTAGAACCGAAGTCCTACCGAGCTGCGTACTGGCCAAGCTGTCATTCAGAACGGTATGCCAGGGCTTGAGGAATTCGCAATTGGTCGCCATTTTCCACGGTGTGGGTTCCGAGTAAAATTGGGAATGCGCGAGTTTGTGACAACGAGTCCGTATCCATCATGGTGGTAGCCAATCAATCTTTCAGAAGGGTAACGAATTGGCAGATTTCTACAGAAGTTCCATTATGGCTGTTCCACAACTGGAGCAGGAATGTGGACTTTTTCTTGCAGGACAACATGGGCATCAATGACTCGGCGCATCTCTTTCGCACAACCTCGTGTCGTGACCTTGAACGTCTTCCCGGCCGACAACGGATCCGCAAGACGAGATCAATGCCCAGCGGATCCGCAGAGTCACGTACAGAAGTATTCGGTACCAGTTGCATCCCAATTGTGAGCTGGAGTCGAGGCGAAATCAAAAACTACATTTAGGATGTGTGAATGCAGGTGGGCCCGTCATTCAACGTAAAGTGCGTGCTCGATCGGAAAAGCATTCGTCGGAGCCAGTGGCAGCTCGGACAAGACCATATCCAGTAAAACGTTGCTGAACGGCACGGAGAATACCCATTACGTGATACCGCCATGACCACAGCAGGGTAGCTCGTTCCCACACATACGCTAGAAAATAACATGTTGGCAGGGCACCTTTAATTGTTAGAGCTCGTCATGAACAAGATAAAAGTTAGGTATGTCCTCGGCCACAAGACTTGGTAAGGTCAGCTACAACATGGTTATTGGTTAGTATGCTCGATCAGTGGCTGTTGTCAGAATAGGTAATCCGATAAATCCAATCTCCCACCAAATTTCCTCTACTTGTCCTTACAGCTCGTCGTGGGCGTCGCCATAGTCGCCGTCCGTAGCTCCGCCATCGTCAAACTCGTCCACATGACGACTGTTTTCCAGCGCCTTGACAATGTCACCCTCGATCTGGGACGGAGACGTCGTCGAGCCGTATCGCTTGAACGGCTCGTGGTTGACAATGAGAAACTTGGTGAAGTTCCACTTGACGTCGTTCGTCACAAACCCATCCAGTTGCTTCTTGAGGAACTTGAACAACGGATGAGCCTTGTCGCCATTCACGTCCACCTAGTCAACACGGCCCGCAGCTCAGCGAACACCCCCATTAACCCATCGACACTCAGGTCATTACCTTGGTAAACAGAGGAAAGGTTACGTGGTACTTCTCCTGCGTGAACTTGAGGATCTCGTCGGCCGTGCCAGACTCTTGAGCTCCGAACTGGTTGCACGGGAACCCCAGCACCGTAAACCCTTCGTTCTGGTATTTCTCATACAGAATCTGCCCCACATTTTGGTAAAACAAAAATATTAACCCATTGTAATTGCTAATAACCCTTTCCCAATTGCCCTTTACCTGCAGCTCTTTGTAGTTCTGGTCCGTGTATCCGCAATCGCTAGCCACATTAACCACCAAAATGACTGGAAATGCGCTGAACTCCCTCATGGAAACTTCTCGTCCTTGCAGATCGGGCACGGTAAAGTCCAGAAACGACGCATCGACCGCCACCAGGCAGCTCAGCAGCAATAAGATCCACCGCATTATCGGAGACCTTCGAAAGGGTTAACGTGGTGTTCCGCCACACCACGCTGTCCACATTGGTTGAAAATCGTTCTCGTCTTTCATTGGCTGCTAATATCGGCTCAAAAGACAAAAACAAAAGTTGCCGCCACTTTCACTCATTCCGCACTCTGATGGCGTCCCAGGACAGCGCCAAGAAGGCGGAGGACGCGAGGCGCAACCGCCTCAACATGGAGAAGATGATCATGAAGAATGTGGCGGCCTCTCGCTCCAGCACCAAGAACCGCGCCCAGCAGATCGTGGAGGCGCTCAAGAAGAAGAAGAAGCGCGCGCAGGAGGAGAACGAAGACGAGCGATTGGCTAAAAGAAGAAGCCGGAGCCGCCGGCTGCCCAAGCCAGAGCGGCTGTAGCTGCAGGGATTTTAAGTCCAGGTCGACGCTCCACCGCGCCAGGCTTCGCGAGCCCTGCACGACGTCCCAATTATGCGCCGCAACAGGCCAGCCCCGCTAGAGCGAGATCGGTTAACCCTTTACTCTTGTCGAGTCCTGTACGGCCGCCAAGAGGCGCCGTATTGGCCAGTCCGGGGCGTCCGAGACGCAGTAGCACAGCAGCGAGCCCCATGAGGCGCAGTGAGTTCCTTACAAGTCCATTGAGACACCGAGCGTCGGCGTCTCCTAAGAGACCGCTCATGTTTGAGGATAATACCGGTGGTGAGGCGGGGCAGACGGCCCCAAAGAGGATCAATGGCCACCCGCCGCTGCTGGTGTCCGCGCTGGAACAGGTGGAGGTGGCTAAGACGGCGAACAAGGTGGTGCGCTCGGCCAAGTCGCCGTTCCAGTCGTTCCAGGCCAAGTTTAGCAGCCAGCAGTCTCCGGCCAGACCAGCAGATTCGACACGACGCGATGAAGTTGTGCCGCGAAGTGGTCCCACGATGGTGGATCTCGCGCAGGACGAGGCAACGGTTAGCGCTACTTTAACTGAGTCGGCTGCGACTTTGACGGGTGCTGATTCCTCCTCGGCTTCTGCTTCTGCCGGGAATCGAAATGGGTCGACGCTGCAGGATGACGACGTACCTTTGGTCGCACCAGCTCTACCGTGTCGGACCCCGCCACAGCCACCGAAACCGGTGCGCAAATTGTTTTCTTCTCGCCCCGTTGTCGCCCAGAAATCGATCTGCTTTTCGACGGAAGGTGTAGCTACTGCATTGGATGTGTCTCCGGACGGCGAAATCATTGTGGTGGGTTTCACAGATGGATCGGTACGGTTGTATGAGATGGACAGCAGTGTCCCTAGTGACCGACACGGATACCTACTCGGTCACATCGACGAGCAATCATCGCAGGGCTCACCTAACGTTCATTTGCGAGTGAAAATCACCCCTGATGGTCGCTACGTGTTTGTGGGTTGTCGCCAAGGGCCGCGTGTGGTCATGAGCATTAACCTGGACCATTATCGCAGCGAGAAAGGTGCGTATTTCTGACATATTGTCGATTGAATATTTGCTAACATTTGTATTTTATCTTACATGAACCTTCAGAGGGAGATGATGACGATTTCCAGCAATTCCAGAAACACTTTTATTCAAATTCCAAGCTCCGGGTAAGTTGTGTTTCAGTTGCAAGGTTGCCATCTTATTGCTTACGCCATGTCATTATTGTAGGGCTTTGCTGATGTGACGACGTACGTTCGACCGACTGATGCTTCAGTGAAAGAACAGCCTAACAGTATAGGCAAAAGGTATGCAGAGCTCATTCTCGTTTGCATGCATTGTTCTTATTCGTTTAACGGTTAGTTTCTTGTTCCTAAAAATGGCAGGTCTGCTTACTACATTTTGACCGGCCTTGGTGTTGGCAACTTAAATTTGTGGCGTTTTGTGGAGCCAACATACCAGCAAGATCCTATTTGGGAACACTTACAAAACTTTGGAGCTGGGGGCAACACTGCGATGACGGGCGCGTTTCTTCCGTCCAGTGTCAGCCCAGGAGTTTTGACTATCGCTGCCGTTTGTAAGGACAAGAACCTCCGTGTGTGGCCGCTTGAGTTCAAGAATGCGTCACCAAGCTCGGCCACGGAAAGCAACGAGGACTCCGCCACTGGTACTGATGAAACTGACTTTATCGGGGACTTCATACCGTCAACAAGCATTTCAACATCCAAAACACGGCAGAAATTGTCGCTATTCACGGACAATTTGCCTACGGAATTTCTCTCATGGGTGAAGCATATCGAATCTGTTTCCCAGACTCGTCAATCTTGAGCTCCAGCACAACTGAGCGGCTACTCCGCCAGGAATTCGAGTTGGAGAAACTTGATAGTGGTGGTAGTGGCAAGTCTCGTCGTTCCAACATCATGCTGGAATCCCTATCGGCAAGTCATGACGGAAAAGCCATCACTGCCGTGTCTACTGAGGGAGTCTTTTACTATTCGAACAAGCTTCCGGATGTGGGCTCGAGCGAAATGGCGATGCTACGTATTGTTGGCAGGAATGCTTCAGAAAACACGTTGTTCAAGACTCCCATGAAGGTGTACACTCCAACAATCACGCTGAAAGGCAAGAAAACAAAGTCTGAAGCAATGATGGCTGTGGTGACCAATCCCAGCAGCGAGGAGGGCGATGGATACTTTAATGTGGATCTAACAGAAGTGTTCGCGGCCCGCTGGATGGTACCAAGTCGTGGGGACAACTGCTGGGTGTGTGGTGTGCGCAATGTGAGTCATTGGTCAGCCCCACCGGAATCAAAGGCCAGAAAGAAGGAACCGAGTCGCTCTCAAGTTGCTGAGCTGAAGGAACAGATGAAGGCCCAGCGTCGGCGTGAGCGAGCGCAAAAGCGAGCTCAAGTTAGTGCAGCTCAACAGCAAAAGAATGACAACTCTGCTAGCCCGTACACGCCGTCCAGTGGAAAGGGTAACAAGACAGCACAGTTAAACTCTAGAAGGGACTCCGAACAGAAGCAAAAACCATCAGATGATGGGTGTGGAGCCCCTCGACCATCACTTGGCAAGCAACGCAGAACGAGCCAAAACTCTGGTGCGGGCGACGACGACGACGAGGACTGCACGGGCAGTGACGACACTACGCCTTCTGTTACGTCTTTGATGAACGAGCTCGAGCATTTCAAGAAACGCAATGCAGAAATCAAGACGGAATGGCAGCGCCGATTGCAGGGCGAGCGGCAGCTTCGTCGGAAGTGGAAGCAGCGTGAAGAAGAATTCCTCGACCAGCTGAACGACTCTCTCACGAAGTTGGATACGGCTGAGGTGGAAGTGGATCGACTTCGAGTGCTACTACGCGACGCAGAAAAACGGTTTGCGTTTGAGAAGGTTCGTGTGGAGCAGGAGAACTCGGTGAAGGCGCGATACGAGCAACTCAGCGAACAGATGAACGATAAAATGGCGCTAGTGGCCGATCAAAAACGACTATTGGAGCAGACAACGCGCAGTCTGCTGGCAGAGGTGGATCGCAATGTGCATGCGCTGAAGAACGCCGTGATCCTCGAGAAGAACGAGTGTGTGGTGTGCAAGGACCGGCAGGCCGTGACTGCAGTCGTGCCTTGCGGCCATTTGTGTTTCTGCGAACAAGATGCCGAGACATATCGCCACAATTGTACTTCCGAGTACCCGACGTGTCCCATTTGCCAACAGGAGATCATCTCGCTGCTCCGAATCTACACTTGAGACACTTAGGACTGATGAATAGCATTGTGAAGACACGAACTTCAAAGTTGGGATTACTAACGACTGTACTCGATGAATTTTGTGATGGAAGCTGGACGTTATGACGAAACGATATGTTTTTACAGCATTCACTTTTTGGAAGCAATTTGACGCACTGTAACGTCCATGAACTGGCCAAGTGGAATGATTTTGTTTTGTTTGCGCATTTGCTACTCATTCGCTTCGAGCCGTGAAGGACACAGATTAACCATGACCACCTCGTGGAAGCCATGGCATTCAATATTTCTGAACTTCTTAACGAATGGAGAGACCACCTCGTAGGAATTTCTGAAGCCGTGGCATAAAGACTGTGTATGATACGTACCAATTCAGTCCTACTAGATTCTTTTGACACCCCTTTCCGCTACGATAACCAGCGAACGATTGACGTGAACCTCCCCGTTGATGAATACGGTCGTTGTGATCGAACCAGACTGCAACACGTTCGAGAGGCTATTGAGATTTTTTCGACTCTATCGCTGGTGAACAATCGAGCATTCACCAAATTCTTTCCCATGAGTATCATACACTTACGACATGCACTACCCGGAAGATGTTCTGCCATCGAATGCTTTTGCTGCAGTTCAGTCGCCAGTCACTTGAAGTGCTTTTCTCGGATTTCCAGATGATCCGAGGGTTTACTCGCCAGAGTTTCGGTCAGTGATGCAGAAGTTGAGGAAGCAACAAAGGAAACTGACAGTCCACAACGGAGAAATTTTACCCGTCACAAAGGAGAAGATCCCTGTCAATCTGAAAGCCGCAATGCTTAGTCTCGTCCTGAAGTGTTGAAGGCTACTACGAAGTACTCAACGGCTGGATGCACAGGTCCTGATTTTAACATTCGTGTTGGCCGCAATTCCCGCTCAACGATCAGTAAAGTGATATAACTTGGATAGTTCTCTGTGTTTGACCAACAGTTTCGATTTTATCTGTGTCGAGCAACATTTGGGGTTTTATCTATCGACCGTCAGTTTCGAGTTTATCGGTGGTCCGAGCAACATTTCGGATGTTACGTGTGTATGACCAGAACATTCCATTTATCTGAGCTCGATCAACATTTCGGATCTATCTGTCGAGCAAATAATTTGGATTTTATCTGCGCTACGCACACATTTCCTCAGTGCGAAGATACAAGATGCGGCTATTCACTGTATCGCAATTGGACCAGGGGCAGCCTGAACAGCATCGGTCGGATCGATAAAATTAATATGCCTACTGCATCACGGTGTGCAGTTCACATGCGGTATTAACTGCCCCAGTTGCGGTACTGAAACCCATCAACATCGGCGCCAGAAGATGGACCGGAGTCGACGGTATCAGCGTCTCTACACATACGAGCACTGACAACATTTACATTCGTTCCGGTCAATGTCGCTGGTGAGAATACTTTGCTAGATGGCGCCAAGTTGGAAATCTTGACGGCCCCGTCGCGGTCAATTGTAGCAAGCAGGTTCAATTGTAGCAAGAAGCTGTCAAGACGTTCAACCACTCGCAAATGGAGGGGCTGGAAAATACCACGGAGGAGGAAGGCCTAACTGTAGCGAATCTCGACTCCTGCAGACGAAATTTCTTTCCGTCGGCAGGTGTTCCAGTAGCACCGCGAGTGCTTGTCCTGAAGGTTGAAGCCATCCTCTGAAGATGGATGTTTACAGATTTGGCGTCGTTTATTGTGTGCCGTATGCAGATGTCCCTGGAAACGAGCTGGTAGTCGCTGCGGCTTTGCTGAGTGGTGTTGGATATCCCATTCTACGGAACTACATTCGAACCGTACATTCAGAGCTGTTTCGTTCGAAATATAAATGTTGTGGGTGGAAGCTGGCTGGGCCTCAAGACGAAAGAGTTCGAATCAGCAATATGGAATGCGACTGGAGCTCATCTAACGACCGTCGACTGGAAAGATGGTATGTTTCCCCATTCTTACCTCGCATTCTCAATTTCGCTTGTGGACGCGAAGGACTGACTGATACAAAGGACAAACATGACCGCCGTGTGGAGGTTTCGAAAGCCGCGGCACACTGTACTGAAGAACTTCATAACGAAGAGAAAGACCAACTCAACGGAGTTTCTGAAGCCGTGGCAAAGAATACTGCTGGGCTTCCTAACGAATGGAGAGACTCGAAACATTTCAGCCCTACGAGTTTCATTTGACCCCCTTTCAGCCACGGTAACCAGCGACCGATCTACGTGAACCTCCCCGTTGATGAATCTGGTCGGCGTGATCGAACCCGACTGCAACAGCTTCGAGAGGCAATTGAGATTTTTACGACGTTATCACTGGTGAACAATCGAGCATTCACTAAGTTCTTTCCCAAGACTGGGAGAGCTTTACGGTGGCTGCGTCGTCGCCACATTTACTACTACCCAGAGTGGGTGTTTTACATGGAGGACGTTCTACCATTAAATGACTTCGCTGCAACGCAGGCGCCAGTCACTTGGGGTGCTTTTCTCGGATTTCCTGATGATCCGAGGGATTACTCGCCAGAATTTCGAGCGACGATGCAGAAGTTGCGAGCAATGGGACCCGAGGAAGTTACAAATGAGTACGTTACAGGTGATTTCTCAGTTTTGTGGGAGGGCAGATTTCAAAAGGCAGATATTCGCGGTAGACAGGACCTCGAAGTACCTGCTGACGCGACGAGCTGGTACATGACTATACTTCGGGGCTTTTTCAATCTAAGTCTCACCACTGCCGCTGAGCTGTGTGGTGTGGATGATGATGCTAACATCAGTGAGATGTGGCAGCAACAAGTTGGCTATGTGACACCGCGCGAGTATCTTTATGTATCGATATCGGATTTGATGAAGTCTCTAGGGACCCACAAATTGACAGAGGCATTGGCTACAGCGATAGGGACATGTTCGCTTAGTTTCAGAGAGTTGCCGAACTCACCACGAGTGACGATAAATGCCGGGGATTGTTGAACACATTGTTGTGTGCTCGCGCAGTGAGCGCTGGGCTACACGAAAGCCAGAAAAATCTGTGCGGTACAAATAGAGTGGAATTTGGCGAGTTAAACCTGTCGTGCCACTCAACATCCGCCTCTGTGTTTACTGCAAACTGCTCTGCAGCCGCGGAAGCAACAGAAGAAGCCCATTTATCCTACTTCGGCATTAATTCCATGAGTACTGAACGGTGGTCGTGGCTTATGTACACATTGTATTGCGGTGGCTCGAGTATCGTTAATGGTTTGGCATCAGTGGAGCTTTCAACGGGTACTCTGACAAGAGCCGATTTAAAAGCCATGGAGGTCGTTCTGCAGACCAGCTACCCACAACCAATTTCGTCACGAGGACTGGTACACTCGCCCCAATACGGCTTTGTCGAAATGAAAGAGGGCGCAGCTGCAGCTCTGTGGATTCGAAGACCGCGATAACATCATTCGTGTCGATTCGTGCTCCAGTCTCTGCCGAGCAGTTTACAATCCAGCTGACGAACCTGCCAGTGTGGAATTATTAGTTCCTGGGTACGGAGCTTGCAAGGCAAAACTCGGCGGTGGTGTCCGATTACCCCCGACAAGGGGGACGTGAGTTCCCCGAAGAAGCGATTGTCAGGCACCTTGAAACTGAATTACATCGTGATTGAAGATGCCAGTTGCTAATGGATCTGCTGGTATTGATCACTAAAGCCTGCACTCGCTTACGCTCGTGGCAGATCTCTCCCGGGTGGACCATTTAGACCTGACTCATTTGTCGGCTGCATGTCCCGAACTCCAACATTTATCCACGTCAACCTACACAGTGGTGGCATCTGCTCATGACGAGTCACTGCAGCGTTGGCCCATCAAGAGCATAGACATTATAAACACTACCGGTACTTCTGGGTATGCACTGTCGGGTTGCTTGAAGAATTCAAAGCTTCGAATGACTCGAGAGCTAGTTAAACTGCGCGTGGTGATAATTACAAACCCGCCTTTTGACGAACTGACGGAGCTGATAGTCCACGACGGGGATTTTTACCTGTCACGAAGGAGAAATTCCCTGCCAAGTTGAAAGCCGCAATGATCAGTGTCGTCTCGAACTCAGCTGGAGAGTTGCGGTCTATTCAACGGCTTGATGCACATGTCCTGAGTGTAATCTTTGTGTTTGCCGCAACTCCCGCCCAACGATCAGTGCGCTTGTGGTAAAATCTCGCACGCCGCGGCCAGAAAAACTAGCGCGCTACAATTTAACTTTGTTGTTTGCTAGATCGTTTACCGAATTTATCTGGTGAATTGTATAATCTTCGTACTCCAGCTCAGCAATCAGTGAATGTGAAATCATGTTGACGGAATTGAATGAGATATCGAATACACTTGAGGTGATATTTTGGGCTACGCGAAAGAAGCAACATTTCATATTTTATCTGTGTTCGAGGCAACATTTTCGATTTTATCTGTGTTCGACGGATTGTTTCCGAGAGTTTCAATTGATCCGTGTCGAGCAACAATTTGGATTTTATTTGCATTCCTGAGTGCGTTAGGTGCGAAGTTAGTTTAGGGTAAGGGCCCTTACAAGACCCGGTATTCCGACAAATTAGGGTGGCTACTGCGTTCAAGGTGCGCAGTCCACATGCGGTACTGAACCCCATCAACATCGGCGCCAAAAGATGGGCCGGAGTCGACGGTATCAGCGTGTCTACAGATACGAACACTGACAACATTTACATTCGCTCCAGTCAATGTCGTTGGCGAGAGTACTTTGGCTATTGCGCTGGAGGCTAAATGGCGCCAAATCTCTTTGCTCATGATATCCCCTCCCCAGAGTGAAACACAGCTGCCAAAAGACGAAACTCGTGAAGGACGCCCAGAACGACTGACAAGTCTACGTAACCCCCAGATCGCTGGACAAGGTTCTTCGCGACCGCTGTAACGGGTTCTGGTACCCCTGAAGGAACTGAAAACTCGCTTGGCGTGAAGACCCAGATCGACCGAACATGGCTGCCCTCTCGTAATTTTTGCATTTGCGGCTCACCCCCTCAGAGAGAGACCCACTGTAACGGATTTGGTACACCCACCATATGCAAGCCGAAGGAAACAGACCGAGGTGAAAATCTTCGCGGAAGACAAACAACTCTTTTAGGAGTTGCTTAAGACACTGAGGCTCCATAGAAACTTAAAAAAACAAATGGAAGGCCGAAATTAATCATCAAGTAGCTGTCAAGACAACTCGCAAATGGAGTGAAATACCACGGAGGGAGTCTCACTGTATCAACTACGACGTGGTGGCTCTCCTGATCAAATTTCTTTCCGTCGGCAGGTGTTACAGTAGCATCGGGAGTGCTTGTCCCGAAAGCTGAAGACACGTCTGAGTATCCTCTGAAGATGGATTTTTACAGTTTTGGTGTGATCTCCTGGAAACGAGCTGGTAGTCGCTGCGGCTTTGCTGAGTGGTGGTGGATATCCCATTCTACGGAACTACATTCGAATCGTACATTCAGAACTGTTCCGTTCGAAATACAAATGTTGTGGGTGGGCCACAAGACGAAAGAGTTCGAATTTACAATATGGAATACGACTGGAGCTCATCTATCGACCGTCGACTGGAAAGATGGTATGTTTCCCCATTCTTACCTCGCATTCTCAATTTCGCTTGTGGACGCGAAGGACTGACTGATACAACATGACCGCCGTGTGGAGGTTTCGAAAGCCGCGGCACACTGTACTGAAGAACTTCATAACGAAGAGAAAGACCAACCCAACGGAGTTTCTGAAGCCGTGGCAAAGAATACTGCTGGGCTTCCTAACGAATGGAGAGACTCGAAACATTTCAGCCCTACGAGTTTCATTTGACCCCCTTTCAGCCACGGTAACCAGCGACCGATCTACGTGAACCTCCCCGTTGATGAATCTGGTCGGCGTGATCGAACCCGACTGCAACAGCTTCGAGAGGCAATTGAGATTTTTACGACGTTATCACTGGTGGACAATCGAGCATTCACTAAGTTCTTTCCCAAGACTGGGAGAGCTTTACGGTGGCTGCGTCGTCGCCACATTTACTACTACCCAGAGTGGGTGTTTTACATGGAGGACGTTCTACCATTAAATGACTTCGCTGCAACGCAGGCGCCAGTCACTTGGGGTGCTTTTCTCGGATTTCCTGATGATCCGAGGGATTACTCGCCAGAATTTCGAGCGACGATGCAGAAGTTGCGAGCAATGGGACCCGAGGAAGTTACAAATGAGTACGTTACAGGTGATTTCTCAGTTTTGTGGGAGGGCAGATTTCAAAGGCAGATATTCGCGGTAGACAGGACCTCGAAGTACCTGCTGACGCGACGAGCTGGTACATGACTATACTTCGGGACCTTTTCAATCGTAGTCTTCCCCCTGCCGCTCAACTCTGTGGTGCGGGTGGTGAAGCTCACATCAGTGAGATGTGGCAGCGACAATGTCGTTCCGTGACGCCGTGTGGGTGGATGGCTGTATCGATATCGGATTTGACGAAGTCTGTAGGCTCCCAGCAATTGACAGATGCATTGGACGCCTACCACAAATAGCCTATGCGGGCGGCTTATCTGCAGCAGATATGCCGGGGTCTGTGTCGACATATCGTCTCGTGAGACGAGAATACGGTCTCACGAGACCCACCTACCCCTAGCTTTATGCGGTGTAGCCATCATAAACTTTAATCTTGAAATGTGTATTAATTATGCTTACCATCATTCTTCTGACATATCCCTGTCTCTGCTGTCTTAAACGGTGACATATATCTTCCGACGCGCCAAGAAGCCGCTCACTCTTCAATCTGCCAAGAATTCGCGAAGAGGTAAAGTCGGTTTAAAATTCTTGTATTCGATTTTAACCTCTAACGCTGACTTCTTCTGTTTCTTCCTACGTAGAAGCCAATGGTGCGACTGAAGCACTCCGCCATTCACTGGCGCGTGCGTTGCGTGGACGACACGTCCAGTAGTGGCGAGGAGGAGAACACGCCGCCTAATGTTGTGCGTCGGCAGAAGACCAACAACCAGACCAAGCTCTGCAACCAAGGGGCAACGACGCAGGAAGACACATCTTCGTCTGGGACTGCGACGCCCCCTGGCTCCCGCCGGGCACCTCGAAGCTCGGGTTGCCGAGAGCGGAAACAACCCCTCCGCCTACATCCCCGGACGTACACCGCCGAACACGGAATCCGACCACATCTTCGCCGGTCATGTTAGAAGCGCCGCCGAGGCCGCCACTCCAAGAAATGCGCCCTGATCGCCGCCACGAACCCCTTGAAGATCCGCGCCAAGACCAGCGCCACAAACGCCACCAACAAGGACGAGGTAAACTAGAGGACGGACAACCAGAAGGCGGACAACCAGGACGAGGCCAACCAGAATGCGGACAGCCAGAACGCGCCCAAGAACACCGCGCCCAACCAGAAAGCGGCCAAGCCGGGTTCGACCAAGGACACCATGACTCAGCAGGTCGTAGCCAAGTTGGTAGCCGCCAAGCCGAACGCGGCCATCGCGAACGGGTCCATGAACATCGCGGGATAGAACCACGACTAGAAAGACGGCCAGATCGTGACCAAGACGCGCGCCAAGAACGTCGCCGTGAACGACGCCTGGACGCCGCACCATATTTCCGTGCCCGAGGGTCTATCCAGCGGACGGAGGACCGCATCCAAGACCCCTCGACACCGATCTCAGCGCCTGATACCGCTGAGGTGCTTCGTCCGTCACGAGCGTCGAGTCCTGGTGACGTCATGGCTCTGGCCAAGTGGCCATGTCAGGTGGCCCACCTGCGGGCACAGTACGACCCGATCGGGAACGATTTACCGGTCGTACCGCACTATGGGTGGTGTACCTGCTCATCGCCCTGCCGGACGGACAAGTCCCGGAACGCGAAGCTCAACGTATCCTGTAATATCAACAGTTGCCCTTTCGAAGGCATGTGCGGCAACGGGTTGGCTGAGTCGGACGAGTTGTGCCTGATGCGGAACACGCGCACGTCGTCGCTGTGCGTAGCAGCGGCCGCTGACATCAAACCGGGTCAGGTGTTGGGCCAGTACTTGGGGAGCTTGAACATGTGCGCCTTTCCAAGCAAGACCGGCCTCGCAACAACGGGTACAGACTGGTGATGAAGACGCGACCCGAGTCGATGCCGCGCTCAGTGGGCGTGGCTATCAACGCGGGATCAATGGGTGGGTTGATGCGCTTCGTCAGCCACTCCTGTGAGCCTGTCGCTGAGTTTCGAGAGGTGGCTAACGGCCGCCGCACCACGGTGGTGGTGGCAACTACGGAATTTGTCCGCGAGGGAGAGGAGATTACGGTAGACTACTGGGCCGACCTATGGTTCATCTGTCGCTGTGGATCTGACGCATGTTGCCACCGCGACGTGCAAGACCTTCCGGATCCGTAGCAAGTGGTGTGTAGTGAGGGCGTTGAAGTGCGAGGAGATGGTAAGAGCTGGTGATTTGCAAACGTAATGTACACCTGTTGACGTTGACTATATTGTGTTCTACTATCTTTGCGAAGGGTTGTATCGGGAGGTCACGCTGACTGAGTTTGGCGCCAAGACCGCTAGCTCATCCCGCCTCGCCAAACTTTCCAGGCACGACAAGCCTCGCCGCGTCCAGTGAATCGCGTTTGGGCGCGAGTTTTCGCGCCTTAGAGCTTCAAACCTCCTTGAGGCCAATACTGGAAACGTGGCGGGCTCCGACGCGAGTCCGTCTTGGTCTCTCACTTCCCAATTCTCCACCTCGCCCTCAAGCACCCAATAACCCAACCGCCCACCGACCCCGCACAAGGCTTCTACCTCTGCTCACTGTACGCCACGCAGCCTCGGCTCTTCTCTACCAGCAACACGACACTAACTCTATTTCTGTTGTCTTTGTTAGATGGTTAAATTGTCGGGGAGCCCGAACTACAAGATGCCTGAGATCGCCCGTCTTCTAACGGTGGTGGAGGACCTTTTGCCGCTTGGACGAGACGAGTGGGAGCGCGTCACGATCGCGTACAACACCAACAGGAGCCGTTCGTGGGCAGAGAGGGGTCTAGACAGCCTGCGGAGAAAGTTTAAGGCGCTCTACAGCGCGAGGAAGCCGACGGGCACGGCGGAGATGCCGGCCCACATCAAGCAGGCCAAGCTCGCGAAGCTGGCCATCGACGACAAGGCCAACGTCGTCGAGATGGACGACGTTGCCGATTAAGATCAAGATCAAGACCCGGAGGAAGACCAAGCCCCGGAGCCCACTGCACGTTTGTCGAGCCGGACTTCAGCTTTGAGCCATTCTACGATGACCAGGACGGACCCGGCGACGGAGATTTTGCTGGCAGCGACGCTACAAGCAACAGCCTCGGGAGCGAAGACTCGCAGCTCGGTGGGTCTACGGGTGCAGCAGCTGTAGACGCAGTCCTTGCCCTCCGCGCCCAAACGCCTGCAATCAATTGCGACTTGCAGCTTGGAGCGGAGGGTCTTGAAGCCTTCGACCCCACGCAACAACCAGCACCTATTCCTGCTCTGCCGGGAACCCGCCAGCTCCGCTCGTCATCTGGGAAGAAGGCGAAGAAGAGCCCCGTCACCCGTCTGGATGGCACACAATCGGCGACTACTACACCCGTAGCTAAGGCTGAAAAGGTACCAGTTGCTCGTGGTTTCCAGCCGGGCAGCTACGACGAACGAGAGGCCCTACGACACCTATCACTACAAAGTGCTTCCAACCGTCTGGGCGGGAATAATTTGTACACATTCCGAGATACTGTGGGGGCAAAGCGAGTCATGGAGTGGGACGACAACGAGCAGGCCGAACCTAGTTTCGCTAAGGCGAAACGGATCCGTGCGCCGAAGAAGACAGCGGCGTTGAAGCAAAAGCTGGCCGAGCTTGAGACCTCGAGCAAGAGCATCGGCAACTCCACGTTCGAGATGATGTTAATGTTTCGGGAAGAAGGCGAGCGCAAGGCGGAGATCCGCCGGGTTGAGGAGGACCGCCACCGCAGAGAAGAAGCAGCAGCGAAAGAGGCACGGCTTCTTGCCGAAAAACTGGAGGGGAGGAGCAGGACAAGATGGAGGCGGAGGAGCGGGCGCGTCGCGACAAAGAGGACGCAAGGGCTCGGACGCAGGAGATGTTGATGTTCATCGGCGCTCTTTTCAAGAAAGAGTAGTGTCATGAGACCACCACGTGCACCACGAAGACCTAAGTCCTCAAAACTGTTCGCTGTGCTGTCGAGCTCGGACGAAACGCGGATGATGAACACCTCGAGGCTCTCTATCTAGTATCGTTACATAGCCTATAGCCTCTGTTAACTCACAATACAGCTTTATTTCACGTACGAAGACGGCTGAGAGTTCCGTGCATTTCTAACCTTCTCCTTGAAGCTCTAGCTTCCAACTGAATCGGGAAGCTCGCCATAACCTCCAACTGCTGCGAGAATCTCGCCATCACCCCCAACTGCTGCTGGAGGTTCGCCATCGCTGCTGGAGGCTCGCCATCACCCCAACTGTTGCTGACGGTTCGCCATCGCTGCTGGAGGCTCGCCATCACCCCCAAACTGCTGCTGGAGGTTCGCCATCGGCCTCAAAGTCTACTGGAAGCTCGCCTTCGTCTAGGGTTTCATCTAGTGGCTTTATCATAGCACCTACAAACACAACTCAACCCAAAATTAAAGTAAAGAGACAGACTAGTAAGAAAGCGAGCATCATATTGAATTGTTACCGATAGGCACCGGAGTCTTGCACGTCGAGCTACTACTCTGGCAAATCCAGCTCCCCGCTGAACGTGGTCCGAATCTGGGATATACCCACGGTCCGGACTCGGAAATTCACCAGTCGAAACATGTTATTCAGACGCCGTCCTCGCACCACCGGGTCGTAGGGCAAGGGAGGTTGAGCCGACTGTATACCTTTGTATGCTCCCCATGCCCCACTCTGCAGCTTGACGAATTGAAGTGATTGCGTTGTGCAGCGTCCTCGCGGAGCTGCGAACTATTTTATCGATATCGCCGTCCTTGAGGGAGTGAGGATGCGACCCGTCATCTCCGTGGAGCAGGGGAACGCAGAGTCCGATACGACGTTCATACGGACGTCAGGACACACGGTAGGGTCAAGCAGCTTCTGCCGGAAACCGAGAGAAGTGTCCGAGTCATTCCATGACCCCGGATAGTTATAGTTATGTTTCGCCCAGATGATGCAGCCGTCCGCGGCGAAGCAGATCGTCCCCGTAACGAAGACTGAGTGTAGCCACCCGTTGTACATTGCATTTTGTAGATCGGCGTTGGACGGCTGCATCACCTGCAGTAGGTACGAGAAGTAATTAGAGACAGTAAAGATAATACAACCCCATCATGCATACATCACCCGTAGATTCTTCCCGTCTATAAATCCGAAGGTACTCTTCAACAGAGGCTCTCGAGCCTCTATGAGCTCGGCCAGTTTGGCCTGCTGCAAGGGCGACCGGAACGCGATCCGGGCAGGGCCGTAGCCTTTTAGCGCTCGCGACATGGCTAGTTCAGCTTTGCGGAGGGTCCGAGACAGGGTTGCGGGCGGGACGCCGAATAGCATGCACAGCGTGCTGTTCTCCATAGAACCAACGTAGAAACACATGAGCATCCCGAGTATTTGGTGCTTGTAGCGTAGTTTGGGGGACGTCCCCTCGAAGGTGCTGCGCGGGTCGCGTAGAAGGCAGAGAATCGCCCTAGCAACTGGTGGAACGTGGCCCTGCAGCAGACAGACACACTACAAGTTAGCATTAGTGATAACAACGATCAATATAAGAGACTCACCTAGTTAGACTCGTCGCGTTCAGGAAATTCTTGTCGCTACCGTGCAGGTATAAGGTCATCCATGCCGACTCGGTGGGAGGGTCAAGGCACTCTACCGTCAAATAGTGGCGGCTCCGCATGGCCGCCTTCCACTCCTCCTCCATGAGAAGCTGGTGTATTTCCCGGCGCACCTCCACCACACCCTCCTCGTGCCGCAGGAATACCTCTGTCAGGATCAGCAGCGCGTCCGTGTCGTCCGACTCCTCCATGGTGGCGGGAGCGCGGGAAAATCCGAAGTGCGGACTCGAAGGGGGGATATGGAAGGTTTGTACACAGCCCGACGTCCGGATTGAATTGCCAGTTTGGACGTCGGGCCGCGGTTGCCTGTGAGCGGCTGCGGGCAATTGCCGCCGGACACAACACCTCATTTATGGCATTTGTGGTTGTATTTTGGCGAACGCCCCGGCGAATATGTCGCCATATATCTGGCTGCAGATAAGCCGCCCGCATAGGCTATTTGTGGTAGGCGTCCATTGGCTGGGACAGCGACAGAAGGATGTTCGCTTAATTTTGAGGTAACATTGCCGAACACCAGAAGTGACCATAAATGCCGGGGATTGTTGAACACATTGGTGTGTGCCCGCTCAGTGAGTGTTGGATCACACGGAAGTCAGAAAACTCTGTGCGGTACAAATCGAGTGGAATTTGGCGATCTAAGCCTGTCGTGCGACTCAACACCCAGCACTCTGTTTACTGGGATCTGCTCTGCAGCCGCGGAAGCATCCGAAGGAGCCCATTTATCCTACTTCCGCATTACACCCATGAGTACTGAACGATGGCCGTGGCTAATGTACGCATTGTGTTGCGGTGACTCGAGTATTAGTTTGGCATCAGTGTGGATTGCAAGGGGTACTCTAACAAGAGCCGACTTAAAAGCCATGGGACCGTTCTGCAGACCAGCTACCCACACCCAATTTCGTCACAAGGACTGGTACACTCGCCCCAATACGGCTTTGTCGAAATGAAAGAGGGCGCAGCTGCAGCTCTGTGGATTCGGAGACAGCAATAACATCATTCGTGTCGATTCGTGCTCGAGTCACTGCCGAGCAGTTTACAATCCAGCTGACGGACCTGACAGTGTTAAAATTATAGTTCCTGGGTACGGAGCTTGCGAGGCAAAACTCGGTAGTGGTGTCCAGTTTACCCCCGACAATGCGGGCGTGAGTTCTCGGAAGAAGCGATTGTCAGGCTCGCTGCGACTGTAATACATACTTCATTGATTGAAGACGCCAGTTTGTTAATGGATCTGCTGGTATTGATCACTAAAGGCCTGCGCTCACTTACGCTTTGGGCAGATGAAAGCAATTGGGGTTATCTAGACCTGACTCATTTGTCGGTCGCATGCCCAGAACTCCAACATTTATCCACAAAAACTTCACGGTGGTGGTATCTGCTCATGACGAGTCACTGGAGTGTTGGCCCATCCAGACCATGTGTGAAAACCTTACTTGTCTGTCCGCAACGAAGCCTCGAATTCTTCAGGCAAGTCGACAGATCAGGGCATGGACGAAATAATATAATATCAATAGCATTGGTATTATATTTACGGAATAACTTATTATTGGATCGTCTGTAATTGCAATGACTATTGATTGCAAAAAAGCCACGAAATCGATGACTTACCTTGGGAAGTGTTGCTTCTGTCAGTTGTGAATCACAAGTTGTGATGAGCTAAGTTGGACGTATAGTAGAGTTGATTTCGATATAATAGAGTGAGTTAAACATCAGATGCCACCGTTTACAGATTCTAGTAATGCCTATCTCGGCCTTCGCGTAATACTAGGGCTACGCGAAGGCTGAGATAGGCAATACTAGAATCTGAAACGGTGGCATCTGATGTTTAACTCACTCAATTATATCGAAATCAACTCTACTATACGTCCAACTTACTCAGGGCGCATCTCCTGCGTCTGCTTCGCAGCCGCAGCATCTGCGCAGTATGCTTTTGTAGCAGGCCAGCGTTGCCACCTGACACGGGCGACGCGACAGTAAGCAAGCGGATGGATGACAGACGGGTGCGAGGTGGCTGGATGGACGAATGGGCGGGCGATGGACGGTCGCAAGACCAATGGGCAACCGACGGACGGTCGCAAGGCCACTGGACGGACGAGACATAGGTGTTGACGATATATGTCGTTCTGTTGCTCAGCGTGCCGTCCGTGCTGATGAACGTGAAGTCCTCTCGTCTGACCGTGCGTCGATCAAGTCGAAGGTCGTGTAGCGATGAAACAGTGTGCTACCACTGCGCGATCACACCATCTCTTGGGCCAGCACATTAATTGGAGTCAAATTATATCCAGACGGACCTTGTTCAACTTGCCGCATCGAAAAGAGATCAAGTGTTACCGTGCGTTTACTACTGGTAGCTGTTTCGCTTTCTTCCGCAGGATAGTTGCTACTGAAACCCATACGAGTTGTCCTCGACGCCGCTTTCTGCTGTTTTGTGTCTCCTTCACAGTTCTATAGCACCTTGGCACTGCTGGAATACATCTGCAGCCTCCGAAAATGTGATTCTCGTCGTCAGAAATCCAAGGTCGGTTGCTTTTGTCTCGATTTTCTTCATCAGAAACTTTAGCTCACACAAACGCTTCCGTTGATTTGGATCGCTTAGGTCGGACGGGCTTATTTGACGAAAGGGAGGCAACGTTTTTAGGCATCACCACAGCACCAGTACATCCACGCTTGCTCTGCCGTTCCAGTTGGCAGCTTCATACCAAGCGGGAACAGGTGCATACCACCGCCCCAAACATGAACAGGATAGGAGAAAGCATCAGCTTCATCGGTATCATCATCAATGTCGGCTGTAGTATCCAATACATCGCTTTCCCTGTTAGTCGCTGTGTCATTTCGAGAACGCAAGAGTTGGAGGACCCTTCATCTTCCAAACGCTTCATGATAGAAGTCGCCATGCTATCACATGTTGGAATACCAGTCTCCACAGCACGTTCCTCCAAAATTGTCGAAACACCAGACATTAAACGCTCACACATTGCGTTCTGTGAGTCGGTAATTTTCTGCATGTCAACCTTACGCAATGCCATATCCAACTTCAGCTCATCGCGCGCTGCTCGAATCTCGCTCAAAATTGGACATGCGGTGGGACATGACATAAAAAATAGCCTAAAATAGATACCCCGTTGGTTGCATTTAAGAATCAGGAACGTTCGTCCGGACACGTGACTTCAACAATACTATGAGCTCTGCATCAGCAAAAAGTGCTGACTGGAACAGCGGGTGGTAGTTCGGCAAAAATGCTGACGGAGGAAATCCAAGTGATAAATTAGCGATGCCAACGCAAATTCACCGACAAATTCGACCGACGCAGGCAAACTAGGAAAGCAAAGACGCTTCGCTTTCTGGACAGTATCATCGCTGGCGACAAAATGGGGCGGAAGCGTGGCAAATTCTGGCTGTAGGATGGGGAGGCCACTGACTGTGCGTCCCACAAACATATCACCGGCTGCATCGTGTCGTAAATATCGGTCTTGTACACCACCCATCGACCATCCAGCACGAAGATGAACTGCTACTGATGGTGGGCAAGCCGTCGAGCCTGATGAACAGAATTTAGATGCACCTTTGCGCATTGAATGCGTACCGATATCATCAGCAACTGTGCCACGTCGCTCGAGCTCTGCAGCGACTTCCGATCCTTTAAAACCCGCCCTAATACTTTCCGAAAACGTTCGTATTGGTCATTTCCAGCAAAGAAATGGGTGTCGGTGGGGTCAACACCGTACGTCGCTCAATAAACTCCTGCACACCACAAAGTCAGTATAGAGTAATTGAAAAACAGTAATAGTGTCCTCACCGAGAGCGAGAATGGGGCATATTTCGGGTGAAATTGGATTTGCATACACGTGGCGTGGGTCTAGTGGTCGTGCGCCGCGTTGGTCGTTCTTCATGTGAGCAAAGTAGACACACAAGGCATCATCGCGCCATTCCAGGTGACCGTAACAGATAGCTACCGTATTGGCAGCACGAGACATAAGGTTCCATGACATGATCATGAACGTTCTAGCAAATACCATGTCCCGCTTAGTGCTCTGTAACATTGTCATTGCGACTTGCTTATACAAACCGAGCGGCATTGGATCTTTCCCGACTTTAATTTGGCCGTGACCATGGCTGATAGCTGTTGCGATGTATCGCTGCAAGCCTTTGAAGTGGCAGCTGAGCTCGCGAGCTAATTCCACAGACATCACGCGGTGGTAGTCTTGGAACAGGTTGTAGAAGGCCGAACGATGGCCAGCGTAGTTTGAAAAGCTATGGTAATCACCATTGCGCTTCTTCATTGAGACAACCCACGTCATGAAGTCGCGGGCTGTGATTTGCTCGAAGTCAATTGGTGGGTTGTTAGGAGCTGAAGACAATGCACGTTTGATTGAGTTCTTGGTCGCTGACCCTCGAGGATCGTACACAATAGAGTTAGCAAAGTCGTCAAGCAACAGCGCGCGTTTGTTCTCAATCATCCACTGCAGAAAACGAGTCAACGAGCTAAGGTAGGAAGCCCGCGAGTTTGACGAAATTGTGCTGGCACGCGCATTAGTCACTTCCTCTTCCAGTGTCAGCAAATAGTCGAGCTCTGCCTCCATCGTGTTCAGGAATTACGTCCTGACAATTCTGCAGCTACCCTCAACCAAAGCTGATTTATACGGAAGATTGTATGAAGCACGAAAAGTCGTTTATCAGAATTTTCAGGATGCGCCATCCTGACGTTGCTTGTAAATAACCTGGTTTCATCCAGTCTATTCCGGACAATTGTCAATTGTGCAGCAGCAAGCGAATTTTGTTTTTGGCGATCAGCATGAAAACTTTTTGGTCAATCAAACGCATCATAATTGACTACCCCTTCAACTTCTTTGCAGCAAGACAGAAAATTAACATACTTTGCTACTCCACGCGCCAGGTGCTTCGGGCTGGCGCAAGGAGTGAGTCTGCAGCGGTGAAAAGGGGCTTGTTGAGTGACGAGAACTAAAAAAAGGAGGCACTGGACGAGTAGATGTTGTAAATGTGCTGGACTAAGAGTGTGTACGTGTTCAGAGATGTGGGTACCTGGTAAGCCGAAGCGGCACGCATTTGTTTGACAAGAGCATTTAAAAGCTTCTACCATACCTTACGTTGGCTCCAAACGTAGGCATACCATCATCAGTGTGAACTGATGGCTCTAAATGTAGATCAATACTCGCGGCATGCACAACACACTCGCAGTCTCCTCCACTGCAAGGTCGATGAGCCCCCGCATTGTTAAACTTTTATAGTCCTCTCCAACAGCAAAACGGCAACTGACGCTGTGAGCTAGCGACTCGCTAGTAGCGACCCCCTGAGCGGAGAGCATTAGCCTCGGTCAAGTCAGCCCCCCTTTGCGCCAGCCCTCAGCACCCTGCTCTTGGTCGGCCACGCTCAGCTTCCCTTTGCTAACGTCGTTGTCAAACATAAGACCTCATACATGTATTTGCGCAGGGCGCAGTCGCTGTCGTGCTGCTGCGATCCTTGGCGTTTAGCTGCAGAGCCGCCGATGCTAGGTTTCGCAAGATCTTGACAAGAAAACAAAACTTCACTTGCTGCTGCCGTCCTGCATCGCTCACGAAAAGCACTGTGAGCCAATCAGATCACAGGACACAAATCACGACTTGCTGCAAAAAATTGTTCGCTTGCTGCTGCACAATTGACAACCCCTATTGATTGCAAAAAGCCAAGAAAAAAAATGTCCGAATCCTCACTGCATACAAACATCAAGATACGCGCAAACATATTATCAATAGTAACTGTATTTTTAGTACGGAATAACTTATTATTGGTTGGTAGATATTATAACGATTATTACTGGGAGCATTCAGACCAAATACTACTGGACATTGTATTTACCATGTCCTGCTTCGTATGGCTCGAGAACTACTCACGCTGGAGGTGATAACAATAAACCAGTCATTTCATAAAGACGAGGTGAGGGAGCTAACAGTCCACGACGGGGAATGCTTGGCTGTTACAAAGGAGAAGTTATCTGCCGAGTTGAAAGCCGCAATGATCAGTGTCGTCTCGAACTCAGCTGGAGAGTTGAAGGCTATTCAACGGCTGGATGCACATGTCCTTAGTGTAATCTTCATGTTTGCCGCAACTCCTGCCCAGCGATCTGTGACGGTGATGAACCGGTGGTGGTCGATTGAACTCGAGTTGCAAAAGGTTTGACAATGGTGGCAAACTCGTCGTTTCAATGCCTTCGGAATTTTATTCAAGTAATTTATGTCGAATCGTGCCTCCAGCCCGAAACAATTTACCCCTCTCACTCTGAGCTCATGTATCGAAATATATAGCGACTACAGTACGACTGATGTAGGAAGAGTTGTAGGTGTACGTAGCAGTATCATAACGCGTATTTTCACTTTTGCTTCAAGATGTATCCCCCAACTGTCTTAAAGGACTATCGTGGCAACTCGTAGGAGTTTCTGAGGTCGTGCGTGGTATACAGTACTGATGGCTGTTTGGCGATTGGTGTCTTCTCGGATTTCCTGGCTTCAACCTTCAGGACAAGCACTCCCGATGCTACTACTGTAGAACACCTGCCGACGGAAAGAAAAAATTGTTCTGCAGAGCCACCGCAGAGCCACCACATCGTAGCAGTCGAGATTCGCTACAGTTAGGCTTCCTCCTCTGTGGTATTTTCCAAACCACTCCATTTGCGAGTGTTTGAACGTCTTGACAGCTACTTGCTCCAATTGACCGCGACGGGGCCATCAAGATACCCAACTTGACGCCATCTACCAAAGTACTCTCGCCAACGACATTGACTGGAGCAAATGTAAATGTTGTCAGTGTTCGTTTCTGTAGACACGCTGATCCCGTCGACTCCGGTCCATCTTCTGGCGCCGATGTTGATGGGTTTCAGTACCGCAACTGGGGCAGTTAATACCGCATGTGAACTGCACACCGTGATGCAGTAGGCATACTAATTTTATCGATCTGGCCGATGCTGTTCAGGCTGCCCCTGGTCCAATTGCGATACAGTGAATAACCAGATCTTGTATCTTCGCACTGAGGAAATGTGTGCGTAGCGCAGATACAATCCAAAGTGTGTGAGATCAATCCAATTGAAACTGTGGGTCGAGCACAGATAAATCCGAAATGTTGATCGAGCTCAGATAAATTCAATGCTTTGGTCGAACACAGGTAACATCCGAAATGTTACTCTGACCCAGATAAACTCGAAACTAGAAAAATGTCAAATGTTGCTCGACACAGATAAAATCGAACTGTTGATCCAACACAGACAACTATAGCCATGAGCTCACTTTAACTGATCGTTGGGCGCGAGTTGCGGCAAACACAAAGATTACACTAAGGAAATGTGCATCAAGCCGTTGAATAGCCTTCAACTCTCCAGCTGAGTTCGAGACGACACTGATCATTGCGGCTTTCAACTCGGAAGATAACTTCTCCTTCGCCACAGGTAAAACCTCCCCGTCGTGGACTGTCAGCTCCTCAGCAGTTCGTCAAAAGACGGGTTTGTTATCATCACGTCCAGTTTGACTAGCTCTCGAGCCATTCGAAGCCTTGAATTCTTCAAGCAACCCGACAGTGCAGATATAGAAGTAGTGTGTTCGATGTCTACATGCATGCTCTTGATGGGCCAACGCTGCAGTGACTCGTCATGAGCAGATACCACCACTGTGTGGTTTATCGTGGATAAATGTTCGAGTGCGGGACATGCAGCCGACAAATGAGTCAGGTCTAAATGGGCCATTTGGCCCACCCAGCTTGCCACGAGCGTAAGTGAGCGCAGGCCTTTAGCGATCAAAACCAGTAGATCCATCAACATCCCGACATCTTCTATCGCTCAGAAACTCAGTTTCAATGCGCCTGACAATCGCTTCTTTGGGAAACTCACGTCCCCCTGTCGGGGGTAAATCGGACACCATCGCCGAGTTTTGCCTTGCAACCTCCGTACCCAGGAACTAATAATTCCACACTGTCAGATCCATCAGCTGAATTGTAAAGGGCTCGAAAGCGAGTTGAGCACGAATCAACACGAATGATGTTATCGCTGTCTTCGAATTCACAGAGCTGCAGCTGCGCCCTCTGTAATTTCGACAAAGCCGTATTGGGGCGCGTGTACCAGTCCTTCTGACGAAATTGGTCTTGGATAGCTGGTCTGCAGAACGGCCTCCATGGCGATCAAGCCAGGCCTTGTCAGCGTACAATTGTCCAGCTCCACTGATGGCTCGGGTCACCGCAACAGAATACGTACATTAGCCACGACCATCGCTCAGCTCCTACGCATAAAATGTATAAGGAGGATACGTGTGCTTCCACTGATACGTCCGCAGCTGCAGAGCAGATCGCAGCAAATACAGAGTTGGATGTTGAGTCGCAAAGCAGATCTAGCTTGCCAAAGTTCACTCGATTTGTACCGCACAGAGTTTTCTGACTTCCGTGTGATCCAACACTCACTGAGCGGGCACACACCAATGTGTTCAACAATCCCCCGGCATTTATCGTCACTTCTGGTGTTCGGCAATGTTACCTCAAAATTAAGCGAACATCCTTCTGTCGCTGTCCCAGCCAATGAATGCATCTGTCAATTGCTGGGAGCCTACAGACTTCGTCAAATCCGATATCGATACAGCCATCCACTCACACGGCGTCACGGAACGACATTGTCGCTGCCACATCTCACTGATGTAAGCTTCACCACCCGCACCACAGAGTTGAGCGGCAGGGGGAAGACTACGATTGAAAAGGTCCCGAAGTATAGTCATGTACCAGCTCGTCGCGTCAGCAGGTACTTCGAGGTCCTGTCTACCGCGAATATCTGCCTTTTGAAATCTGCCCTCCCACAAAACTGAGAAATCACCTGTAACGTACTCATTTGTAACTTCCTCGGGTCCCATTGCTCGCAACTTCTGCATCGTCGCTCGAAATTCTGGCGAGTAATCCCTCGGATCATCAGGAAATCCGAGAAAAGCACCCCAAGTGACTGGCGCCTGCGTTGCAGCGAAGTCATTTAATGGTAGAACGTCCTCCATGTAAAACACCCACTCTGGGTAGTAGTAAATGTGGCGACGACGCAGCCACCGTAAAGCTCTCCCAGTCTTGGGAAAGAACTTAGTGAATGCTCGATTGTTCACCAGTGATAACGTCGTAAAAATCTCAATTGCCTCTCGAAGCTGTTGCAGTCGGGTTCGATCACGCCGACCAGATTCATCAACGGGGAGGTTCACGTAGATCGGTCGCTGGTTACCGTGGCTGAAAGGGGGTCAAATGAAACTCGTAGGGCTGAAATGTTTCGAGTCTCTCCATTCGTTAGGAAGCCCAGCAGTATTCTTTGCCACGGCTTCAGAAACTCCGTTGGGTTGGTCTTTCTCTTCGTTATGAAGTTCTTCAGTACAGTGTGCCGCGGCTTTCGAAACCTCCACACGGCGGTCATGTTTGTCCTTTGTATCAGTCAGTCCTTCGCGTCCACAAGCGAAATTGAGAATGCGAGGTAAGAATGGGGAAACATACCATCTTTCCAGTCGACGGTCGATAGATGAGCTCCAGTCGTATTCCATATTGTAAATTCGAACTCTTTCGTCTTGTGGCCCACCCACAACATTTGTATTTCGAACGGAACAGTTCTGAATGTACGATTCGAATGTAGTTCCGTAGAATGGGATATCCAACACCACTCAGCAAAGTCTCAGCGACTACCAGCACGCTTCCAGGAGTATCTGCATACGGCAAACGACGCCAAATGTGTAAAATCCATCTTCAGAGGATACCCAGACGATCACTCGCCAGAGTTCCAAGCAGGAGGTAAGGAATCTGCACATGTAGATTGTTGGTTGGTTTGAGATTGGTTGGACGTGAATTTCTTCGGTGTAAATCAACAGCGTCCTTGACTAAAACACACGAAGCACCTCTTCGCAGTTATTTAGTGGTGCAAATGCTTCGTTAGCCGCTAAACATCGGGCCAAGCAACAAGGAAAATCAACTTGACCCCTCGACCAAACCGCCAAAGACAACAGACCTTGCCATCTCAATCTGTTCATTGGAGACTGCGACTTGCTGATCAACGTGGCACTCATCCAAGCATCCCATCGGATGAGGTGGCTTAGCCAATCCCGTGTTCCAGCTCTCTGCACGACGGCTGGTGTCCTACCCTAGGCGTCTCCATTTCCTACTTTAGTGTCTTCAACCGCCGCCGTCGGAATTCATCTTTTAGTCCTATCCATCTCTTGTGGAGATGTGCTGTACACCTTAAATCCGTTTCCTAGTCTAGGTGTCCGCAAGCGTAGCCACTCGTACGTCAGCATCTCCTCCTTCACTTCCTCTTTTACCCCGAGAAGCGCAAGCCAAGAACCACCAGCAGCCAGAAACCATGGGAGACTACGGCCAATACGACGTGCCCAAGGCGGACGAGATGATCAACTTCAAGGTGGGCCAACCCGCCCCGGCCATGCTGCCGCTGGACAAGATCCGCCAGGCTGCCACGCTCAAGTTCGGCGAGGAGGACCCCATGTTCCTGCAGTACGGCGTGATCAAGGGCTACCCCAAGTTCCGCAAGACGCTGTCCGAGTTCCTGGCCAAGGGCTACCAGCACCCGGTAGACCCGGAGAAGCTCTTCGTGACCAACGGCGTCACGGGCGGCCTGGCGCTCATCTGCTCGTTGTTCCTGCAGTCGGGCGACCTCGTGTTCATGGAGGAGCCGTCGTACTTCCTGGCGCTCAGCATCATGAAGGACTTCAACATCAACGTGCGTCAGATCCGCATGGAGGAGGACGGACTGGACATCGACGAGCTCGAGCGCCTGCTGCAGCGCGGCATTGTGCCCAAGATGCTGTACACCATCCCGACGTGCCACAACCCCACGGGTCGCACGATGTCGGCCGAGAAGCGTAAGCGTCTCGTAGACCTCAGCGTTAAGTACGGCTTCATCATCATCGCCGATGAGGTGTACCAGCTGCTGTCCTTCCCGCACGTGACTCCTCCGCCGCCCATGTTCACGTTCGACGAGCACGACACCGTGCTGGCCCTTGGCAGTTTCTCCAAGATTCTGGCCCCTGCTCTTCGTCTGGGGTGGATCCAGGGCTCGCACAAGCTTCTGAACAAGATTGCGGCCTGTGGACAGCTCGACTCGAGTGGTGGCATCAACCCCGTCATCTCGGGCATTGTCCACTCCGCCATCTCGTCGGGTCTGCAGCAGGAGCACCTGGACACCACGGTGCAGACGCTGTGGAAGCGTGCTGACGCTCTCATGACGGAGCTGAAGGCCCACCTGCCCGATGGTGTCACCTTCGAGGTTCCGGACGGCGGCTACTTCGTGCTTGTGCGTCTGCCGGAAGGCATGAACGCCAACGACTTGTTGCCGATCGCTCAGAAGCACAAGGTCATGTTCCTGCCGGGAGCTTCTTTCAGCAGCAACATGAAGAACTTCCTGCGTCTCAGCTTCTCGTGGTACGATTTCCCCGACATGCAGCTTGGCGCTCGTCGTCTCTCGGACGCCATCCGCGAGTACCAGGGAGTGTTTGCCGAACAGCAGAAGACTGCCGCCGAGGCTGCCAAGACCTCTACTTCGGAGGGCAAGGGTGTCCGTGTTGCCGTGCACGGCCACGACGGCCGCCTTGGCTCCTGATCGTGGGCGAGCTGAACAAGCTCACCGACCACAGCGCCAGCTTTGCCGGCCCGATTGTGACGCGTCTCGAGACTGGCGTTGAGGCTCCGGACCTCAACAACGTGGACGTTGTGATTGACGTGACTCTGCCTGCTGGCACCAAGAAGGTGATCTCGTACCTGCGTGAGCAGAAGGAGGCTGGCAAGATTAGCAAGCTGCCCGCTCTGGTGGTCGGCACCACGGGCGCTTTGCCCATGGAGGACCTCGAGGCGTACTCGAAGTTGGCCCCGGTCGCTCTCCGCTCGAACTTCTCGGTGGGTGTTCCGCTCGTGTCTGAGCTCATCAAGGCCGCTGCTTTCAAGCTGCCTGCTGAGGGCTGGAACGTCGAGGTGACGGAGATCCACCACACCAAGAAGCTGGACGCCCCCAGTGGCACGGCTAAGACGCTGGTCAAGTCGCTCGCTACCACGGGTGCTCCTTGCCTGGGCGAGACTGGCCAGGCCCCGACCCACTCGCTGCGTCTCGGTGACGAGGTTGGCCAGCACACGGTTCTGTTTGCCGGACCGGGTGAGCGCATTGAGATCGTGCACCAGGCCACGCGCCGTGAGGTGTTCGCCATTGGTGCCGTGCGTGTCGCCACGCAGGCTCCTTCCCTGCCTCTCGGCCTGCACTCGGACTAAAGAGGTCGTGCGAATCGGGACTAAAGGGCGCTGTTGTGTACTCTAGCTGATGCTCCTCTCCTTTTGCAGTGCAGTGACTCGTAAATGAGCACGGCGTTGCAACGAGGAAGTGTTCGTGCCTTCAATAAAACAAAATGCTCTACCGTAGTTGAAGTTTTAGATTCTCGTCCTTGGTCAATGTTCACTAACGTTAAAAACAGGAAAATACTACTATACTACTACTACGCAAGTACTACGTAATAGTACTACGAACTAGTAGTAGTACTGTATTACTAGTACTAGTACTACGTAGTACTATTAATACGTAGTATGAAAGGCTGCTCAAACCTGTTGAAAGTAATCAACATTTTCTTTCTTCGCAAAATAAGGATGGCTCAACTGTTGAAAGTAAGGCTGTAATAAGGAATTATCTTGTTGGGCTTCGCCGTCCAAAAGCACATTTCTTCTGTTTTGGCGCCGACGCACAATTTCAAACGAACTGCCTCGTTTTCACTCGTCGTTGAACAGGAGTCGAGGCCAACACAAATATTAGACTCATGATACAAGCATCCAGCCGATGAATAGCTTTGGACCCCAAGTTGATCTTGAGACGACACTGACCATTGCGTGTTTCAACTGGACAGGGAACTTTTCTTTCGTAACAGGTAAAAATTCTCCGTCGTGGACTGTGAGTTTCCTCAACTCGTCTTGGTCAAAGTTCTGGTTTGCTGTCACCTGCACCTCGACTAGATCTCGAGCCATTCGAAGCCTCGGATTTTTCAAACAAGTCGACAATGCAGATACATAAGTCGTATTTTCCAATCTAATGGTCTTGATGGGCCAACGCTGCAGTGACTCGTCATGAGCAGAAACTACAACCGTGAAGCTCTTCGTGGATAAATGTTGGAGCTCTGGACATGCAGCGGATAATTGAGTCAGGTCTAAATGGTCCGCATTCGCTTCTGCCAAGAGCCTAAGCGAGCGCAGACCATTAGTGATCAATGTCAGCAGATCCATCAACAATCCCCCTCTTTAAACGCGATGAAACCCAAATGCAGCGATCCTGACAATCGCTTCTTCCAAGAACTCACGCCCCCTTGTCGGGAGAAAATTGGATATCGTCACCGAGTTTGGCCTTGCAAGCTCCGAACCCAGGAACAATTACTTCCACACTGTCAGACCCGTCAGCTGGATTGTAAAGGGCTCGAAAGCGACCCATACACGAGTCAACACGAAAAGTGTTATTGCCGCCTGCGAATGCACAGAGCTGTAACTGCGCTCCATCTTTAATTTCGACAAATCCGTACTGGGGCGAGTGTACAAGTCCTTCCTCCAATATTGGTCGAGGATAGCTGGTTTGCAGCACGACCTGTATGGCTACCAAGTCAGCCTTTGTCAGAGTACCCATGGTAATCGCCACTTTTGGCAAAGAAATACTCATGTCACCACAACAGAATGCGTACGTCAACCACGACCATCGTTCACCACTCACGAAAAAAATGCTCAAGGATGATAAATGTGCTTCTTCTAATACTTCAGCGACTGCAGAGCAGACTGCGGTAAACACAGATTTGTTTTTGAGTGGAACCACAAATCTAGCTCGCCGAATTCCATTCTGCGCAGAGCTCTCTGACTTCCATATCCTCTGACACTCACTGAGCGAGCGCACAGCAATGTGTTCAACAACCCCCGGCAGTTTTTGCTACTTGTGGTGTGTTCGACAAGGTTTGCTCGAAATCAAGGGAAACCCTTCCTGCAGCTGTCCCAGCCAATGCCTCTGTCAGTTTCTGGGTGCCTACAGACTTCGTCAAATCCGATATCTCTACTCTCACGCACTCCACAGAGCCACAATGTTGCTGCGACAGCTCAATTGTGTTAGCTTCAAAGCTCACAGCACACAGCTGAACGGGAACGGGGGCAATAATGTTAAATAGCTCCTGAAGCTTGAACAAGTACCAGCTCACTGGGTCACCACGTTTTTCAAGGTCCTGGCTACCGTGAAGTCGTGCACTTTGAAATCTACCTCCCACAAAATTGAAAAATCCCCTGCAACGTACTCCTTTGTAGCTTCCTCAAGTCCCATCGCTTGCAGTTTTTGCATTGCCCCTCGAAACTCTGGCGAGTAAACCCTTGGATCATCTGGAAATCCTATAAGTGCACCCCACGTGATTGGTACCCGAGTCGCAGCGATATCATTCGATGGTAGAACATCCATCATGTAAACGTCCCAATCTGGAAAATAGTATGTGTAGGGATCAATCGGTGTCTGTCGAGTTGTCGCAGCCTTCGAAAAAACTTGGTGAATGCTCGGTTGTTCACTAATGATAGAGTAGTGAAAAGCTCCATTCCCTCTCGAAGGTGTTGCAATCGGATTCGAACCCGCCGACTGCGGGTTCATGCAAATCGTTCGCCGGTTGTCGTGCCTAAAAGGGCATTTAAATAAAACGCGTAGGACTGAATTGTTGTTGTGCGTATGTCCACTTGCCAAGCTGCCCATCAGTATTGTATGCCAAGGCTTCAGAAATTCCCACGCAGTTGCCATGATAGACTTTGTGTCAGGAAGTCCTTCACGTTCGATGCAGAATTGAGAATGCGAGCACCACAACATGTTGGCACCAAACAGGTCCGGTCCATCTTTTTATTTGATATATGTTAGATGAGCCGAAGATTTCGGTCACGACTTCGCGTCGGGATTAATTTAAAACAATTGACCATCAGTCAAATTCACTTCCATGCTACTTTGAAGTACTTCGAAGTAAAATACAAGAAAAAGGTGGGAAAATGAAGGAAAAATGCTGCACCCATGCGACAGAGAAATTGACTGATGGCCAATAATTTTGATGCTGCGTTGTGGTCGTAGTTTTCGTTCTACTCATTTATTCTCAATTTACGTGGAGTCAGACGAAGAAGAATCATGACGACAACATGGGAGTTACATTTTTGACGGACTTCCTGACGACTTCGGAGGCTGCGAAAACTGCAGTTTTGCAAGCTTCATTTGTAAGCCCTTTCAAGTACAACAACCGGCAAACGATTTACGTAAACCTTCCGATTTGAGAAAGCGGTAGGCGTGATCAAGCTCAATTGCAAAAGCTTCGAGAGGGAATGGAGCTGTTTACTACCCTCTCGTTCGTCAACAAACGAGCATTTACCGTTTTTTTCCAAGCTGGTGACTCCTCAACAGTTTCCGCTTGACCGCTACATTTGTTACTTCCCTGATTGGGAGCTTTGCATGGTGAGGCTCTGTCGTCTGATGATAATATCGCTAAATATTTTTAAATACAATTCATTCGCCAGTCACGTGGGGCGCTCTTCTCGGATTTTCAGATGATACGAAGGTGTTCTGGCTAGAGTTTTGAGTGGCCATGCAGAAGTTGCAAGTGATGGGACCCGAGAAAGACCCGCCGGGGTTCTCATATTTGACTACTACCACATTATTACTGGTAGTCATTCTGGCGATGGCGCGCAATCCGCCACCTTGAACTTGGCCCGAAGTATGAGAGCGAGACTTCGTGACTTTGACGATGGTGCCGGCCGGTCCAAGTCGGTATTTGTGGCGCCACTGACGCGCGTGAAAACAGGCTTTTTTCCATGGAGCTCATCAAGCGCCGCAGCGATCACTTTGGATGGGGAAGCGGGAATTAATTATGAGTCGGATACTTTGTATTTTCGATCGGACACTTGGCTTCCGTTAGCGCGAGCCCTGGGAACGGGTTGATGGTGTATCGCTCCTTCATTTCGACCTTGAACGAAGGTGCTAGAGGTGATTGAAGTGGTCGCCGGAAGCCTACTTAGCAAGAGTAGGAATGAGATCCTTACTATTTACTTTGATCCCCGATCCACTCAAACCGAAATGAAAAATCTGGACCTGCATTCAAGACGTATAGAGAAAGTGAATAAACCGTGCGCCAGTGGGAAATAGAAATTAATATTGCCTATAGAAAATGACGTTTCTAAGGGAGGAAACGCGCACTTAAGCGGATTGAAATAGAAATAGGATCCAAAACAGCCGGTCATTTAGAAACCGCTCTGACTCGCTTACTGACTCACGATCACTTGCCTTCACTATGGTCAGCCGTTGGCCTCATCATAATTGCATCTCCCAGCTCCTCGGCAGCGACCATGAGTACGAGTATGATGGGGCTACGTCCACTGGGTTCCCACCCAGTGCTGGGCGACGGCGGCGGCATGTTCTCCGTCCCTTGCTTCCCACCCGACGACCCCGAGATGCTCGACGACAGTCCCGTGATCCTGCGGCCGTCATCCGTCGCTATGCTGCGAGGCCAACCACTGTCGGAGGACCTCCCAGAGCCTTCGTGGTACGAGGACGAGGGCGTTTCTAAACGTCTCAACTGCTGCCAAGTGATCCGCTTGGTCTTTGACTCGCTACTGTTAGTAGCAGCAGCAGCAGGTGTCGTGCTCGCTGCTTATCTCCCAGTGGACATCGAGCTCGGTCTTCGTCATGGAGGAGCGTTGCCCTACATCTACGCAGTTTTTGTAGCCATTGCAGGCTGCGAGTTCTCGTGGCTGGCCTATCGAGTTCGTCTCAAGCTCTCCATGCCTTTCAAACTGCACGAGAAACAGACGTCGAGGGAGATGTACAGACAGATCATCGCCTACGCAGTGGACGAGGAGACGTGTGCGATCACAGCCGTCGCGGAGAAATTGTGTTGTGGCAGTGGATTCTTCATGGCTTTGGTGCTCTCGACGCTGGTAGCAGGAGCGGCGGTGGGTGGGTGTTTTGTGTCGGGATCGACACAAATGCCAATGATTTACATCGGAGTGAGTACTTTTGTGGGCGCTTTTTCGGCTGCATTGGCACCGAATGTACCGACGGCAGTGTGTGTCTTGATCCGGTACGCGTACTTCTTCCTGTCGTCGCTGAACGTGGTTCTTCGCAGTGATGTGGAGATCTCGAGTGTGGAAAGTGTTGGAAGTGGAAGTGGATCGACTGGTGAGTTCGACGTGTTGGATACCCGGCAAGCTATGGACAAGTATCTGGCGGTAGTGGTCGAGTCGTACTCGCTGCTGCTACTGGGTGTTTGTTTATTGCTGGTGACTCGCACCCTGACCAGCAAAGACTCGGTGGAATCGGCACTGACGATGGTGTTGGACGTTGCCGGTTTGCTCTATCTCAGCTGTGCCGCTGCAGTGCTAGAGCTCTTTGAACAGTCATCTCGAGTTCGTTCTAGTGGCGCGTTGGCTGGGTTCTTCGCTATTGTGTGGAGTGCCGAGCTCGGCTCATTTCTGACTGGGAAACTGCTAAAGGCCATTCACTTCCGTGGATGCATCCGCTGTCGAAACGTGTTTCGTCGCAGCAGAACGTTGAAAAGCTACTCGGAGCAATTGGCTTCGCTGTCGGTGCAACGTTTGCTGCTGCCAATTTCGTGGAGTTTGATATGAACGTGGAGTTTGTTGCGTTGGTCAGCGCCGGTGCTGTCGTCTGCGCACACTTGGGCAAACTCTTTCTCGTGAGCCTCAAGAAAGTTGCGAAGATTACCAGGACCGGGTCATACCTTCGTGTTGGTGGCGGTGTCCTTGATCGCCTGGACACTCTACTCTTCATGGCTGTGGTCTTCGCCCCATTCTTCGAGCGTGCTGTCTACAAACAGCCACAATGGTGATCACCTCGTGGAAATCACTAGACCCGACAAATATATTTAACGTTCCGGTGTTTTCTTCTTCGTCATTTGCTTCCCTGCCCGTGCAAACCTGTTACATGACAACGCAGGCCTTCTCACCCTCCTCAAGGTCAGCGCCATCGTCATCGTCGTCGCTCTCAACCTTTCCATCGTTAGTATCTTCGGCCTTGCCATGGTCAGTCTTCTCGGCTCCACCTTGCTGCTTCGTGACCACCTTGCGCAGCCTCTCCACGTCGTGCATGGTGAGCACAGTACTGTTGCGGATCACGAGCTGGTCATCCAACCCTAGCGTTTTACAGTTCAGCTCCAGCTTACGCTGCTCACGGCTGGGGTCGTCCAGTCCCAGTAGTTCACCCATCGTGTCCTGCATGAAGAGAGACTGCTTACCAACGAGCTCAATCTGAGCATTCAAAGCTCGTGTCAGCCAGGCCAGCTCTGCCACATCAGGTACACTAGGATCGCCTTTGCGGAACACCACAGCTGACGGGTACAGAGCTTCACCCTTGACCTTGGCGATTGGCAGTGAGTGCTTTGCAACGGCATCCAAGTCGTCGAACGGCACAGACGTCTCCGGGCCATAGAGGATCGACATCTCCTTGGCACCCCACACGATCTTGTGTTCACCAGTGCCACTAGTAGCACTTCCCGGCGCAGTGCAACTGACCTTGTGGTCCTTCCAATGACTACGCTGGCACTGTGCATCGCAGTAGAAGGTGCACTTGCAACGGGTGCAACGCTTGAGCTCCATGCCGGCAGCAGCTCGTTTGTCGCACTTGGCACATCTTCGCAGCTCGGGGTTGTCCATGAGGGCGAGCTGCTCTCCAGGTGGCAGCACGCGGCGCTCCAAATCTGCGCGTGTGTAGAACAACGCCATGCCGCGGATATGGTCGCCACCTTCGCCGTTTTGTCCGGTGCCTGTGTGCGTGCTGATGACCGACGAGAAGACAGTACCACGACCAACGTGATGACGAGCATCCAGACGCAGCTCCTCCTCGCCCACAGCATCAACCTGAATAGCTTGACGTTCAGCGAGGCGGTTCCACGGCTCCAGCTTTGCGTACTGGTCGCAAGCGGAGTAAAAGCGGAAAGCGCCTCAGGTGTAACACCAGCACCCGAGCTCAGACCAGGACGCTCGCTCACTTCAGCCACAGAGGCAAGATCCTTGCGAATCAGATGCTGCGAAAGCTCCCTACAGACAATTAGAAAGTGAGTTTCAATTCTATCATGGCGAACAACGTATTCTGGCACGTACTGAATGTAGGCGTCGATTCCGTCCGACTCGGAGAGGTAGGAGCACTCAATACCCAGAGCCGAGTAGCTCTTCCTCAGCTGCCCGACAAAGTGTTTGTCCGGGAAGACGATCTTGTCCGGTCGGTGCTGGGGCGTGTTGGTCGGGGGTCGGTCATCGCATGCAGCGTCAAGTCCAGCACCGTCTGAGACGACGGGTACACTTCAGGAGGATCACAGATCTTCTTGGACACCACTTGGCCCAGTGGGTACAAGTTGTTGACCAGCACACAGTACGGGCGACAGGGGACCGCGTCCTGGCCGTCGGCAGCTCCCGAACTGGACGCCGACCACACTCGGAGCTGCCGCACCACCACCTGCCACACCTCCAGCTGCTTCTTCTCCAGTTTACGGTAGCGCTCCACCTGCTTCTGCGTCAATAGCATCTCCGTGCTCACCTCAATGTCCGCTGGCAATTAGAAACAGAGCCGTCAGCTTTAGAAATTAGAAGAAGAACCAGCTAAGCAGCACAAACCATCGCCTTCCACGTCAAATTGGGTGGGAACACGGGGCACATCTTCGCTGTCTGAGTCTGAGTCGTCCTGTAGAGGAAGTTGCAGTTAGAAATGCAGGAAAAGCGTTAGAAATTCAAGTTAAAGACGAATCCGGCCGTAGATCTGCGTCTACTGAGCGGCTAAAGGTCGGACCGGCATGACTACGATTGCCAGATGATGGAGAAAGCGATGGGGGCCACGACACATACCTGGAAGTTGTTCCACTTCTCGTACCTCTTGGTCAAGAACTGCTCGCCGGACGCCATTTCGCTATTCTTCCTCATCAGCTTTCGATCAGGGTTATCGAGTTGCCAGTGCGATCCCAACATTTATCCTGTCGTCTGCTTACAGCCCAGCCAAGCTTCCTCATGAAGATCACACTTTTCTCCCACACCTTTTGTAATTTGGAGACGGCGGAGTTTGATTTTAGCAGGGTCCGGGTTGCATGCTAGAACCTGCATCCGATGGTTGTAGCATATCCCTTCGATCCATTCGCCTTCAAGACCGGGTAGACGACATTGTCGGAATGGCACCCCATTGCACATTTCAATTGTCTCCGCAGTTGGAGTTTGTGAAATTCCAGAATATGCTTGGCAGACGTTTTCAGGAAATTCCTCGAACACTTGCAGTGTTGCTGGAGTTGCGAGAAGCGAAGAATTATCGAGACAAGAAGTTTTACTGCAAAACGGGTTGTTGAGGTCGCAAGTGCCGAGAAATCCATTACAGCACAAATACGCGCCTTGGTATACAGCGAAATGCACAACTTTTCCGATAGATTGCAGATCCGGAATCCACGACAATTGGTGCATCACACTGAATTCAAGTCGTTGAAGTCGTGGTAAATGGTCAAAAGATGGCAGTCCAACGAACCCACTCATGCGTGCAAGGATTATGCAAGACAAATTCGGAACCCCATTCAGTAGAGGAAGTCGAGTCATTCGTTGGTGAAGCCCCAGCTGCAAATACCGTAATTCGGGCATATCATAGAACAGATCATCTGCTAGATTCCCCAAGTTGCTACTCCCAACTTTGCCTTCAATTTGTCTGCGACCACAGATTCAAGCGAGACAAATAGTTAGTTTTCAACCTTTTAACATCCTAGAACACTCTTCGTACAGATATCGAAGCTTGCGGAACTTTTTGGTCCAGGTGGGCAATTCCTCAATCTCGCAGTTAATCAAAGATCTGCGGATTCAACAAGCGGATTAGACTGTGCAGCAGTCACACTGAGGTGAAAGGTACGCACATGAAATTGAGATTACGACAGGCTTGAAGCTCGTTCGGCAGCACTGTCAGTCGTCGATTAATCAGTTGAATTGTTTCCAACGTCCCTGACGTTGCTAGAGCTTTAACTGTGGTAGTGGCATCCATCGGGTGATTCCACTCGTAGAATGTTTTGGGTGCCCGGTCTCCATCGATGAGAGCTCGACACGGACAGAAGTTTGTGCTTGGCCATCGGTATGCAAATACAACGCATTCCGGGTGAGAAGAGCACACTTTTTGTGATGTTGCTATGGCTTTTGAGTGAAGACAACAACACCGATGCTGTATAGGATAAACAGAATTGCTGCTGACTTTGGAACAGCTTGCTGACACGAACGCGAGCGATTGGCCACTTTCGGGAACTGTAATAGCGTTGAATTCTGCTGCCCCAACATTCCTTTCCCATTC